>WEIV01002826.1:629220-675695 GCA_013390005.1 Calyptomena viridis
CCACCGCGAGCGGCGCGCGCAGGGCGGCGGCCAATGAGGAGCGGCCCCGGGCGCGGCCCCTCATGAATATGCATCGGGTGAAGTTGGGCGCGTGATGGACATCCCGGCCGCCGCCTCTGCCGGGAATGCTCCTGCTCGGGCTGGTTTCAAACGGCGGCCAGAAGCCCTCGGCGCTTTCCCGAAAGGGAAGGGGGTGGGTGCGCTCGGTGGGGGCAGGGCACCGACCCACCCGCACCCGGTTCCTCTCACCCTGGATGTGACCGACGGGTCCCGTGGTATCCCGTCCGTCTCTGCACTGCGGGAGGCTGAGGCGCCGTCCCGGTCCCGCTCCTGCTCCTCGGGCATCGCGCCGATCACCGCGGGCAGGAACATCTCCCTGAGGCGGGAAGTGGAGTCAGCCAGCACCTTCCTCCGAGGGGAATGGAAGTTTAATCAAAACATGATGCAAAACCCTTCCCTGAAAAAAACAGAGAGGAGACCTTGTCAGGAGAGACAAACTTGTTTAACCACCCGTGTTAGCGGAGGGCAGCCCCCTGAGCACAGCTCATCTTCTCTTTAAAGTCTGAATTTAAATTGTGCAACTTGTACGGGAAAGAATGGAAACGAAAGGAGAAAGGAAAGGGGGAAGGGAGAGAGGAAATGAAAAGGGAAAGAAGAGAAAGAAAAGAGAGAGGAGATGAAAACTTGGCTCGTGCCTCTGTATCAGACTGGTGTGATCTCTGCTTTCTGCTCATTGGCCAAAGCCCTCAGGGTAACACTTAATTTAACTGAAATAGAGTCTATTTGGACGCAATTTCCACCCACTCAGCTGTCACAATAAGACCAAAAGGCCTTAGAATTCTATATTTAACACTATTGCAACATTATTATGGGTTTTTAACCCACAGATGATTTAATTCTCCCACATAAGCCTGTATAAAGGGATTAGTTCATGGAAACATTCAGGGCAAGCAGCTGCAAGTTCAGTGAGACACAAGAAGTTAAGGAAAAGCAGCAGCCCTCCTGCCACTTCTGCCCTGTGGGATGCAATGGATGCAGAGATGGAGCATTGAGTCTCAGGGGAATGGATCATACTCCACGCATGAACTGTCTGGACCCAAATATTTGTCGCTGTTATTTGTATTGAGAAGGCCATTCTAAAATACCTCCTTCCAACTTCCAGTCTTAATTCGCTCAATGTACATCTCTTACCACTTTCCCCTTTAATTTAAATTGTTCTTTTCTCTGAATTTTCAGTTCTTAGTACACACTCTGCCCAGCCCTTGGTCTCCTAAGATACCATCCTTTCCCTTGCTCCTCCAACAGCCTTTACCTGCACCCGATCCAGTCTCAGTTCAAGCACAGGAAATTCCAGATGAGATTTTTTTTTTCTAAGAATATACAAAGACATCAATATTCCCTATCAGAAATTACTAGAAGGAATGTGCAAAGTATTTTCATTAAACACAGTGACAGCAACACTGTTATCCCCGTGGAAATAAATGTTTCTCAGCAGGTGAATAAGTCCTTGACAACCTGGGAGGTCTTGTATATTCTATTGACAAATTATCTGTGTATATTTTCAAACTGATATAAGGGATGTTACAGCAGCAGGATGGATGGCAAATAAGAATATTTTGATTGAATAAAGTCTTTCTAATTTCACCAGCCCATCTACTTTTTGTATGTCTTGGTTAAACGAGAAAATGGATTTTTAAAATTCCATTATAATATATCCTAAGGCAACAAGGTACCTTTAAAAATCTGTAAAAATCTGAGTATAGATGCAGCACTGAAACTAATTTTAACATACCTAACTACGGGGATTTTTGGTCATCAAAAAGTAGGAAAAAAATCTATATATAATTTGACTGATTTTATCAAAATATTTGGAAGAGTATCTATCATCAATTAAGGACAAATGAAAGGGTTTTTATTTAGAGACAGGAAGTGACTAAAGGTCTTGGAGGGAAACAGGAAGGGAGTTTCAGATTCCCCAGCAAGTCAAATTAACAAGTGAGAGGAAAACACAGCTCTCCAGTACGACGCTACTCTGCAAAACTCTCTTTCTTTTAGCTCTTTAGAGAAGTATTTTACAATTCTGATACAAAGGAGTATTTTGCAGATATTTAGCAATTGAATTTACAAACTTGGTTTTCATCAGCTCTTTTTCTAAGGTAAAGTCAGGAAGAAGAGCATTTCACGGGTGTTTCTGAGTTTCCACAGCAGTGCTGCCAAGGGCTGTGTACTGCCTGGATTTTTTCCTGTGCACTCTGACCTTCTGCCTGATCTCACTCAGAAGTAATATGATGTCACAGTACATCATAGACTAAGATAATAATTGTGATGGGACAAATGCAGTATTATCACTTCACAGCAGGATTCAACAGAAAAAAACCCACATTTGGTCTCAGATAGCAATTTTAAAAGATGGATTTAAAAGTGTGAGGTTGGCTGGATTTCTGTCCCCCTCTTTTAAGCTCAAAGGACAATGCCCCAGGTTTCAGGCATCATGTGTTTATCTCTGAAAAGATAAAACTGCAAATCTTTGTTTTCAGACTATGTCTGTGCTGCAGAGCCTTGGGTATTGAGCATATTTGCCTCGTAGGTTTGTCTTTGCTTGAACACCTGCTGTAGCTCTTTTCAAGATCAGCAGTGGGATGTTGTGACAAAGTCACTGGTTGGTTTATTAATACAAATGCAGCATATGGATGGAAAAGTGTTAAAACAACAGAATTAAGGGATTGCCATCTCTTGATGGTAACTGAGCCAGGCTGGGCTTTATCAGAATCTTAAAAGACAATACACATAATTTTGTCTTGCTCACACTCCTACCCCAAGCAGTCCTCCCACACTCAAAAAAGACCTTGTTTATACTGATGAGAGATGCAACAACCTCAACCCTTTCCTGTAGCACTTCCATGCTCCTGGATAACCTCCTTTTTACACACTGACCCTGGCAAAGGCTGCTTAACTTAAAGGACTAAAAAGTTTCCAATGAGTAAATAATATGGATTTAAAATAAATAGACTCCTTTGTGTCCTTTCCTCTCTGCCCAACCAAAGGGGGGAGCATTCGACACTTTAAGGGACCATGCAATCAGAAAAGTCCTTAAGTGAAAACAAAGACTACAGACTCATCTTTCATTATTACAATGGTGCAATATATTAATAAAAAATTGAATCAAACATGTCCATTCACACATTAATAATAGTGTATGAGGAAAACAAGACCATGGAAACATAGCAGAATTATGTACACTAAACAATTGTTAATACCACTTTCTAAATCCATCAGGTGGCTGTAAAAAATTTAAATTTCTAAGGAATTAGAATGAATGCTGAAAATTTTTCTTTTTCCCAAAACACAGGTAATTGCCAACCTTGGGTTTAATGGTACTGCCCTTCAGCTCCTCACATTTTTAAGAAATACAGTTAAATTATTCATTTACCAGTTTGGCCATAATACTTCTCATCTTGAGGAACACAAGGACCACCAGCTTCACTGGACTTAGACACAAAAAATCCATTCTCTATTAATACCCCCTGCAAACAGCTCCAGGTAGTACCAACTACTATTCCTAATTCATGCTCTTCCTTCCTACTTTTCATTTTAAATTGTTATCAAGTTTAGACTTTGACATCTCTTAATCTATACTCATGGACATGTCTGAATTCAAACTTGCCAGGAGGCTTTTATGGTTTTATTATATTTCTGTTCTGTGGATATTCCCCACTGTAATTAAAAGTAATGTTTGTTTCCTGTGTCTGGGGGTTCAATGGAGGGCACAAAGCCCACTAATGCTCAGTAACTTTTGTGTCTTTTTGACTGACAATTTGTGATGTTCAAGTTCCCAGGGAGTGAAGAAAGGAGGATCTACTCATCACATCACAAATCAGAGCATGGACAGAGGATTGTACAATTTACAGGTGTGGGTGACTAGAACTTGCACCTCCAACAGCAAGAATGAACTATGAAATCATGGTATTTTACCTACATTATTTTAAGAGCTTTTTTAAAACTTAGGAATACATTAAAACTATAATAATTTGGAATTTAAATTGGTTTGCTTTTTAAAGGGAAAAGTGCACACAATTTAAATTAGAAATCAATTTTTGCTCTTTTTCAGCATTGATATTGACCCACTTAGGAAAGAAACAGCCTGGTAACCAATATTCAGGGTTATTCCCTTGGCTGCCAAATGTGCCTGAGGAGAAAACAGATTGATAGTAGCAACATTTTCACCATTCCTGCAGACAAGGCTGATGGCTTCACTCCTGGAATTCTGAAAGTTAAAAATACAGGCAAAGGGTGCCCAGGGAGCAGCAGTAGAGACTTGAACTGGCTCGCTTTTGGAAGCTCCCAGCACTTTGTCCCTTGTAACTGCTTTTAGCAGCCAACAGCAGCTGAGTGATGGTGTTTGGGGTCACTGTGCAGTCTGGACACCCATGGACTGAAGGTATGGCAGCTCTGGAAGAGTTTCAGTGAACTCTGGCAGTGGCAGAAGATTCATGGATATTGAATACCTGACAGTATTGTAAAAACCAGCTGAATTCCAGAGAGCTAATGAGCTCTGCTATGGAGAGGGAGCCAGGAGATCTCAGGGGTTGCCTATTCCTTTGGGAGCCAGAAAGGAGTCTTTACAAGCACATCTGTTATTTACTCACATGACAAAACCGAAAAGGAGGATGAGAGGTATGAAAATGACTGAAGATGCTCCAGGATAGACATGCAAACAATGTAAGACCTGAAGCTATAGGAAACCTGAATTTGCTTGTTTTACTGGTTTTGGAACTAGTTTTGGACTGTTCTGGATAGGGATGTATTTTAGGTGAGTTGTACCAGGGGAAGTCTGAACACTACCTGGGTGCAGCCACAGTTTTGGCAAGGGAAAAAAGGGAGATAAATCTTATAGGCTGAATTTTCTCCGGTATAACCTGTGAAAAGGAGAAGAACGAAAGGGAAAGATCTTGAGAAAACAGCATGTGAAAAACAAGTTACACAGGCTACTTTATTCCCCATAGAAAATCAGGGTTCTTCAGACTCCTGGGGCATGACGTTTGGCAGGTATAACTTATTCTAAACTATTTTCAACTGGTTTGGTTTTTTTTCATTGCAAATGTAGTTTTTACTCTTCTTATTGTGACTTGTAAAAAATGAACATATTTCATTAAAAACTACTTAAATACCATGTAAGTCTGCTCAGATTACTACTTCAGCACAGACTATTAATTAAGATTCACTGGGTTTATTCCATCAGGTAAAATCAGAGTGCTAAAAAGTGCAAGTTTTACTATATGAGCCTGGAAATAACTATAACTTGTCTGTACCCTGGCCAGAAATGCCTGGCAAATTGAAAAAACCCCGAGTTTGGCATTAGAGTTAGTTAGCTCTATGTTATTTATTTATCATCCAATTTTACCCACTTTTAAGTTTTTGAAAATAAAATCAGAATTAGAACTAGCAGCCTTAATTTAAGACTTACACAACTCAGCTGATTCAACGGAGTTCTTGTAAATTATTGCTATTTAAAAGAATAAAATCATAGAATCATAAAATGGTTTGGGTTGCAAGGGACCTTCAACACCAATCAGTTCCCACCCTTCTGCCATGGGCACGGACACCATCCACTAGAACAGGTTTCTTTTTTCCCCTTAAAATCCATTTCTCTGGCTGCTGCAGAATGCTGAACTATAAGTAATTTATATATCCCACTAGAGGAAGACAGCTGGGACCAGACAAAAAGAGATTCTCAAATGGACTTGACCCACAGCTGCTGACCCACAGCAGAGAAAGATCAGCACTGGCAATTGGCACAACCTCAGACTATCAACTTTAGTTCCCTCAGACTAAACCAGCCTGGGACTGGGTAATTCTGCCTTCTCCATATAGCATCCATCTAACTGCAACCAAATAAAGATAAACATTTTAATCCTAAAAATAGAGCAGGATATCATCTCTTCTATTTTTCAGAAATAGCAAGTGCTATTTAAACTGCTTGGACAATGAAATAAGGTGCTCCCATATAAATACACAGTGTATGACACATTGGTTCCGTTTTAGATAATTTTATGGCAACTGAATGATATTTAAACTTTTATTGCATTCTTACCAATATGTCACTTTTAAACGCACTGTGTTAAGGATTTTTTCTTCCTGTATGCTTAGAAATTTCAGTTCAAATTATGGATATTCTAAGTATTTATGCATTGACAGTTGTGTGTGGCAACTATATGTATGGATGGATAAATGCACATCCAAGACATCTTGGAACTAAAAAACCAAGTGTATCAAAGGTGTGACTGGCTGTTCGGCACTAGTTATGCTCAGCTTAACCCAAAGAGTGATCAGGCTTCCCAGACAAGGATGGAGGCTCAGTGTGTTACCCAACATTGGCACGTTAGGAAATCGGTTCCTCCTCCACAGTTCACAAAGCACAATACAACACCGGGATGAGATGTGATGCATAGGGATGTTTTGGAAAACTGAGGCAACAACAGACCAAAGGGGTCAGTGGGAAAAGAGCAGTCAGCTTACCACCTACCATTCCTGGGGAGCTGTTTGCTCTTGCAGATGTTCTGGATTTGAAAGACAGATCTAGAGTAAGCCAGGAAATATTGAGGGGGGGAAAAAAAAAGAGTAAAAAACTTGTCATCAATAAATTAGGGATAAGATCCCGTAATTCTAAATTTCGGTACATATGCAGGCACTATGTGTCCTGTCAGAGGTAGGTGCACAGACTCCTGGAGTTCCCCCTAGTTGTAAGCTCCTAAGGCAAAGCCCTGTAATCTGCGATTTACGGAGTGTAACACTGGGAACCCACAATCCCAATGGCAGCCCCTGCTGATATCCCCTGGCTATAAATACCCCATGCCAGGATGGGCTTCTTAAAACCTTTTTCAATCAGATTTCTCACAATTTAGCAGCCAGGCCAGACAGGGCAGTTGAAGGCACTGCTGAACCAGGTGCTGTTACCCACACTGGGAACATTCGGACGAATCCTTATTCCCACAAAGTTCATGGCATGACACATGGAACAGTTTCATTTCCATTTAATCTGCATCATGTCAGCACATGACTGGTTTGGTTTAAATCCTCTCTAAGTCTTGGCAACACACAGACGTGTGGGATAAGTGCATGCAGTGTTTGTAGCCATGTCAACTGGGGCAACATCACATGGGATTTGACAGGATAGGCGGGTTTGGAGTTTGGCAATACTTGGATAAGGAACACACAGGATTACTGTGAGAGATAATGGTGAGTGTTTGTGGGAGTTCTGGGGCTCCACAGCAATGGTTCCTTTGGGAAGGGACTGACATGGCAAATGAGAAGGGTGGGAAGGGCACAGAAGCTGTGCTGAGAGCTGAGCAGCTCCGGTGCTCCACAGCCATGATGGGAGGACAAGCCAAGCACTGTCAGACAGCAGCAGCTGGAAAGAAAGAGAACAGGCACAATAAAATGGAATGTGTATCCCTGAGTTTTTTAACAAGGGGCCTGTGGCCAGACTTGACAGGGTTAGGAGAAAAGAGTGAAATAAATCCCGAGCCTAATACGCAGACATTGTAACAGAGGAAGACAAAAAGGAAAGGGCAAGAAATCCCCTTTTCTAGCACAAAAATAGACAAGGCAGAGAAACAGTGAAAAATGTTACTTTAGGTTACCTTGCTGCACTGGATGTATTAATAGTTTGATTCAGTTCTGTTATTTGAAAAGAAGGCAGAAGAAAAGAAAAGGCACAAAGTCCTTGTTACAAGCAGAAAACTAGATGAGGCAGAAAACAAAACAATTATGATTTCAAGTTCCCTTGCTGCTCTGAACACCTATAGTTTGACTTAGTTCTGTTACTTTAGATACACAATTAAGCCTATATTTCCTCTACTCTCCCTTCTCATTCAAAACTTATTTCTGAGGACCAGTTTTTCTCTCAGGGATGTGCCTGTAAGTGTTACTACAATAAAATGCAGTTGTTTGGAGGTATCTGAAGGCAAGAGGACTAAACTGGTGCAAGGTAAACCAAGAGACAATTGTTACAGTGCTTTTAGTATGACCAGGGCTGACTCTACAGCTTGATCTTTCATTCTGCTTGTTCCAACTGTATAAAGATACCAAAATAGGAACGTGTTACCCTAAAGTCAGACAACATTCTGAAACAGCCATGCATTTATTTACTGAATAATAACAAATTTGAGTCTCTGCATTTATGAACATCACTCAGATTAAACTCCTTGTAGACTAAGAATTCACCCTCAATCGACTATTAAGATAAAAAACACACCCACAGATAAAAGTTGAAAAGACATTTGAATGCATAATAACAGTAATAAGCAAACCCATTACTATGATTAAACCTTTAATGTGATTAATGCATTTTGGAGGGATTACACCTAAAACCTAGAAAGCACAATGGAGCTGGGGAGAAAAAGCAAAAGGTGTTCAAAGTTGGAAATGAGATGTTCAGCTCATCATTTCTTCAGCTGGACATGACTCCACTACAGCAAATGTGGATTTGCTTCTGGGAAAAGTGATCCTGAATTTTTACCAACCTGGGCATAGATTAGCTCTAGAGAGCTCATGTTTTATATTTAAGAGAAGTGTCACTAAAATCAGATCCAAGCTTCTTAAGCAGAGAGTTATTGGATCAGACCCTCGTATGGATTCAGGCTGCTGCTGTGCACTCAGCACTCTGCTGGGAGTTGGTCTTGGCTCAGTCTGGCTCACTGCCCTCGGCCTGAGGAGCTCCACCATCACCTGAATGGGACATGGGCCACACAAAGAGCACAGCAGCCTCTCTGTGCAGCCTCAGCACTGCAGCTGAAGCTGACACCAGACTATGTCACACATACATCCGGGGCACTCCCAAAGCCCACCTTCCAGATGTCTAGTCCAGGGGGGGCAAAAGATCATCCACTCTTCACATACCCACAACACCACAAGCCAAATCCCACTTCCAAATACCCTCCTACAACCTTTCAGCCCATGGCAAAGACCAAAAGTAGGTCTCTTCTCAGATAAACTTTAGAAATGCTCTACCTTCACAATAGGTTACATTCTGTTTCCTGTCCCTGTCTCTAACGCCCCACAACAATCTTCCTCTGTGTATTTGAAAAATGAAAAACCAAGCTGGGAATACTGCTATTGTTCCAGCTTGAGCCCATATTCCCACTGCTTTGGTTTCTATCTGGGATGGTATGCAAAGAGACGGATTTAGTAGGACCATGCTGTGCTCTCAGGCTGACAAAGAACCAGCCATGAAAGGGCCCTGTGGAGTCTAAAAATCAAGAAAAGGTTTTAAAGCAATTGTTGTTTATAATCTTTTTTCTAGAACTGTACACCAAGCTTTGTGCAACACACATTTTAAATGACATCTGGCTTCACTGTTAACTGTGTCTCTGAAAACAAGTGAATGTTGCCACTCCCTGTATTTTTCAGAAATTAGTGGGATCGGATGTACCACAAAACCATCTTTTAATTGAACTCTTTTTTTTTTTTTTTGTATCTGCAGATTTCATCTAACCTTTGTACCTGATTCTAAGCTGCAGATTCTCCTGGATAAAGTCTCCATATTTCTAAGAACAAGCAGTTCAGATATTTCTATTCTAGTTACCACCATACCCCATGAACTGAAATAGCATCAATTAAAATTGTCATTGACCTCTTACAGAGCACTGATATAAGGGCCATTCTCCCTGTGTCCCAGCAGCTTTTTATAAAACGGGGTATTTGATTTCCTCTGAACACTAGATAGAAAGATTAAACTGTCCAATGTTTCCAATTAAAACCAGTTTGTGTTCTACGCTGGGTTTAACTACTTGATTAAATCACTCATTATGGATGTCCTCACAGCATTATTTTTAGTTTCTTCCTTCAGCCTGTAAATTTTTTCACTTATGGATCTAATAAAATCATCAGGAAGCTTAAATTTCATTCATATGCCAAGTATCACAAAGCTGTAATTAAAAATCATTACCAGGATTCCATCTGGCACTAGTGTGCTCAGTCAGTGCACCTGACTCCTCTGTAAAAGAGTGTTAAGAAGTCTGCAAACTGATGCAGCATGAACAGAGAAATGTCTGTGTTCCTTTTCCAACATCTCATACTGCTCCTTCCCACCCCCTGGGCCCTCGGGCCGGCACACAAGCAGTGTGCTTTCATGGGAGTGCAATGCTTCTCCTCTCTCTTTGGGAATGCTGCCAATGCACTTCCTTGCCTCTCTGGGCCTGTCCTTCCACCCGTGTGTGTGCCCCATTGTGCAGTCAGCCCCCGTGTGCTGTGTGTGCACGCAGAATTAATGCACTTGAGCGGCTGCACACAGGCCTTGGCAGCACTTTGTTGGCAGCAGGCAGAGTAAGCACATAACTCCCTCAGTGGCTTGGTTACCCTGCTTGCCAGCCAAGTCAATATTGGCCTCAAGGTGCTTCCTCTTGACCTCTGAAGCCTTGTGGAATCTCCACTGAGTGCCTTCTCCAAAACGGTGATTCCCTCAGCTTCCTGATGCCAAACTCAGGCTCACCTGAGTGCTCCCTGGGCCACCACAGTTATGTGTCCATGTAACCCCTCCACAAGTGTGTAGCCTACTATGGTCATCCAACTTTCACAAGATTTTTCAAAAAATCCTTCTCAAGATTTTTTGCCCTTTTTCTCACAAAATGCAGGTTTGCTGTCCAAAGTCACACTGAAGTCCTTTATTTTTATGTAAATGCTGTAACTCAATGTTATAAATTAAAATTTGTCAGTCTCAGTCACTCTTCCCCTAATAAAACATTACTGAGCTTTAAGAAGCAGGTGACATTCAGATTTTAACCCTGATGGCAGTTCATATTACTGGGTGAAAAGATTAAAAATAGTGAGTTTTCTTTAGAGATTTTCAGCACCAAAGTGAAAAGACTGTTTAAAACAACAGGCAGTAAGTGTATTCACTAAAATAAGAACACTACTTGTTTTTTAGTTGCCTCACAAAAATGGTTTCCATAGATAAAAACTTTTTTTTACAGACATTGTTTGCAGAGAAGCACATGGTTGTGTTTGAATGGAGGGCATAGCTTGTGTTTTCCACCTCTAGTTATATTTAACAAGGTGTTGCCCCAGGCCTGCAATGCAGAGGGCTCATTTCTGAGCACTAAAAGGCAGCCATGAATGGCAAAGCTGATACTGGCCTCTTTTTACTGCAAAGTTTGGCTCAACTCCAATCTTCCCTCAGTATAGGGAGTAGTTAAATTGCTTGTCAGCATAAGAAAACAAAATTACTCAGCCACTTTACCTTTCTGGGATCGTTTTCCTTGAGATCTGTTTCCCAGTCTTATTCCATGTGCTAGTTTTCTGTGACAGTCCCAGGGTAACAAAGAGAGTGTGATAAACCCACAATCTGTACCTTTGGAGCAGGTACCCTGTAATTCCTACTAATCAACCTTTTTATGGTAGTAAAAGGAGGTGTGGTTTGGTTGGTGCTTCTCAGAGGGGCTGTGAAGGAGTTTTCACAACACAGAATGAACACTGCTTTTATTTTAGCAACAAGAGCTGTTCAAGTGATGGCATTTAAGGAATGAGGTCACATATTCAAGCTGTTTAGATACAACAGTGTTTGGAGATGTCAGTCAGGCTGGAAAGTAGATAAAAAGTGCATCAGCTGATCAGCCAGAGATTTCTAGTGCAGAGTGGCACAGAAAGATGCCTCTGAAGCCCTTCACACTCTGCAGCACAGGTAGGAAATATAAATTACCTATCAATATAAATTGGTGCAGGTCTTTGAATGCCCATAGTTCATGGTTCAAGAAAAAAATGAGGGTTCTTACCTAAGCCAGTAGTTTTTCTCTGTTAGGTACGGTTTCAGTATAAAAAATGTTGTAGCAGGAAGTCCTACACACATGTTCAACACAACTACAATTAAACACATTTCATTACTATATTGGTGAAATTTACTTTCAGTGTTTAATTTTTACAGTGTAAAGTACTAATCTGACTTTATAACCTCATCCAGATATATTTAATAACATGGAAACTTTGGCTCAACGTTTTTGGCCAATGGCACAATATATTTGAGAGTTTTCTTGTATCTATGGAAAGACCAAACTCTACTACTTTAAGTATCCCATTATGTAAAAAATTGGATGAATGGCTGACATGGTCTGAAATGAGATGGTGTGACTGTAACCTCAGTAGAAATTTGCTTCATCACAACTAGACTTAAATTTCATCTTTTGTATCAACAGTTGATAGGCAAATGGTCCAAATCTGATTTATCATCAGCAATTCAACTGAAATCCACAGAGTTGTAAACACTGAGACCAGAATTTATCTGACCCACAACACTGACAAGAAATTTCTGTTTAAATGTAGTCAGTTAAACAAATCACCTCCCTTTTCCTAAATATATGTAGCATGCAAGCCAAATACATGGACACAGACAGATGCATCTGAAAAATTTAAATTTTGTCTCCCAGCTTACGTCAATCCAATGTTTTTTCACTCCTGCAAATTTCTTCTCAATGTAAGTGGTATGTTCTCTTTCAACACACATTTTAGAAAGTGAATTTGCCACTTCAGTTGTTACAAATATATTTCTGATATGTATTTAAATTATAACTTGTTATAGCAGAGCCAAAAATTAGGCATAATAATCACTTCTCTGAAGAATTTACACCGACCAGGGCTCCACATTGAAAATATTTACAGGCAGAGTTCAATATTCACATAAATAAAATAACTCATGTGTGTAAATGCTGCAGACTTCAGCCAAAAAGATGACAGCACTCAGCAGAAACCCACTGCAATTGTCTGTAATACATGCAGGATAAACCAGGCTGTCAGGGAGGGATCTGGGTTCAATTTTTATGGAACAGTTTATGCCAAACATACATCCTCTGACTTCAAAAACGCAGAATTATTTCCAGGCCTCACTCATCTCCCAGATACTTACGCTAGGTCTTAGTAATTTACATCATTGCACAGATGACAAGATTGGGCCCTTGCACTGGTAAATATTTCAATAAATCTTAGTTTTAAGTTTCTAGCTTCCCTGAAATTGTATTTTACTGTTTGTGTATTGAAGCAACAAGATTGCAACAGCAATCAAAACATTGATGGCACACTTGGATTTACATTGCCTCACCTTCACACAGAAGCCAAAAATACTCCACAAGCCTCATCTGTACATGTGAATTCTACTAAGGAAATAAGCCTTTGTTGCTTAACAGCAACACTGAGGTGCATAAAGAATGAGCTCCAAAGGGAGGACCTGAATTTCAGGAATTAACCCTGAGAACATGCTGGGACTCCTGTTCCCATTATTCTGTAGGGCCCCAAGGCACTGGAGGTTGAGCCCCAGTGTGGAACCAGGAGTCCAACAACACCTAAGTATAACTGGAAAATGTAACTTCAGACTTTTCCAAATGTGATCTTACAGAAGATTTGTTATGTTAAAGAGGACGAGAAGATGGATGGGTCAAACCTTTGGTAGAGACTTTATTCATACCAGCCATGCAAATTCATTATATACTCCTGTTCAAGCATAACAAAAAATCAAGCAGTAAATTAGGCTGAAAATTATTTCACTGAATTCTGACCCCCAAAATTAGCAATTCAGTAATTATTAGTTTCCCCCTTGTAGCCTAGACATCAACTACCTGGACTATCAGTCAGGATTTATCTGTAGAGAGAAAGAAGAATTGTGGAATGTCCCCTTGGAGAAATGATCAGAGAAAGTTCTGCATGGAAAGTGAAAGTACCAAAGGCAGCAGCCAGTGGGAAACAGAGACAGCTGGAACTGAGTTTCTGTTTGAAAAAGAGTATTTTCTCTGACATGCCTACAATGACTCTTGTTCATTTCCGTGCTCTACAGATCATTCTTTTCTTTCTCCACCAGCAGTAGACAGGGATAATTTTTGTCCTCTCCTTGTTCCAAAATGAAATTAAAGCCTGTCTGAAAAAGACTGATTTTTGTTTCAGGAATTTTCATCTTGCTCCTTTGACTTAGGCTAAAAATTTTGGACCCAAATTCTCTTGTGTGCAGTACAATAAACACCTCAATAAGCTCTCAGACAAATGAACCCAAACTCAGGTTTTCCATTAAGCAATTTTCAAGCAAGGTCATTTGCTTCCATTGTAACCAATTAGTGGGTACTAAGAGCACTTTGCCACTCCATTATTTCATGTTATGAAATGTGGATCCAAATGCCTCATTTCATGGCTGAAGGAAAGCTGTCACAGTCACTTTACACATCTGAGTCAGAAAATCTGCCTTTGCTTCCTACAGGTGCAGTTCAAATAGACAGGAATGACTGATTCTATTCCAGTTATTTACCAGATATACCAGCAATTACAAGTCTTTCTAATTCTTTGTTAATTGAAGGTACATTACAATTGTGCTACACTCTGGACTTATTTTGGCCAGATCCTCAGCTACAATCAACCAGCAGATGTCAATTATGTTAATTAACCTGTGCAATTTAGGCCACTGAATGGAACTGCCTTCAGGATGTGTCTATGTTTTTCAGGATTGCTCTTGTTTCTTGTGGAGAAGCAGAATTACTGAGTGTAAGTGCAAACAGAGCAAAATGCAGCAGAGCAAGCCTGGAGTAGCCTCTTCCAAAATCATACATCCAAATCCAACAACTGCTTAAAAACAATTTCAGACCTCACTCCAACACATCACCTTCCTCTTTTGCTCTGTAGTTATTTCCATCTTTGTATGCTTGTTTCCTTCAAAAACCCTCTAACCTTTTTATGGCTTTCAAACAAAAACATTTTTTAATTTTTCTTATTTTGGGAAATAGCAATGAAATCCACTGTGGATAGTAAAGGGGACACACAGCCTCGAAGTGACAGCAAATCCTGTCCCCCAGCCTTGGTTCCCAGATGACCTCAATTCCTTAGGGAATCTTTCCTCTGAGTCCCACAGATATTAAATCTTCTTGGCTTGACTTCACCATGTTATAGACACACACAAGGCACTATCTAACCCATGACAGGCTTTGCTGTTCTTTCTGGCCTACCCTCAGAATATTAAACAGCAGAATTCATTTTCTAACTGCTACTCACCTTCCTTTGTAAATGTAACATTTACGTCCATGTGTTACCTGGTTAAACCAAGTCAATTTATTGTTTGTTTTAAGCCTGGATTTCTTGTCCAGTGCCAAGAGAGATGGTAATGAAGAGTCCTAGAGCTGTGTGCACATGTGCACAGACCCCAGCACACCTCTGTCAACCCAGTTCAACTCTGAGGAACATGCCATGACAAGTTCTCTAGAAGTTATGAGATGTACTAAGCCAAAAACTGTAGCTTAAATTGTCTATAAATTTGCCCTTCTGTGAAATAGGTTCCTCTTTTCCATCCCTTATTGTCCTTCACACATTTTTGCCTGCCAAAGCACCTGTTTCAAACCAGCACTGGGGCAATTGCTTCCTCCAGACATCCCGGCAGGAATCCTCAATTAAATAATCCCTGCATTTTCTCTTTCACCACAGAGTAGGGACATAGCCACACTGGGCTTTTGGAACAAGCCGATGGCTGCATCTCTCTGGGGGCCCCACAAACTTTGAAAAAAAAGCCCAAATATTCTCAATTATTCAGCTTTGAAAACAGTTTGCTATATTAAAGGTTTTTTCTTTCTTGCCCTACAGGCTCACCAAAGTAAGGGCATATCATTAATAACGACAGCACTTTTTCCTAACTGGATTATAAATAGATTTAAAAGACTTCTGGTTTTTCCCCTACATAGACAGGAGTATTCTTAGTTTGTTAACCACCCTTATTCTTTTTTCAAGACTTCAACACACACACTTCCTAAAACGCTGGGACATGGCTTATGCCAAGCTCTCTGCAAGTAGAGCACAAACTACTCCCTGATGGAGCATCAGGGAACTTATTCCAGCTTCAAGGAAAACTTTGGAATGACTTGCTAACCCTGAATAAACTAAAATTCTACATTTCTTAACCTTACCAATAAAAAAGTTGTCTGCTGAACATATATGTGAATATTTGGAATTCTGAAGCCTTCTGAAAATGCAGAGGGTGGGATAAAGCAACAGAGACAATGCAGCCTTTTCTCTCCCCACACATATATCTGCTTAGAGAGGAGTCAGGTAGCCCTGATGGTTGCCCAGAGCCTGGTTTAGTCACAACCCATGAGGTCAGGCAGGTCTTGCTACTGCCTCGGGCATGAACAGCATTGGGGCATTTTTCTCCCACCAACACCCCACTAGGAATTCTCCCTTGGAAACTGAAAGGTCTCCTTGTTACCACTTGGTCACACACGGTTCCAGTGCAAGAGGTGAGCACAAACCCCACCGATAATGACTAATCATCTAAAAACTCCTTTTCCCAGTGAAAGTAGCAGCTACAGAAAATCCATTTACAACCCGTCAAGGATGGGTGAAAGAAAGAAAGGAAAATCACAAAGGAGATAATTCCTCATTTTTCCCCCTTTTTAGTCATTAGTGAGAGCCCATTAAGCCCAGCTATGACTTCTCTATTAAGGGCAGAGGACCCCTGCAGATATAATGGGGAATTGGAATGTGAGGAGCCCCTGGCCCAGCCTGTGCATTCCATCTGCTACCTTCAGTTTGCCGGGGACAATCTTCCCTCAGGGATCCTGAATGCAGCCAGTCCATTGCTCCAAGCTTCTCTGACTAAGCAGCTTTTGGCTGAGAAAATGTTCAGTTGTTTCACCACTGGGATCAAATTTTTAATTCAGAGTCTCAGCATTTCCTAGTTAGGGCTACACTTCTAAATACCCAAGAACAGGCTTGGCCCTTAGAGAGTAAATGATGGTGAACAGCTCAGAAAGGAATTCACAACTAAGCCTCTTGTTGCATCCTGAGAATTAATAAAGGGATGGCAGGACACATAAAAATGGACAGAAAGCAAACTGATAAAGATACTACAGGATCAAATTCTCTTCTCCATAAAATATGAACTAGAGATATTCTGCAAGAATTTACTAACTCTGGTACTAAAACTACCTGTTTCTGTAAGGGTCTGGAGAAATATTCACAAGCCATGAGACAGATGTTCCTGGTGAAAAGACTTTGTACAATCCCACATATTGTAATTTTAATGCAATATTGAAGATGCTTTGGTCCATAATGTGTAACACCACCAGATTTCTACTCGCTACGTAAGAATATGGGAGTCAAGCCTTCAGAAAAACTTCCTGATATAATGTATAATAACTACACAAAGGTTGCCTCCCGGAGTGATGAATCTGGTGCCAAAAAGTAACTTTTTGTGTGCATGGAAGCAATGTAGCAAGCTTTTGTGGGCTCTGGCAAACCCCTCCCTGTTTCCCCTCTGCACACACTGGCTCTGTGCTTCAGACCTGGGGCTGTTTGCAGATGACAGCGTTTCTCAGCAACATGGGAAATACAAACAGCATGTGTTAATAAGAACAATGCAGAAAGTCAGGCTTGCTTTCCTCTCACAATCTGCTAGTTTTCCTTCCACGCCTTTCCCCTGCTATGCTTTTTGCCTGCAGATTACCCAACCATTTTCAGAGCTGTCTCAGGTGTGCTCCTGCTGTGCACACAAAATGACCCAAGAGAAAAGGGGAAATAGAGGGCATAAATGTAAGTACACAGACGAAATGGTTCCGCTTCACACGCAACTCCACAATACAAGTAAACATTCACGGTCCTATTCTACGTTACCAGGGAAAATCTCAGCCCTGATGCAGATTTAGGTCTGTGGATAAGCAGGATTGCAGCTCCTTGGATTAGCACTCATATTCATCCCACCTGGATATTACAAGTGCTTCTGAATAATCATACTGATTTCACATGATTCAAGAGTGGACAAGCCTTTAAAAAGAGTTCTAATGATCAGTTTTACCATTCAGGAAATATGCACACTAGAAAGCCATTCAAAGCTTTTTCTTAATGGTTTTATCTCAGAGTAGAACCACTGGTCTCTCTGGCACTTTTGACTGTGAATCACATTCCTCAGTACTGATGTCACCATATTAATGAGCTTTTAAATTCAGCCCCCTAACTATCACGGAGAGCTGCTTCTTCACCATCCCTGAAATTAATTATCCTTTGCATCAAGCCTCAGAGTGACAGGCATTGAGGTGAACTGCCCAATGCAGTGCTCTGTCATTTACACAGCCCCTCTTTAGCTGAGGAGAAGCAAGAGCAGTCTGGAGACTCAGCACTTTGGGGAGGGTCCAGCCAGCCAGGCTAAAGCAAATTCACTTACCAGCTCCAGCTTTGTCTCCAGAACTTGAAACCAAGCGAGGAACAACACCAACAACTCCTTGATGCTCAGTTCCATTTGTCCTCTAACAGTTTCTTTTGGGGAAGCAAAGAAACCTGTTGCTCAACACCCCTCACACCTTCCCAAAGGAAGAAGTTATGTCTCAATTTCACTATTCCCAGCAGGCTTCTGTCCTGCAGACTGTCAATCCAGTCTGGAATGTTTATATCACTGCCAGTCACCAGACCGTTCTCTCCCAGCTTGCAGCCAAAGTGACTGCTCAGAGCCAAGCTGCTGCTGTTCTTCCCCGTCCTTTCCAAGGGCTCAACCTCACCATCACTAGACAGAGAAAGATCAGGCTGAACAAGGCCAAAATTGACACTTTCTCAAGCCTCAAAACAAGAAAGCAGAGATTTTCATCCACCATCACAAGAGCCAAGGGCAGAAGCAGCAATCAACTGATCTTTTGGAAGAGGAGTTGCATTAGGGAACTCTACAGGAACAATATTAACATTTTGGCAGCTAAGTCTGTGCAGAGGGTGGTGTGAGCATCACTACAGAGGTGACAGCTAGTTGGCCACGTGCCTGCCAGCTTGGAGGGATCCATCACTGCCTGAGAGAGGTGATGATTTCAGAGCAGAACAGGAACTGTAACTCAGCACTTCCAACACTCTGGATGTCACCCTGACTGTTCATCTAACACGTCCACCACATGACTGAAGAAACTGGGATAGAAATTCTTATTGTCAGTGTCATTCCTCTGTTTTGTCATCTCTTAAATTACCATCTGACCAGATGGGGTAAATGTCAAAGTTTTAAATCAGCAGCATCTGTCCCACTCATTCTTAGCAGGATGTGGGGAACATAGTATTTTATCAGTAATACTTGGAGAAGTTATCTTGTGAAGAGAGTCACAGACCCATTCTGTGACTTATTCACCATACAAGGGCTAAGTCAGTCTGCTTTATAGGATGGGGCTTGATCAGCTTCTCAGAATGTTGGGTTTTTCCCCTAAACTTCCCTAATTAAGGCATTTTACTTATCCAGGATAGTTCAATTTTATTTTAACAAACTGCCTTCTGAAATTGTTATGGAATTTCCTCATGCTCTGCAGAGGCAGAGCTCTCCCTACTAATACAGATCTCGGGATGTCAATTTTTACTTCCCTCCCAGGCTGCCCACAGTTTTTGACAGTGGGCCAAACTCAAGGACACAATCACTCAAAGAAAATAGATTTTCAGCTAACCACAGTCATATTCCTATTTGTTAGCATGGTTCACAGCCTCATGGCAATGGCATTTTCACAGGAATGTGGCTCCAAGGTGAAGACAGCAACATCTTTGAGAGGTGATCTTTGAACAAATAGAGTTTATTGCATATACACTTCATTGTTCCCTGGATATTGAAGAATACATTGTTTTGCTAAAACTCAATTACCAATATGAAGACTTTGAAATGCCTATACCATAGAGTTCAGAGAAGGCTTCCTGAATTCCATTAAAAATAAAAAAGAATGAAAAATTACTCCCAGTATTTTTGCCTGTATTTGACTTTTTGGCTGTTATCTTCTGATGTGAGGCCCAGTACTTGCTAAATTTCATCCCCAGTCCAGGCCTATGATGGACTTTGCCATATACACTGCCTATGAGCCATACCATGTATGTGTATCTCAGATTTCTATTTGTCTAGAACAATAAACAGGAAAAAAAAAGTTGAAAAAAATATAGAAGTATTTCCCTTCCCTTTTTTAAAGCCAATATTCAATTACCTGTGTTAGAACAGGCCCTAAGATCATGTTTAGATCAAACAGTTATAATAAATATTAGGAAAAGGTAACAGCTACCAACCATAAGGCAATTGTGACCCCCATTTAGAAGTGGCAAAAAGGAAAGTCTAGAATATAAACCTTACTTTTTCCTGCTTCTGAAGCAACAGGCTGAATGGGAATGAGTTCAGCCTACTCCAGTTACTTCTAGATGAGAGATGCCTTCATTCATTCAAGTTGTAGCATTCCCTGAGGTTGCCAAGATTCGGAGGAAACAAAAACTTCTGCAAATTCCAGCACAGATCTACAAGCTTTGCACCAGGAACAACAGCTCTGCGAAGCCTGGAGTTCCTTTCCTTGAAAATGCCCTGGTGCATGGAATAGGGACTACAGACACTCTGAAATGCCCAGGTGGGCCTCAACAGCAAAGGAAAATGTTGGTTCAAAAAAGTATTGAACCTTTACCAAATTTGGCCACATTAACCTCAGACTTGGTGGTTAAAGCCCAAACAGCTTCCAATAATACTGTTTTCACAGTGTCTCCAGGGCAGTTTTAGGCCTGTGGCTCTTTTATGCAAGGGAAACCTGTTATCCTGGTGCTCCTGAAATGGAGGAGAGTTTCTGCAGGCAAAAGAGGAAGAAAGCTGCAGTCACATGCAGTGTCACACAGATGAAGTCATACACTGGCATAACAGCAAGTGTTGTCAGTTGTCAAAGGCCATCTGTAGCCAGCAGACTTAAACTGTCATCCTGGAAAAAGATGCAAACAAGCCTAATGGGAGATTGCATTATCCTCTCCCTGGCATTCAATCAATGAGGCTTGTTCCCTGAACAGATATAGAAAACAAAGGGCCACATTCTTTCACTTGCTTTTTTGTCTTCTTTAAAAAGAAAATCATTATTTTTTGGCAGTTGCTGTATTTTCAGAATGACAGGAAAAATAGGAAGAACCAAAGAACTCCAGAACCAAAGAGTCACTTGTCAAATGTGGCTGGTGTATAGTCGTTTGCTGTCACAGGAAGAGAGGGATTGCTCTGTTTGCAGAACTGACTCAGACTTTCGATTTGAATCATTCAGGGCTATTCTGTGTAAGCAGTTTGACACTGTTTGTGCGTCTTCTATGGTTTTGGGGGTAGGGGGAGTTATTTTTACAGTGTCAAACACACTGTGGGAACTGCTGGAAAAGGATGCTAAATAACAGATCCATTTCTGGGCGCAGGAAATAGAGACACACTTGGAGATGATGCTTTAAGAGGGGAAGTAGTGGTGGCTCCCAGACTTAGTCTTCTCCAGCTGGTGTCAGCTTTCCAAACCGACCTGCACCAGAAGCCAGGAGCTGTGCCGGGGAGAGGCCACACCCCACCGCGTGCAGGCCGCAGGGATGCACGAAGGGAAATATTCCGAGTCCGTGCTCCAGGAGGGAAAGATAAATGTGCTTGTTTGGTTGTAGTGCCGGCAGGGGCCAAAGAAGAGGAGCACTGAGAAGTGAAAAACGAGCCTTGGGATCTGCGCCTGGTACTGATGCAAATGAAGGTGAAACTATACAAACAGCAACACAATCAGACCATTCATCAGCCCGTCATTAGCAGCTTTTCTTTGCAACTCCATCACTAAAGAAAAAACCTTCCCTCTTTTTAAAGAAGGACTAAGGGGATTGAGAAGAAAGCCTAATTGGTGAGGGTACCATGCACACTGTAAGGCCATTTGTTATGCAAATAGACAGGCCGGAATCCATAGGTGGTGTTAGTGTAATTCAATTTACACAGCCCTTGTACTACAGAACCTCACTGAACATGTGATATGGAATCTCAACTTGTGGCTAAACAGTGTCTGCCACAACTGGAAAAGCTTCCAGCCACCGTGCTCAGATACAAATCTACACTTCAGATGAAATCAGAGACATGTCATCAGTTCAGGTTTACAGGAAAGGTCAGATTTCCATAATACTTGCAAATCTAATGTGCTGGCCTTGCTTACCCACAGGAACATAATCACTAGTAGTGAAAAATGATTACATTATTTTACAGTATTTTACATGCCTCTAACAGAATAAAAGTCCTTCATGTTCCATTCCCTCTCATGTTCCATACTGTGAACAGCCCTGTCACTTCCCATTAAAACAACCTGACTTCAGCTTCTTACAAACAAATTTTCCATGCCACTGGCTGAAAATCTTGGAGAGCTGTTCAGCAAGAAATGACTCAGCTGTTTCCGAGAAATAAGCCAGAGAGAAAAGCACACTGTCATGGTGATATTAAAAAAGAAATCTTAAGAGGGTTGGGTTTTGCATAGTTTGTGGGTTTTTTTAATCTAGAACAGCACATATCTGGCAAGGTGTGCATCTTGTTGGCCCTGAAATAAAGGTACAAATATCCCTCAGACAAATTCTAACTCACACGTACTTTGCTTTAAATTTCTAGCAATCCCAACATCTTTTACAAGTCTATGCTCTTGTGAGACCCCACCTGGAATACGGTGTACAGTTCTGGTGTTCCCAGAATAGGAAGGACAGGAAACTGTTGGAACAAGTCCAGAGGAGGCCATGAAGTTGATAAGAGGACTGGAGTACCTCCCCTGTGGAGCCAGGCTGGGAAAGTTGAGGCTGTTCAGCCTGGAGAAGAGAAGGTTGTGTGGAGACCTCACAGCACATTCCAGGATCTGAAGGGGCCTACAAGGAGATTAGAGAGGGACCCTGCATCAGGAACTGGAGTGACAGAAACAAGGGGGAAGGGGTTCAAACAGAGAGAGAGTGGGTTTAGATTGGATATTGGGAAGAAATCCTTCCCTGTGAGGGGGGCGAGGCCCTGGCACAGTTGTGCAGAGAAGCTGTGGCTGCCCCATCCCTGGAAGTGCACAAGGCCAGGCTGGACAGAGCTTGGAGCAACCTAGAATAGTGCAAGGTGTCCCTGCCCATGGCAGGGAAGTGGAACAAGATGGGTTTCAAGATCCCTTCCAACCCAAACCATCCCATGATTCCATGTAAGCAGATAGGTCAAACACTACTCACTCCAAGTGTGAGCTCTGAGGACTCCCAAGGACTTGGATGAGGTGCTAGAAGGCTGGACACTGACAACAAGGGCAGGACTCTCCTTGTTCTGCCCACAGTGCAAAGGCAGAAGTGCACACTGGATTGACACAAATGTTTTGCCTGCACAGCCACAGAGAGATGATCCTATCCAATAAAGATTTTCCCTATTAAAATAAATTAAAGCATTGCCAGGTTACTTAGAAAGATCACAGATGGGGACTTGGGGCAGCACAGTTTGTTTCTTACTTTCCCCCTCTTTGTTCCAATCATAGTATTTGTAACACTGATTAATGCATCACACTCACTGAACTGTTGAGCTGTGCTGTGGAGAGGCTGGAGGATTTTTGTGCCTTGTTTCCAGTTTTAAACCCCAGGGAGACAGGGAGAAGAGCAAAGGCTGTGTGTTCAGCTCGGGCTCTTTGGAGGAGTGCTGTGTATCATACCAGATCCTGTCCATGGATTCACAGAGCAGCCCTGATGCAATTCCAAGTGTGCTTGCATGTCAGCTGGAACAGTGCTGCAGAAGTAGGAGTAAGGGAAATTAATACTTCAAAAAGAAAGTGCAAAAATACCAATAATCCATAAGTGATTTGAAGGACTGCTTCAAGAAAAATAACACAGCAGCAGAAATATCTTTAAATTCTGTGGAGGCAGAAGAGGAACAAAAGAAATTCGAGACAAAAAGGGATTAAGCCTTTGGAAACAGACCAACAGCCAAGGATTCTTTGGATTTAAGGTCAGCCTTAGCCACTGGCTGCATTGCAGAAATCGTATCTGAACAGATTAGAATAAATGCACATTTCAGCATTGTGGTGCCTGAGCCTGAACACTTGCCAGGTCTGTCCTTGATTTGACTTCTGCTTAACTCTGGGCCAAGTCTGAACAGCCCTTCTTCAAACCTGGCTGGTCAATAAGGATCTTTAATGCATGAGCTGCCCTATTATGAAACATCCAACACAGATAACTGACAGTGGCAGACAGAGGAATTCAGAAAGCTGAATTTGAGCACATGATGCACTATTAATTTATGCAGTGTGTGCTTGTGTGCATGGATGTTACAGAAACTGGGGGTACAGACACACAGACATGTTTCTCAGGGTCAAACCCTACAAAATCAAAATGGTAGGTGGAAGTCTGGTTAAAAATGGAGGTTATATCAAACATCTATATATCAGAGTAGCTATGTAAAGATGATCAGGTCCAGACATTCATGATTTGTTCTTGCCACTCTGGAAGGGACTAATTCCTTTCAGTCAAAAGCAGGGGATACAAAACAAAGGGAATCAAAACTGGAGAAACAACTGTCCATGGTGTTCTCAAAACACACACAGGCTCAAATGCAAATTTTTAATTCTAGCTAAAGTAAGTACAGCTGGTATTTGCCAACCTGGTTTTCTCTCAGACTCTGCCTTTACATCTCTTCTTACAGGAAAATAAAATGTCTTGAGAACAGTTTAGCATGCACAGCTGCTGAACCTGTTTGAGCAGGACTCAGAAGGAAACGTGAAAACATGGCCCTTGCTCTGGGGTTTCACAGTCTCAGACCTGGATTTGTCATTATTCACACAGCTCTCATTTGACTCCAAGGAGAGGCTTAGGCAATGGCCAACACACAAGATGGCCAAAGTGGGACCTAAAAGGACACAAACCAGGATCAGGAACAGAGCAGGGTGCTGAACACTGGACAGTTCAGTTCACTTTCTCTACAATTTAAATCATTACAAATGGGAATTATATGAGAGGTGCAGCATGGCTTTTGTAAAGTGAAGAGACAGGAGAGACAATGAAGCCCTTGACCACCTTGGGATGCACTGCTGAGCAAGGAAGAGTTACTTTAGCTGACTCAAGTTTGCTTGGCTTTCCTTTTTTTAGGTGAAGCTTGTTCACATTTTGTAGCAAGTCAGCAAACAAATTTTCAGGAATAAAATAAAAAAGGTCACAAAGAGAACTAATGAACATTCCTGACAGGCATTTCAACCTTAAGGGCCATTTGCAGAGCAATCTGTGAGAGATAACATGGTCACATGGCCTCCTGAATTCAGAGGCAGTGCTAAAGCCACATGCAAACATAACTGGATTTAAAATTGGATACCTAATTAAACTCCACAAATTAGATCAAAATAATTAAAAACATTTTCTTGTTCATCATTCTCAGGAATTTATTCTAGTAGCATCAAAAGAGTTCCTGCTATTTTGATGCAGTTTCCATATCTCTTGTAGCTGGAGAAGGGACACAAGAGGTGATCCCCTTCCAATTCAGCACCCTTCTTGCCTACTTGCTGATGTTTGTGCAGCTCTTAAGAAATTAAAAATATTCTGCAAAAACTACTGGCCCCACCTAATATTTGTTATTCACAACTGATAAAGCTTTTCCTACAGCATACAAAACATCTTCCCTAGATTAAAGAGGGAAAGCACAGATCCTTCCTGAAGCCTGAGATACCAGGTATAGAAACCAGGACAAGTTTGAAACGAGCCCAGCTTGTTTGTCTGAGCCCCAGAAGCAGAGTCTGCCAGGGGCTAATTTTCCCTGTGTCTGGACAGTCTAGTTCAGGGTCAGGTTGGATCCCTCCAGGCCACACTGTAATTTCCAGTGCAGACATGGCCTGAGGGAGCAAACCAGTGACTTGCTGAAGCCCATACATGCAGCCTGCAGTCCGCAGAACTATCCCGGGATTGCAGCACCATTGGTTTACTCTGCATTTTTAAAAACAGTCTTTTCAGTTGCTACAGCTCAAAAATAAAGCAAAACAACAGCAACAGAAGTACAGTGATTTCTTTAGTCCAGGGACACCAAGAGGGGTGAGATACCAACTGCTCTTATCAACAACTTTTATTTCTATATCCTTCATAAAAAGATGTTCTTGAAAAGCCCTTGTGAGGGAACTAATAATGAATACTATTATTAGTGATAAATTTTATCACTAATATATGCTTGAGGAGCTCGTAGGTAGTAACCAAGATGATCTATGTGCTAAGAGGTCCTTTGTTGGTCTGCAAGAAAAGACCAGTTTTAAGGTACAGGCACAAGCTGACAGAGACTGTGATGCACTGAAAAGGAAGGGAAAAGAGTTACTGCACAGCTTGCTGGGTTTGTTAGCACTGCAGCTGGGCAGCATAACAACTCAGGAGCACCATGAAATAGTTCAGAAAACTAAAATATTTCCATGCAATGCAGCCCCCCATTTCCCAGGATACAGAATAGTTTATTATATACAATTGAAGAACAAAAATATGAGGTATAGCCAACCTTTCTATGTTCATGGCAAAAGCTTTTATCACACAAGGCAAAATGAAAGGTTCTCTGTTCTGTCAAGTCTGCCAACAGTGATGTTGAAGATAGAATATACACTACACATCCACATGGAAAAGATCTTCCTTATTTCTAGCCTAGGGAAGATTCAGAACTAGAACTGAACATCAATCTCACAGGTGAACTGCAGAAGCAGCTCTTGAAACTATCACACCTGCGCTCCTTATATTCAAGTCTCACATCAAAAACTAATAATAGTCATAGTCATACCAATGACAGTAATAGTCATAATAAGAACAGTTATATTACTTGTGACTAACAATGAATAAAAAGCAGCAAAATTTCAAATTACTTTCTAATTATGAGTAAAGTCTTCTTGAAATCTCAGGTTAAATGAACCAGGGATGCAATTTGTTTATGGCCATGTTGTAAATTATGGAAAGACTGGAAAAGCCCAGTGTTCTCAGCTTATTTGGAATGAACACAGTTTGCCAAAAGAAGAGGATGCCTCTGTCAGTGTCTGTACCATCTCAAGGACAGCAGTGCTTGGCACCTTACCTAGGTACTCTTGTTCTATCAGAAGAAAGATTACGAGATATTTCTTTCTATTGAATCAATACTGTGTCAGCACCAGGAAAATGTTTATCCTTCCAGTTTCTTCTAAGATAGGGGCAATTATTATTGTAATTTTACACAGGGGAGATGGCAACGGAGACAAATCAGGTCACTTAATTAGCACTCACCAAAAAGTCAACAGTATCGTTCCAGATTAAAACTTGGTTCTGTAAGCAAATTTATTTATTCAGAATTTCTCTCTGTCTTTATCCCAGGAGCCACGAGCAGCAGCTCATGTCTGGGAACTAAGTTTCATTTTCTCTAGCAGCAAACCAAGATTGGTATTTACTGCAGAGAGCTATTACAAGGGTTGCATAATGTTGGCAGAGTGCTGCGAGCATGAAATATGCCTCATATCCTTAAATATGTGACAGATGTACCTGCAGAGAACTCATTAATTCTAATTTCTATTCCTGTTAGTCTAGAAATATTAGCATCTAATTGTTAGTTTCTAAAATACTCTGACAAACTTTTTTTAACTGAAAAACTGTGTCAGCATTTATTTTGGAATATCAGATGAAGTCTGTTCTCTTGCATGCCCCTCAAGTAATGTGTTACAATAACCTCAATTACCTAACAGAAAGCGGCAGGGCCTCCCTCAGCAGGAAGGATTCTGAGTGCCTTTAAAGGGCAAGCTGAGAAGTCTCTGCTCAGGAAACCTAAATGAAAAAGCCTTGAGTGTGACAAGAAAATTCAGGATGGACTGTTCTGAAAATGAAAACCAAAGCCAATGCATGTGTGAGACACAGACTGTGACAGTACTGTAAGTATTTTGAGACATACTGCAGCAAAGTATGGAGCAAAGAGTGTTGTTAGCTGTAACTGCAGTCTGGAATAAAGAAATCCAAAGGAATTTGCACACCTTCTTTCCTTAAAAAGCATGCCAGTGGGAGAAACACTGAATTTCTCTCTTCTGATATTTTTTTTTCCCCTGGAAGTCTCAAGATTAGTTCATTTTACACAATAATCAGAGCTTGGAAGTAATATCAGACTGGTAGCTGTGTACAACAGCCCTGCTGAAATGAATCCATCTTAATGCCAGACAGAGCTCACAATCCCAAATGCTCCTTCCCTGGTAAGGATGGCAGGACACCACATGTTGTTCTGTGCAATAGCATATGGGGACCAGGAATTTACTGCAGGTTTCCCCAGACTGCAGCTTTGGGGACAAAATCTTCTATCAGCTTAATGTGTCAGCCTGCCTTGTTTTCATCTGCTGGCTTGAAAGCCTGACACAGGAAAACTTCATTTTACCAGAAAAATACCAAAAAATGTGTGTGCAAAGCATAGCAGTACCTCTGCAAATACCAGCTGTGTGTGAGAAACTAGACCATGAAACAGAAACACAGCTTCAGCTTTTTCCTAATAGTTAAAACATGGATATTTGCAGCAATTACAACTCTGGTCAATAGTAATGTTAGAAGTAAACTTACTGACCAATAGATATTTGCAGGAAACCAGCTGGTTAATTATTTATTTGGGGAGAGAGCTAAAGGAAGAGAAATGCAGGGAATAAACATGTGGGAATGTCAACATTTGCATAATGTGGCATCACAAGTGTGGACAAGAGAGATCCCAGTGTGGGTTTGCTGAGCTGTTTCCCACAGTACTTGATGAAATCTAATAACCCAGTACACAGCAGAGAGGAACTGGATTTACACAGGCAATTGGGGCTAATTTCCCTCTCTGCTCACCTCATTGCTGATGATGTATTTTTTATTTTATTTTTCTGATAATCTAGAACACAGGTCTGTCTTGCTGAGGCTGAGGGTTGGCTTTGTTCATGGAATAACATGCTAAAACTGTGTAGCAGGATTCCTCTTCCAGTTACTCAAAAAGGATCTGTAGCTCAAAAAGTTTTCCTTCCCTGTGTGCACAGTGGGGACTTTGCACAGGATCTGAGAGGCTTTACTGCCACAGTTTTGTTTTTAATTCTTCCTAAATATTCACAGACTACACATGTAACAGACTTCTTTTTGTCTGATTAGGTTTTGGAATCAGCACAGTGGGGCATCTCACCATGAGTAAGAGTTCACTCTCTGTACATTCCTACAGTATCTTGCACTCTGCAACTTCATGGGAACTCAGAGTCCCAACTGAGTAGGATAGAGGTATCTGAGATCTGTTTCTAAGCAATACCATAACTCTTTAACCTCTAATATTATTTGTACTTTGGGAAACCAAACCAAATTCGGGTTCTTGACTAGTATCAGTGGGAAAAAAAAAGTGTTTTCTGTGAAACAAATTACGGTGTCTAAGCAAATATTACATTTCTGAAGTACTGCTAAGTAAGGAAGAAATCTTATGAAAGGACAAAATGCTACTGCTTTAGAGTAGCATGGCTGAGAAGATGTTTGTGACATGTCTGGGTGATGGACTTTGCTCAGCCTGGCACATTTTTTTTGTGCCATCCTGAGAATTAACAGGACTACTTTTAAAAAAGGACACTTGGAAGAAAAGAAACAAAGGGGCTAGTAAAGGGTCTATCAGTTTAACAGCAGCTGTGGAATAAATGGAAATTATAGACACTAATTTCATCCCTTCAATCCAATGCAGAACTTCAGTGATATGCAATTTATGCTCCATGTTAAACATAGAGAGGTAGTGAACACATTACACGCTACTATACACTGAAAGCAACATATTTTAAGCAATGTGCTCTGCCTTATTTTATATGTAGGACTAATGAAGGGTATTCCTGCTACTCTCCCAGTAAAGCTATTAGTATAAATGGGCCCAATTCCTACTGTCACAGCCAGCACAATGCTAAAAGGTTTAATAGGCTGTTTGGCAGGAGACAGACAGAATAGAGTCAGCTGCCAAAATGGTGACACTGACACTTTGCCCTTTGTTCCCTGTGTTCTTATTTTTCCCCACAGAAAAATCAGTGTTGGATGGTGCAAGCTGTCAGTCTGTGGGCTTGTACTTGGGCTGGGCTACAACAGCTCTGCTCAACAAAGAGGAATTTATGTCCCAAGAATATTTGTAATCTGTTGCTATTAAAGGTTTAATTAAATATAGCTTTAGGGCACTAATTAACACATAATAATTACACGCTCTGACTACTCTCCACACCCACCATCTAGAAAACATACAAGATTTAATGAAAATGGATGCACAAAGTATATACAAAGCATGGCCTCACTTCCTTCCCATTGAATTCAACAATAAAGTCCTGAATCGAGCAGAGAACTCTGCCCTAGAGAATAAGTTGCCTAAAACTAAAATTTTGTATCTTAACAAGTTGGCATTACATGACAGTTTTAGTATTCATTTATGGGTCACAGTTTTATTTCAAGTCCTACCGACATTTTAAGGCACATGGGATAAATCAGGGAAAGGACACCTGAACAGAATTGTGAAGACACAGTGGGTACCTGAAACAGTGAAAAAGAAAGATGGGAGGGGTGGAATCAACACAACCAACAAAACCAACCAAGCAAGAAACAAACCGTACATCAGATAAAAGCCAATATAAACACTGTGCTTTTCCAACCAGAAAAGGGCCAGGCAGTTATTTGCATCCTTCACAATTACTAGGCCGGAGCACTGTTCCCAGAGTTCTCTACTCCCTCAAGAATGCTTATCTAATCCATCTTCAATCCCTCCGTGTTTTCACCTGAGCGCTGAGAGCAAGAGAAGAAAGCTCCCACATTCAGACATTCCATGTTATTCTCTCCAATGTTTATGAGAGCAAAGCAAGGTTTGAGAACACGTTGCAAAGTATGACTAAGCAAAAAATCATTCCTGACATAGCATCCCCTTCACAGCCACCCAGGCAATTATTTATTTGCCATGACCTAGCCTTCTGCAAGACTTTATAAGGGTTTCATTTACCACATGCATTTGGTTCAGACAAGTCACTATTTTTGAAGTGAAGCCACATCTGGAAGGAGGGATTTTCTTCCTCCTGCCATGAGCATTACCCTCTGGAATCCTGCAGCGCTTGTCTGTCCCTGTCGCTAGCGCTGCAACCAGCCTGCAGACCGGAGTCTGCTCTCACACGGAGCCCTGTAGTTCTATGAATTAATGCAGGAATACATCCCAGTGAAGGTCCTTGGGAGCAGAGCCCGGGTGACACAGAGTCCACACTCAGTGTCGCACTCGGTGTTCTCGGGCACCACCTGCCGGCACTTTATCGATCACCCACAGCTCTTCAGTTGGCGTTTTCCTTTCCAGAGGTGCCACAATATCCAGCAGAGCTCTGCAACACAGATCTTTAGATCTAGTCTTCCTCCAGTCCCTCTCCTGGGCCAGGAAAGCCCACCACTTCCCGCAGGTGCCAAACATTCAGGGAGCACCTGGGACTCCGATTCCACCCCGGGCCCTGCAGTTGCCCCGGCTCTCACACTGCTGCCCTACACAACAAAATTCAGCAATGCAATCTCCCTGCTCAAAACTTTCCTGCCACCAAGAGCATTTCATCCCAGCAGCCGAACACGATATTTTGTCCAAGCTCCTAACCCTGTTGTTTATGCTGCCACTGTGTCTCACACCTTTACACAACAGCTGATCCCAACCACAGAATGTAGGTCTCAACTATGAACACAATTGGAGGCCTTGTGGTCATTCTGACCAGCAGCAAAGGCCATGATTCACGTTCTTAGTAAGAGCTAAAAGTGTGCATTGTGCCAAGATCACGAATTCCTATTTCCCTGAACTCCTATCTCCCTGTAGTTCAGAAACACACGGATGTAAGATTCCAGACTTATTCTCTCTTTGCAGACAACGGCACCACACATTGTTCTGAGAAGAACAAACTGTTGTTTGTATGGATCCCTGGCATTCCAAGCCAGCAGGATAAATACCTCTAAAGGGTCAGATACTCCCATGAAACACAAGAGAATTCAGCATTATTTGTGTGTGACAAACAGAATCTAAATTTACAAGTGTATGCATCAAACAGGGAATTTCCAGAAACATTTTAGAATAAGAACACCATTGAGCTGTCCCTCTTCAAACAAACCTCCTGCCACACGTAGGCTGTGGAATGAGGAAGAAATTCAGCTCTAAAATTCTCTGCAGATGACACAAACTCAATTTGGAACCATTAGCTGTTGAAAAATACAAACCTGTTCCTACAACCACAGCTATGAGGACAAATTGCATATACTCACCAAATGGAAATTAGAAGTATATTTAAGAGCCAGGCTTAGCAGAAGCAAGTGTACAACTATTAAACCCTGTCATACATATTTTTGCCAAAGGATCAACCCTAAGAATAACTAAACCTACCCTGTAAGTATCTCAATACCAAGAGGATTTAGACATGTGCAACTAATGAGGGATGTATTAATCCTGATGAGTAAAAATATTTATACCCATACTCAGTGCTGAAAGAAAATCCTGAATATAACCTCCATATTCAAATATTCCATGAGCAGCTGCCAGTTCCTGACTGCACTTCAAATCCAGCCTGGAATGCAACTGCTGGGATGCAAATTCACGCAGCACTACTGGTCTGGGAGTCTAATTAAAGAGACGGACTTGGTGTAAATGTAGGCAAAGTGCTGCTGGCTGAGCTGCACATGGCACAGGGCACCGACTCTGCATCGCTTGTGGCACACACAGAACATTCAAAAACCCACCATCATCTCCCTGGTCCTCTCCCCAACTCAATTACAAACACCCCAAAGGAAAAAACTATAATCTCCCTCGAACAACACTTCCATAATATCCACACTGGTAAGAAATACTTCCTCATAACCAGAATGATTTCACTTTGCTGAACTTTCAGTTCAATACTGATATGACTGTAAACAAATCCATTCATTCTTTGGGCCTCTCTATCTCCTTCTACTGAAAAGCTCTGTGAAAATGAGCTTTTAATATACTTAAAAAAAAAAACCAAATCAAGAGACTCCTGTAGAGGAATTAAAAAGGAAAGGCATAAAAACTATACACTCCTTAGCTGAAAGGCCACTGGATGAGTCCTTTCTACTTGAAAAACAAGGATATGTATGTCTTCTGACATTCCTTTATTTTTTTCTAATAAATTCATGGTTGCTTTCTTAAGCATTCCCTGCTATTTACTCAGAAACATCTGCATTATCTGATTGTTACAGCTCAAGGATTGCCTATGATTCCTTAAGTTTCCAAGTTCAGAAACAATATTAAACTTTCCTCCTTCCCCACTTGCACAGGGGTCTCCTCTTCCAGCTTTCCTTCCTGTGCAGCAATACACTCTCCCTCCCCACTATTCCCATTCCTGAGCCACCCATTCTCTCACTGTTGAAAAGGGTACCAAAACAAAACCAACTATTTATGTACCTGATGATGTGAAACATCACACACTGATGGTACAAACTTGCAGCTTTCCATCCATTGTGAGATCCCAGATGCTCTGCCATGAGACATTACACACCAATTAAGTGTCTTGGATTCCCAGCACAGAACCACCCCCCCTTTCCCCGGCTCTCCTGTCCTGTTCTTTCTATAGAGTCCATTCCCTTACAGGTGACTCAACTTTTCTTCCCCTTCTGACACTTCCCCACTTATGTCCCCACTGCCTACCCTGACCTAATAGTCTATTTATTCCTCTTATGGGCTCTAAACTCTAACAACTCTGTTAACAGACCATTCTGCTGCTGCCTTTGCCACTGGTTTTAATGGGAAAATATACAGGAGGAGGTTATGATTATTACCATGCTGCACAAGAGCCCTGATCATAAACAACACTTCATTTGTAGGGTACTATATATAGAACAAAAGACAATCAGTGCTCCAATGAATTGACTGTCTCAGATGAGAGACAACACATGTAAATTTTCTACAAGGGAAGTAATGAGATAATAATATTGGCCAACATGAGAAGTGCTAATCATACAGTTGGGATTAAGATTTTCGTTGGCATCACTGTGAGAATTCGTATCAGAGTTTTTAAAAAAACTGACTATGAAAACAAACAAGTTGATCCAAACAATATAACTCATCAAAATTAAGAACAAAAATCTAGTTGTCAATATCCACATCTGACTGCGCTGCAACTTTTAAAGATTAAGACACTTTATTTACTGTATCAAACATAGTGTAAAGCTGGGGGGTTTTGCACAAAACAGCTAACAGAGAAAAGCAGTAAAATTTATGTGAAGAAAACCCTGGATCCTTCATAAAATGTGATAAACATAAATGTCAGTTCAGCCAGTCAATTTTAATTAACTGGAAATCAGAATTGCAAAGACAGACTACAGTAAAGCCTACAGAGTATTCATGTTCTGTTACTGATGAAATAAAAACTAACAGCCATTAAATCAAATTATAATGAAGAGGTAATGTTTGGAACTAGAAAATATTTCTTTTTCATCAGTGTAAAGTCTAAAGAAATTTCAGTAACAAGTCCTCACCTTTGATAAAGGGATCAATATTGCAAATGCATTTGTAGAAATGGACAAGTGTGTGGGGCTGGGCTTTTCTTCTTTTAGGAGTGAGAAAATATTAAAAGAGAATGATCATAGACACCATCTTCCCCTGCATGTAGGTAAGGGCATCTACGTGACTCCTTAAGGATGCCATTCCAGGAGGATATGAACATGTCATCTCACCTGATCTGCTCCTCTTGGAAAAGCCAAGGGAGGGAAGGAAGCTACTGCAAATGGGAAATTTAAAAGCAGCTTAACTGAAGTGCTTCAAAGGAGCCTCTGGCACTGTTGTCTATACAAGGGCAAATATCTTCTCTGAAACACGTATTAATATTCTCCCTCCTCTTCTCTCCACCCGTCCTATAACCCCTGGGAATTCTCTCTCCTCCCACTCCTTACAGTCTCCTTCTGTGTTTTCCTGCTGCTGAACGATCTCGTTGCCTGAGCAACGGCAGCTGAGGAGGAGCAGGGCGAGGGCTCTGGCCCAGTTGTGAGCCATGGGCAACAGCCCCCTGTTGTGACCCTGTGACGGCACCTTCAGGAAACCAACAGTTGAGTGGGTCAGGTGCCTCGAGCTGGCTGTAACCTCCTTATTATGTGCTGGGGATATTGTAGACACCTTATATTTTTGTTCAATTATGCATAAAATAACCTAACACTCAAGACTGTCAAGCAAATAGTTGTTTGGTTTATTGACACACCCAGATTATATTCGCAATGCAGCCACATTTGATACACTTCAATTCTTGTCCTAATAGCACTCAGACATACAAATTAACTGGTAATTAATCTCTAGAATCAGAATAACCCACTCTGGAAATTTCAGATCATTATGCTGTGTCTCTCTCTCCCCCTTTGTTCTTTTCCTTGTGTACTTTGGAATTCAGAAAAATAACCAGAACAAAAGTATCTATCAACGACCTTTCCAGATCGACTTCAATATTTGTACTGTGCTTTCTTTTCATCTTTGCTGTCTGTCTCTTGGTATTTGAGCAATATCTGGTAAAATGAGAATGTAGTCTCAGTGCTATTGCTGTGTAAGAAATAATAATCTCCACGAGATATCCAGCAGAGATTTCTTTTGTAATATTGTTTCATTGGAAGAAATTCTTTTTTTTTAATAGCATTCTGCTTACAAGTTTTTGTATTCCTACAGTTTATGAAACTCCATGGGCTGCCTCCCCCCCTCCCACGACGTTTTATGATCAAAATGATTGTAATTGGCTGCTTGCTGCTCTGCTGATTACAGGAGGGAGGGTGTGCAGGTTTTCCTTTGAACATAGAGAATGGAATAGTCTGTACTGTGATTTCTGAAATGAGTGTAGCTCCTATGACACTTCACTCCCTTTTTTATTATTGTTTCATATTTACTTCTGAAGTAGAAGCACAGTTAGAGGTTCCAGTTACACCAGGCATTAATGGTGAGTTACTGGGAAATGATTTGACCTTTAAAATTTTATGTCAATGTGAGCTTCATTCAGAATTAATTTACTGCAGCTCACCCAACTGCCCTCAGCAGCTGCACGCTTGCTAATCCTGGGCCCTGCACTGTATTTATAGCACTTTAAAAAAAAAAAAAATTTAGACTATGTTTATTTTTGTTGAACATAAAATAGAGAACAACTGGAGTTTAAGCTTGACAGACCCAAGCTCAGAAACTAATCCTTCATTTTTTGCTCTGCATTTTACAGAGATAGCCTACTTCCATTCTCAGCTATCCAACAGAATAGTCAGAACAAAACATAGTCCAGAATTTATGGCTTACTAAATTCAGGGAGAAGCTTTAACTAATGGAATCGGAGCACTATGACTAGATGGGAGATTCCATCAATTAATTTGGAATAAAACTATCAGGATTTCTAAATGTAACTGGAAGTTTCAAAAGCATCTGACAAAACAGTGTTAATATATGTAGGACATAAGTAATTGTGCTTGGAGAGCCTGGATAATTGGCTGGGTAGACCAGTGCTCCTCTTCCCTGGCTCTGACTAATGGCTTCAGCAGTGATGCCAATCCAGCTTTCAAACCAGAAGGGATGCTCACAGCCATGGAGTTTAGGGAAAGAAAAGGCCCAAGGCCAAACATCCTTCCTGTGACTCATGGATTTCGATGGGATTACAAAGGGATGGGAACAGACCACATTTACCATATTAGGTCACCATGCTAATAACCATTAATCTTCCCTCAGTGAAAGATTGCTCCCCACCATGTGAGATTCGGACTGTGAGGAAAATTGACCCATGGGGATGCAAGAAAGCAGAAGAAAAAGGTGAAATAATGGGAAGACCTTGAAGAAACAAGATAAAAAATTGAATATTCTAATTTTCCTTAAAAAGTCTTAATGAATATCACTTTCAGATTCTTACCGATATAAACCCTCATCAATACATTTATCATTTATCTGTTTATCACTATGAACTCTCTTACACTGATGACCTTCTACCTGTGATATTTGCATTTGATAAAAGCTGTATCACAAAATTTTATTTGGCTGTGGATAGCTTCAAAAAACCTCTCACATAACGTGAGAGTTTTGTGATTAAAGAATGCAAAAAGCTTAGTTGTAGCCATCCATAAAACCAGCCAGAGTAACATAAAAAAACCATCTCACAAAGCCAAGACTGCAATAAATATTATCACTTCTTCAAGCTTTAATGTTATTCCTTAATGTAAAGTGGATCAAAACCATCTTATGTGTGGTAAGGGCACTCACCTGGAAGGGGATCTTGGATGCAATTTGTACCTTTTCCAGTGAATAATGAATTAAAGACAGGAGATGAATAACCAACTATTTTTAAAACAAAAGAATTCCATGAAGCCAGAAGAATCTCTTATGATTTTCACCTTCATAAGTGTCCTGGACACTAGGCTATGTAACCAACCTCACCTTTCCTCTTGTTCCAGTATCTTTAATCTCTCTTTCTTCTTTAAATCAGGTATAAAGCTGTGGGTGACCTTTGTTTGCATTTGGAGGCTGTGAGTGCAGCACATCAGTCAAGTATGGACAGGAATAAACTCAGCTGATCAGAGCTGGGCAATAATAAATTGCACAGGACCGTGATGCTGTGTACCTGTACATTTTGTTCATTCTTGAAGTATTTCGAATACTCACAACCACCTTATTACTGTTGTATCCAAGTCAAAGTCTATCAAACAGTGGGAAAATAATAAATTCAGAGTTTGATTAACAGATAAGAGAAAAAAAGAAATGTGAGTACTGCCAGTAAAAAAGAAACTCTTACCAGTGAGGTGACAAGACAGCTTTCCTGTTTCTCCACCTGTGAAACTGGATAACTTTTCTTCAAAATAATGCCCCAGATTCAGAATCCAGTTGTTACAAAACTATGTCTCCAAACCTGCTGAGGCATTTACAACTGTCTCTAGCTTCTGTGAAATTCTACCTCTTCTTTATACATAACTTTGGATGTTTGAATATTACTAAAATACTAGTTGGCTTTTATGGACACTTTGGGTAAAAGTATACTGTCACCTTACTAGAGAAAATTTTTAAGACAGTTTTTATTTTTTTCAAGATGAAGTGACTGAAAATTCTTGAGTTTGCTGAGTAAAACATACAGGTCTAAATCACTTTAAATCCCAGTGGATGATTAGAAACTGAGTCTTTAACTGTGAGACAGAGTTCTTCTGAAGCAAAAGGGCATAGAAAGCAACACCAGCAGAGTGCTCCCCAGAAACAGCTGTTTGCTCTAGAGACTGTTCATTTGACACCTGCATTGGTTTTCACATGTAGCACGATTTCTACAACTCCCAAAGAATGCTGAACACAAAACAGCCAGCAAATAAACAGGCCAACAACAGAGGCATGTGCCTCAGGCCTGCCATTTCATCATGTACCCCTGCTAGAAATCCCTGCTGCACAGTGGAAATGGCTATAAAGAAAAAGAAGAAACTTTGTGGTTTGGTCATCACCACGTCATTCAATTTAACAAGGCCTTTCATTTCTCAGCTTCTGCAAACATTAAACAAGAACCAAGAAATCACTCTGGGGAGTGTGGCACTTTCATCTGCACCAATGTCTTGCGTGATGTCAGCTTTTGTGCACTAAGAATGTCAGTGACCTTTTCATTCATTGTTTTCATGTTTTTGGTCAAAATCTGGTGTGTGTTACACTGTAAATTGAGTTACCATAAACGCAGTATATCTGAAGTGAGACACAATCAGTACTAACAACTAATCTTTTGTCATTCACCACAAATAAAAGAAACAGCACCAATAAATTATATCTGCCAGCAGAAAAATGAAAGGAGAAAACTGAATCTGAACTTTCAGCAAGCACAGAAATGCATCAATTAATGTATCAAATAAAAAATCAATTTTCATCTAGCACAGACTGTATGAGGCTGTACTACTGAGGCTGTACACATGAGGCTGTACTACTAATTCTGAGAGTTTACACCTGCTCTCTCCACTCCTGGCATAAAAAGTATATTTGCCATACTTTGGGATCCCTTGTTTATGCCTGGGATTTAATTATATCTCAAGTTTGAACTTCACAATGTGAGTTGGTCACCAATAAAATTATAGAACTTTGTAACTAAATTAAATTATGTAAGTTGGAAGACAGATGGCTACTGACCTCTGCATTCTTCATGTGTGAGGATTCCAGGCCCTGGAAGAAGCTCTCTTATGGAATTCAGCTGCTCTGCATTTCATGATCAGGAAGTACAGAAGTGTGTGGCCACTCAGGTGGTGTCAACCTGAATTAAGGAGAAGATCAAGTGTCAGTAATAAATATTCTAATTCTGTTATAGAAGTAACAGCCTGGACAGCTAAAACCATGTCCATCTGGAAAACAGACATGTTGTGCTCCCTGCATTCCCTATCAACTCAAGAGCCTCCAAAGCATACCAGCCTGTATTTGCCAGTAGTGTGCAATACTTTTTCTCCAACCACAGGCCCCTGCTCAGGGTTCATTCTGTAGGTGTGCAGTGTTCAGAAACCCCCCAGAAGGCACCAGCATTGACCTTTTCACCTGACTGCTACTGGGGTACCTGCACCAGCCTGGACCTAAGTCATTTATTCCTGAAGATGTTCTTTACACCGAGGCTTTAACAAATACTTCACATCTCTGTTATCACATTCTCTTGACAGCCATGCCTCTTTCCCCCTGTTCTCCTGCAAAAGGATTGTATCAACTGCCCTCTGACTATTAAAAATGCCAGAAATTCCTCCTCAGCAAAGCACATGGGATATGAAAAATGCTGTATCAGATTAAAAAAATCCAACCTAGGGAAAGACGTGATCAGCTAAAACAACCACAAAAGCATCTTGGTGAGGCCCTACTTCCCAGGGTCCCAGAACTGACCTTTTCTACAGCACTGAACACACTTTGAACACTGCTATACTGGTCAGTCTTTGACAGATTTGAACCACTCTTGAGGCAGCAGCTCTAATGCTCATTAGAATAAGTGTATCATTAATAAAATCCGCATAGATCACAAGCTCTTCAGAGCAGTAATAATTCAGGAGCATTTGGAAACACACTACTAAGTGGCAGGCTTTACTAGAAAAAAGATTTAACACTAATTTATTTCAGAAAGTATCTCTATATTTATATACTTAAGGGTTATATTTACAAGACCTGTTATTCTACATGTTCAAAAGTGAACTTGCATCCTCTCCCTATTCCTCATCCACACAATACTTAAAATATCCATAGACTTGTAATTGTTCTTTTAACTAAAGTTCTGTTGTGAACTCTAACTCTGAAGATTTTTCCATATAATAAATATGGCCTAACAGCATTTAAAAGTGCCAAAATGTATTAAAATTGAAATAAAACAGCAGTAGCTGCATCTAGCTTAATTACAGAGATATGTGTTATTTGGTAACACACAGCACAGTGACAACAACAAATGATACTCAGTGTTCTTCCTGTTGATACCGGTTGTGGGCTGAGAGCTAAGAAGAGGCTCTGCCAACAGGCACCCAGGGGATGTGCTGGTGTGTGACTGCAGCTGGGCATCTTCCTTTCCCTAAGGCTGAATTATCCAGCTCTTAACAATCAGCCTAAGCCAAGCTCTCAGACTGGCTTAGTGTAAAATGGTCCTCAAACCAGACAATCCCCACAGCAATCCAAGGAGACCCGATGTACCCACATTGAGAACAGAAGACAGATGCCCATCATTTCCATACCTGTCCTATCTCACTCCAGAGCTTTCTTCTACAGTGACCATACACTTCCAGTAAAAACAAACACGCACACATTCTCACACGGACATAATAAGTGGGCAAATAACTGACGTGTTGGTAAAATCCTTCTCAGCACTATTTGTGATGCTCGTGTTTCCTACTGTTCATACAAAGCTAAAGGAGTCTTCAGTTGCCTGCTCGAAGTGCTCCCTCTGCTGTTATGCAAAGACAGCACCAGAAAACATGTTCCATCAGCCTTGCATTTTTCTCATCTTTAAAAGGTGAATTTTCAAACACTCCATCCCGTGAATCAACACAATTTTCTGAGATAACTTTTCATGATAATTTTCTTCACAAGCAACTGGGTCTTTTTCCAATCTTCCAAAGTACTGGTGGTATCAGTTCAAACAACAATGCATTTAGGAACACCCCCAACTTCTAAATATCCTGTGTTTCCCCTAAAAATGTTTTTACTATTCATATTAAGCATACTGCAGAACTCACTTCTACACAGATTATAAATATTGAGTTTAAAAAATAAAGGTGATGAAATTAAAGACCCATAAGAAGAATAGTGTTTATTTTAACTTAAAAAGCCTAAGGGCCAAAAACCCTACTTGCACTCAAAATCACTTCTGAAACCCATAAGAGTGACAGCATGACAGGGGAGTTGCAGGCACTGAAGTTAAGGGTAGTTTATTGGAGCAACACAAAAAAAGCACAATGATGCAAATTACCACCTGTGGATGCAGAAAACCTAATTTTCAAAAATACTGTCTTTAAATTCAAGCACTTTTCTTAGCTAAGTCCAGGTAGGTACGTGTTTGTCTCCAGAGCAGTTTTGGACCTGCCACTTGCTGCCCATGTGGTTTGCTGCAGCTGCCTGCCCTTGGCTTGTGTTCCTGCTGCCTGGAAACTTCTGCTGCTGGGTCTGGCAGTGCAAAAAAGAGCCTTTCTGAAAACTTATATGTTGTAATGTGCAATTAGCATGTATTTCTCACTGTATATTATTGTTCTGTTACATGGTATGTCCTGTTATGATGTGCCCCACCCCTCACCCCAGATGGTTTGTCCCTTCCCTTGTTCTCCCTTCCCATTGGCTGGAGCCCCTATAAGAACCAGGGGCCGGAAGTGGGAAGGGCTCTTTCCCTGGTGATCCCCCATAAGCTTGGACCCTCCAGGTGGCCTGTTGTCTCTGGAGTGAATAAACTTGTATTATATGTAACCATGGAGAGCCGCCAGCACTTTCTTCGTCCTCCGTTTCCCTCAGCCATCCCCTGGGGAGTGCAGGGGCACCTCACCCCTGGGCAAGCCCTGACAGGGGGTGGCTACACTTATAGACCTTGGAACCAAGCAGGACTTGGTTTATTTTTGTGTGTCCTGAGCACTACATGCTGAGGTTGCAGGTTGCCCAAGAGCCAGCCTGGGGAGGTTCTGCTAGAAGCCAAGTGCCTGCAGAGTTCTCTCCCTGAAAATTGGCCCCTTGGGATGCTCTGTGCAACAGCACAGACTGATCCTGTGTGTGAGGGCAAGGAGAGCTGTTCCTCAGACCTGAGCCAGTGACCTCATCCCTGCGGGAGCTCTGCAAGATGTGAGAGGGCACAATTCAGCTCACTGGGAAGGAAAAGCTTTTATTCAGATCACATTATAAACTAGAAACGCTGAATCCAAAGTCATTTACAGGCTGGAATGTGGGTTGAGTTAGAATTTCAAGTCTGAAAGTGTCATTAAAATTTTGCTGCGTTTAATTTTCTTGCTCATTTCCTCCAACAGCCCAAACATATCCTTGTTGTGATGAGCTGAGACAAAAGACAGGATTAGAGTCCCCAGAAATTAAAATGGCGGTTTTTAATTCACTGACTAAGACAGTGAATTAATGTAGTGTTAGGACAGTTTTCCAACAAAAAGAAGTAATCATCTGAAAAATCAAATACCAAGATTATTATCCATTTGTGTATTTACTTCTCCTTTTCCTTACCATAAAACCCCACAATGATCTTAATTGATTTCCTTGAACGCTGGGGAAGAGCAAAGGTGACATTAAAATATAACTTCTTCCTTGAAAAAACATACCTAAAGAAGAGTTTTTTTCTGTAAGTAGAAATCTCATAGAACGAGAAAATCAAGAAACACCAGAAGAGATGATAACCTGAAAATGCCCCCTTAAAATCATCTGAAATATGGCCAGGGAATAAAATAAGAATTAAAACCGGGATCTTAACTGAGCAACAACAGTCTAAGGAAAATACGCAGAGAAGAAAAAAAAGGAGACAGCCAGAAGGCAGTTAAGTAGAAAGGAATTTAAGAACACTTCTTTCCTTTCTTCCTTTGATAAACGAACTCACAATCATAAAAGGTTGATCTGAAGAAGACAAGGTACTAACACAATCCAGCAGCACTAATGTTTTCCATAACTTTGTGCTGTGGTTTAACCCCAACCGGGAACAAAACCCCACACAGCCACTCACTGCCTCCACAGTGGGATGGGGCAGAGAATTGGAGGGTAAGAGTAAGAAAACTCAAGGGTTGAGATAAAAACGTGTAACACTTCAAACTGGAAACTGCAGCTGCTTTTCACTCTTTCACCCTAGAGGAACTGAAGTGGTGCCTACCCACACAGTATTTAGTAATACTTTATGCTTCCCAGGGTGGTCATAAAGCATGGCTTGAGAAACCCTGTTTCAGTGTGATGATGTAACAGTAAGAACAATGAAGATTTCAGCTCAAAAGGACAGGCTGTAACAGTTTTCTTGCATTAGTAGGATAGATTATGGGTTAGGACTGGTACACAGAAGTAGCATTTTGATCTTGTCATTTTGATCTTTAGTGTTTCAATTTAAAATCGAAACATTCTTCAACTAGAGTTGAAGAATGCTGTTGCTCTTCACAGAAATCTGTCAGTAGAAAGGCATCCATTACAGTTGATTTAATACCAGACTGTTCCAGTAGGATTTCCTCCATTTCAAACAAATCTACACTGGATTAGAAAAAAATATCTCTGGAAGCTTAATGTCTTCTCCAAACCAAAAATGCATAAACAATGCATTCCTAGGAATTCAAATATAATTGCATTCTATCCCCCATAACTGGAAAAACAGAGGTCAAGAACAGGTACTGGGTTTACAGTTTAAGCGTATTTTTAGTGTAATTGTGTTTGAAACTCTGGACAACAAAAAAGTGAAAGAAATTTAATATTCTAGTAATGATAGTTTTGTAAGACAGGGAAGGCTGTGGAAAACTTATAACCATACAGTTTTTAAGTACTGTGTAAGAGAAGAGTTTCAAAAAAAAAATGGAGTCTGCAAGGCTGTAAGAAAGGCTGACAGCAACCAAACTGTGTCCCTCAGAAGGAGCTGTTGGTGTTCCTTGTTTGGTCTACACTCACACCAAATCTAGGATTTAATAAAAGATAAACTACCTGGATGCATTTTTGGTTGTGTTTTGTTTGAAAGAAACAAAAGAAGAAAAGGGAAAGCCTCATGGCTTAGAAAGAATGGAGGACGAGGTTAGGGGTCTTTAAAACATGGTTTTTCAAGTGAGATTACAGAAAATATAACATCTATGATTTGAGAAGAACTAACCTAATTAATCACTGGCCAGAAACAGAAGAAAGCTATTTCTCTGTAGCAGTCACCCAGCAGGCTACAGGAGATGAGTTAATGAACTAATTTGTATGTTTAATATCAAGGGATTACATTAGAAATGAGATCCAGGCCCCTAGAAATAGACTGTTGCATTACTGGGGTTTTCAATAGCATTTAATGCTCAATTTCCTCCAGGACTCTACATTCTTTTGGAAAAGCCTCAAGTGGTACATTTTCATCTGCACATACAGAAATACATTTAAGATCAGCTTGTCAGTTTTCACACCACACAGAACAGCTGGTCTCTGCAATTTCAGTTCCTTTAGGAAAAGGAAATGAATGAAAATTGGTTTAACATGCACGGCTGCCACACCAGCACTTATATAAACACCAGAAGGGTCACCAAAAGAACGTGCCCTGGCAGGGCTGCAGTCACTGTGGTGCATTAACTGTGATATTGCAAACTGCCACAGCAGAGCACATGAACTTTTCTTCCTGCCTTTCCAAATATCCAAGTGACACTTCAGCCATTTCACCAGGAACATCAAGAGATGAAATACAAAACATGGCAGTGCAGGATAACCCCACTACTATCCAACAACTAATTCAGAGTCAAAAGTGCTAAAGCACTAAAAAAACAATAAAAAAACCTCCAAACCAAACAATTAAACTTTATCAATTAGTACATTTATATGAAAACACAGTTTTTAAAACTGAGAATATTTATTTAAGAACCGAAACTATCTCCTTAAGCAGATAAGCAGATTCATAAGCAGATTGCTTATGAAACACCTTTAACAACATCAGTTAAAACTCAGGTTTTTATGTTAATGAGGTTTTATGCAATCATTGGCAGTTTTTATATAAAACTAAACCAAAACAAAATGTTTAACAATATAAATGAAAGAAGCCAGAGACGACTAAATTATTAAAGTCTTAACTAAAACAAGATATTTTGCATATATTTTAAACATTATTAGTGATAATTTCCTTTTAATAAAGCTCCACTGCTCTCTTCCTATGGTATAATAGAGGTGTAGGATCAGACTCCAGAGCTTTTCATCTTCCCTGAAATAAACTTGCATTTCTTTGGCCATTCTTGATTCTGGCAATAAATTCATAATCTGGCAATACTGTTGTTCAAGATGATGAAAATGCAGAAAAAAATTCCATTGTGAGAGGCAGCCTCTAAACTTACCCCAGTCTCAATAACCACAAATGTTATTAACAACTAAGGCAACCAGCACTTATTTGGACAGTTACAGCAGCCGTTTCCATGCAGTAACATCTATTTCTCTCAGTGGGCACTAAATGCCCTTTGCATTTACACATGCAGAAAACCCAAGGACCAGAGGCTGTGCATTTTCGTGTCTTAAAAGAGCAGTCCAACTAGAGATTTAAAAGCAGGGCCAGTAACCCTTGTTCCTACCCATCCCAAACCCCAGGAATCTTTATTTGTTCTTGGGATTTCCTGTCTCAGTGTCTGAAAAAGGTAATTCCTGCCAGTACAATTTCATTGTAGTGATTCTGATTTGACTGCAGTGTTGACAGGGGCACAAAAACCACTTGAAAATATATCGATCCTTGATTTCTGTAACAACACGAGGTCACAAGCAGTTTGCTTATACTAATTGGAGACAAAAAAACAGCGCTTTTTACCTAGTCTAGTGCTCATTTACCTGAAAAACATGCTATCTTGTGAAACGCATTACTGTCAATAGTGTAACACTCCTCAGATGGTCCTTGCCCAGCACTTTCTCAGTTTCTGATGAAAACCTGAAGGGTTGAAATAGTCAAAATAGCTTCAGCTGGTATTCATGTATTCAAGCAAATCCTCATTCTGCTTTAGCCCTTCCCATATTCCATATGCACGCTTAAAAACCACCCAACAAATAACTTCCAACTCAGTGAAAAGGACTCTCAGCGCTCCTTTATTCTTAAGCTACCTACAGCTTTTCCAATTTTAAAAATCTTTGCCCTACAAACCCAGATATAAACCTGACATTGATCTCAGGGAATCTTCAGGTGGCAAAGTGGCTGTGAGGTGTTTTTAACCGCCTCCTCCTCAGGGGCCAGAACACCGAATTCTAGGATTTCACACTGCAGGGCAGACGTGTGCAGACACAGATCCCTTTAAAAAACCGGCTATCTCCCAAAAACCATCCCACCGACTATTGTACAGCGCTCAGACGAGCCTGCACCGGCGGCTGAGGGACCCATCCCCTCGCGACATCCCGCCTCAGCCGCTGGAAGGCGGTGAGAGACCCGCCGTCACAGCATCCCGCCTCACCACCTCACGGAAACTCCACCTCATACCCTCAGGGCGGCTACTCCCTTTAACCTCACGACAGCCCCACCTCGTGACCTCACGGAGCCACCTCCTCCGCCTTCCTTCAAGACGGTCCCGCCTCATCCCCTCACGGCGCCTCCTCCTCCCCTCACGACGGCCCCGCCCTCTCCGCCCTCCTCCCCTCAGACGCCGCCGCGGTGCACTGTGGGAGCCGCAGTTCCCGCCCTCCTGTCCCGCGGGACTACCGCTCCCAGCAGGCGCGGCTG
>WEIV01002826.1:675801-689069 GCA_013390005.1 Calyptomena viridis
ATTTTGACTCCCTTCTGTTTCACGATAGGTTGAGCCTTCTGATACTATAGAAAATGTGAAGGCCAAGATCCAGGATAAGGAGGGTGAGTGAGTTCAAGAGGCACTTATTATGTATTGATATAAATACATATTACTTATACTATTATATCAATTTATATAACTTTTCTATATTCTATTATAATTATAAAATACGATTATTATAATTATCACGATCTTGTTGATTGATCTTGTACAGATGTAGATTTCAGCAGCAATCTTTATTACAGCATGCTAATAGTTCATGTTGCTCATTTCTCCCTGCCTTATGTCCCCCATAGGCATCCCTCCGGATCAGCAGCGACTGATCTTTGCTGGGAAGCAGCTGGAAGATGGACGCACACTGTCCGACTACAACATTCAAAAGGTGAGTAGGGAAGGGTGGACAGAGCTGTGCAGTACCCAGGAGATGGCACAGTCACAGCTGAGTGGTCTTTGCTGCTCAGCCTAAAAAATAATTCAAATAGTTTCAACCAAATCAATGGATTTAGGGTTGGGTGGCACTTCAGGCTGGTGCTGTATTAATGCTGGGTGCTTAGGATGTCAACTGTATAGCAAATAATCCTTTTAGAGATTTCCTAAGTGCCTGGCAATTGAGATATACTTTCTCTAGATAAAAGGAAAAAGCCTGCTTCGATGCTGCTCTTGCCTTGAGAAAGCATTTTGAGTCTGTTTCATGTGCCTTGCAAACAGGAATCAACCCTTCACCTTGTGCTGAGACTTCGTGGTGGTGCCAAGAAAAGAAAGAAGAAGTCTTACACGACCCCCAAGAAGAACAAGCATAAGAGAAAGAAGGTTAAGCTTGCAGTGCTCAAGTACTACAAGGTAGGTAAAATTACCTTGAGGAGAAACTTGGTGAAAGCTCACTTATTACCAGAGAGGATACAAAGCCTCTAACTGGTCTGTGTAGAACCTGGTGTATTTAATATTTAAAGTCCTTTTTATTTGCAACTAGAATGACTCTTATTCAAGAGTAGAGGAGAAACCCACTGTTGCAGTTGGGCACTTCTGAACTTGTCCCCAAGAAGTTTGATGTATTAACCACCACACAAACTACTTTGCCAAGGAATTATATGTCACAGTTCTCATTGGTGCTAAAAGGTGGCGAGTGTGTGTGAGTTTCTACCTGGACTTCAGCAAAGCCTTTGACACCATCTCCCATAACAAACTCCTGGAAAAGCTGGCAGCCCATGGCTTGGACAGGTGCAGTCTGTGCTGGGTTAAGAACTGGTTGGAAGGCTGACCCAGAGAGTGGTGGTGAACGGTGCCACATCCAGTTGGCAGCCAGTCACTAGTGGTGTCCCCCAGGGATCAGTGTTGGGCCCAGTCCTGTTTAATATCTTTATTGATGATCTGGATGAGGGGATTGAGTCCACTATCACTAAGTTTGCAGATGACACCAAATTGGGAGCAAGTGTCGATCTGTTAGAGGGTAGGAGGGCCCTACAGAGGGATCTTGAGAGGCTGGATAGATGGGCAGATTCCACCAGGATGAGATTTAACTAGTCTGAATGCTGGGTTCTTCACTTTGGCCACAACAACCCTATGCAGAGCTGTGAGTTGGGGAACAGGGTGGCTGGAGAGCAGCCAGGCAGAGGGAGACCTGGGGGTACTGGCTAACAGGAAACTTACCATGAGCCAGCAGTGTGCCCGGGTGGCCAAGAAGGCCAATGGCATCCTGGCCTGCATCAGGAATAGTGTGGCCAGCAGGACCAGGGAAGTGATTCTTCCTCTGTACTTCTTCCCCTGGCACTTGTTAGGCTGCACCTTGAGTGCTGTGCACAGTTCTGGACCCCTCAGTTTAAGNCTTCCCCTGGCACTTGTTAGGCTGCACCTTGAGTGCTGTGCACAGTTCTGGACCCCTCAGTTTAAGAAAGATGTCCAGAGAACATGCCCAGAAAAGGGCAACAAGGATGGTGAAGGGACTGGAGCACAGTCCCTATGAGGAGCGGCTGAGGGAGCTGGGGTTGTTTAGCCTGGAGAGGAGGAGGCTCAGGGGAGACCTTATCACTCTCTACAACTGCCTGAAAGGAGGTTGTAGCCACATGGGGGTCAATCTCTTCTCCCAGACAACCAGTGACAGAACAAGAGGACACAGTCTTAAGCTGTGCTAGGGGAAGTTTAGGCTGGATGTTAGGAAAACATTTTTCACTGAAAGAGTGATTGGCCATGGGAATGGGCTGCCCCGGGACGTGGTGGAGTCATCGTTCCTGGAAGTGTTTAAAAAGAGACTGGATGTGGCACTTAGTGCCATGGTTTAGATGATGGGATGGTGTTAGGTAATGGGTTGGACTTGATGATCTCAAAGGTCTTTTCCAATTTTGTTAATTCTGTGATATTCCCTGTCTGCCCTTCCCAGGTGGATGAGAACGGCAAGATCAGCCGGCTGCGCCGGGAGTGCCCCTCGGAGGAGTGTGGAGCTGGAGTCTTCATGGCCAGTCACTTTGACAGACACTACTGTGGCAAGTGCTGTCTGACATACTGCTTCAACAAGCCAGAAGACAAGTAAATGTACCACACAATAAAAACCTGACCTTCTCTACGGTTTAAGGATTTCTTTCTGTGGCACTGTATCTCCTCTGCTGATAAGGGAGAAAAATCTGGGAACCTCTGGATGCTGCCAGCTAGGATGAGATACTTTGGCTCTAAAACTGAAACAGCAACTTGTAATAAATAATAATGGGTGGGTACTGAGGACAGAGGGGAAAAAAGCAACACTTGACTAACCTTAGAAATGGTGTTTTACCATAAGACAGTACAGTAGTTCTTATCTAGAAAAACGGGAGGTCCAGATCACGCTACAAGTGGTCAGTGCTGGAGAAAGGGGTGGTAGAATCCTGCTGACAAAATGCAGACTTTATACTGAAATACTGTACAGCAGCATGGGGGGAGGGGGAATGAAGATGGCTCAGCTATTTTGGATCCAAATATCAGAATTATTTATACCATGATGGTTTTACACACTTGAAGTGCTTGTAGTTACTCTTGTAGTTTATCACTTTGTTTTGTGAGGAAGGTGGTTGGTTGCTTCACATGAAAGAAAAGCAGAGCATTTCAGATGTAAAATACACCTAAAATGCTCTGATACGAAGAACAGATATGAAGCATCTCCTGTGCAGCTCTGAAAGTTCATTTAATATTACAAGTTAAAGGCCAGTCAGGAATATAAGACATGTCCTTTAGTGTTCATGTATTCAAATGTCTTTTAAAATCCAGGGTTCCAGGAAGTTGTCTGTTGAACTTCTTTTTCTTCATAACAGACAATTTCATCCCCAATGCTGAATTCCAAATTATTGTCCAAACTCAATCCACAATCCATTCCCATTTTTATTACCTGGACATCATCTTTATGATGCTTCAGTGATGATAAAGATCCTACAAAGAGAAAATGCTTCAAAGGGAGCCCACCAAGAGTAGGGCACACAAGTGGTTTGGTTTGCCCTTCTTGCAGAATTCATGTTTCACGTTACTTTCATGCTTGTGGAAATTCCACTTACCTTTCCAAATAACATCCCCACTACGGATTAGCTTGAACTTCATTCTCCTGTCTAGCAGCCCCTTCTGTACTCTGCATCCAGCCACTGGAATTTTGTTTTTTCCTACTGTTACAGAGAATGTGTCGAGAACAGAAGCTTCTCCTAAAAGAAAAAAGTTGTCCATGGGAATAACAAATGGCACTAGGTAGAAGCAGGCTGCATTCTTCTTAACAAGCTTTATAACAACAGAAAAGCAGTTACAGAGGAGTATAAAATATTTGTAGAGCAGGAACGCTTCACTGGAGAATAACTTTAGACTCACCTACTGTAGTCTCCACCACAGCTGGGGGCAGTCTGCTAGTTAGCTCCTCTTTCAAGTCGTCTACAAGTTTGTAGATGATGTTGTGAAGTTTAATTTTTATTCCCTTCTTATCAGCCAGCTTTTTAACACTTTCATTGGCTTTCACACTGAATCCATATATAACACCTGATAAATGAAACAGTTGTCAAGGGATGACTATGAGAGATCACTCTTTTAAACAGCTGAAGTGAAACCTTGAAGCAGAGAGTAGAACTAGCACAGGATACCAAGAAACAGCATTTTACTCCTGTTTTCCTTTTAAGGAGGGACCTTTTATTTCTCCCACTAAGGCACACTGACTGCTAAAAGCCTTCTATCAAAATAAATGGCCCAAAAAAGCCCTCACAGAAAGGCCCCTGATGACAGAACCGAAACTACCAAAGCAGAAAGTAACACTTCTGCACAACTCACAGAAAGGACCTGCCACTTCAGGCTGGAAAACAGCTTGGTTGTCCAAATTAAGCTAGAAGTGATTTCTAAATCGTTCTCATCTGCCTGTGGGCTATGGCAGGTCCAATGACCTCACCCTCCACAGCAGGTGAGAATTATGGGGAATGAACTGGAATTACAGGGTACAAACAGGAACAACTACTGACTCAGATCCAGTTGCCTCCCTGAGCAAAAGGAAATGATTTTCTAACCTACTTTTCAAGCTTTGCCCTGTTTGAGCATCATAAAACCACCTGAGTGAAGAGTCACAGTTTAACCTTGACAATTCAACTACTGGCAACAGCTTTTCCATTTCCATGAGATTTCCAGCCTGCACTAGTTAGATGGTCAGGGAAACATTTTAAAGAGATGTGTAAATTTACCTTATTGATGCTGCCAATTATTACAGGAAAAACTGAGGCCTACTCATTTCAATAATTTCAAAAGAGTAAGTAAGAACACACCATTAAATGATTCAGCAAGACTTATATCGTTTTCACTGATATCTCCCATTCCAAAGTGGACAATATCCAATTTACATTCATCCTCACAATCGTAGCTGTCCAGGATGTTCAGAATAGCTTCAACAGACCCATCCACATCACCTGCAGGAATAAATGGAAGCACTGCTGACTTTGGATACAAAGAAATACGTAATTATAACAAAGTGCAGGACACCACCAGTCTGTGCAACAGAAAGCCTTTTAACATCTATCACTCTTACTTTGTTTTCAGTAATATGTTAAAACCCATCCAACAAGCTTGTTAATTCCAAAAATGAACTGGATAAATACCACAGGACCAGAGGCTCAACATCTACTGTCATTTTCAGCTCAAGTTTGCTGTTTTCCAGCCACTACCATCACTGCTTGTGTATCAGCAAATGTGAGGTCAAACCAAACTCCTCCTGTCCCACTTCAACTAATACATAATTGTTCTTCTCTACTTTGTGGATGCAAAATGCTTATTACTTGTATTTTTTATAATTTATATGTATAAGGTTTTACATATTTACTTAGGATTTATATGGATGGGTTTTACTCAGGAGTTCCTGGGTATGAGGGTTGGGCCTTTAAGTTTTCCTGTTGCTCTGGCCCTGCTGGAAGTGCATCCTTATGCCCACTGGATGTTTCCTGATGCCCCTCCCCTGACTGAAAGAAGTTCCATAATCTGCTCAGTTTTAAACTGATCAAATCTCTGAGAACAGAAATAATGTTCATAGTTGAGAGCTCTGATTCAGACTGAGCATTTGAGAAGCACAGAACCAACAGGGCAGTGGATGGGGCAGCACCTTTAACTATTATTGACAGTGTCATTTCATCCATTTCCCTTTTCTCTGTAGGCCTTTGAAACAGCAGATGCTTGTTGGCCTTGTACAGCACTGCCTTCCTCTGCCTCCAGGTCAGATGGGCCAGCTTCTGCTGCTTCTGCTCATATTCCATCCTGTGTTCTTTTTGCCTGGCTTCAATAACTTCCGCATCCTGTTTCATCTTCTCCTGTTGTTCAGCATAGATCCTCCAATCCACAACTTCACGTGCCCTTTGCTGGGCAGGAAGACAGAAACATTACCTTTAAAACATTGCATCAGAAAACTCTACAGTAATGCAGTTTCATCCTTTTGCATCTTCTCTGCAGGCTCACACATTTTCTTTCACATCTAACTAGAGATTTTGCTGCACAGATGCCAGAGAATGAGCACAAGAGCTTCCTCCCTGAGCTACAACGTGACTCAAGGCCTGTTTTTAAGGTACCTCTGCACTGCAGGAGAGAATTATCATTGATTATTCACATGGTGTTTGTCCAGCTCTCACAACGCCTATTTCAAGCAGTATTTTATACATATTCTTTTGTCAGAAACTAGGTCCCTCACTCTAAAATTAAAGCGCTTATATCATGAAGAACTGGATTGTTCCAGTGGAGATGAGGAGACCCAGCAGGAGAAAAGTGGAAAAGAGGCAATATGCAAACCCTCATTCCTCCTACAGAGCTCAGGTCCCTGAATCTCCACGCTCAGCCTCTGTCTTTCATGGGATTACCAAGGTTATTTAGAATGAAAGCTCTCAGTTATCTCATTACTCAGCTCCTTCCCTCCAGTGTGAGTTTTCTATTAAACAGTTCTTTCTGTACCTCAGATTCCACTTCGAGGATTTCATCTCCTGCTGAAGGGACTTCCTTCCAGCCCATGATTTCCACAGGGATGCCTGGAGAGGCTGCATCCACAGCTTTACCATTCTCATCAAACATGAAACGCACTTTGGCCCAGGTCTTCCCTGCAACCAGAACAGAGCCTTTCCTCAGAGTTCCTCTTTGGATGATGGCTGTAGTAAGTGGACTGGTGAGGAGTAGAGAGGAAAAATAACAGAAAAAAAAGAAAGTGACTCCTCTCTATGTCCATGGTCAGCGTAGGCAAGCAAACACAAACAGAAGGGACTTGTGATCCCTCACACACAGAATATTCCTGCCAATAAGATTTTAAAGTTACTTGCAAAACCCCAAAATTTGCTCTGTACTCTTAATTTCTGCAGATCAATCCAAAATTTGGCATTTGTGAAATCAGTAATAGATTGAATTCACACATTAAGAGAAACCCCACAAAAAAAACCCCAACCAAACAAATCCCAACGACTTTCTAGAATTCAGTTCACTTTTAAAGAACACACCTTGTTCACACAGAACCTGCCAAAGGACTAACCTATTTAAGAGTAGAGTATCATGTCACACACCATTCACCATTCACCAGGAATGGTGTGTACATTATGACTGTATAATTCATCATTCCTACTTTTTTAATGACATTTAGAAAATACATCTCTTCTTGCGTTTTAAACTAGTTCCTCTGCTTACAGGATTTCATTTCAGTGAGATGATGAATTTGGCCCCAGCGATTTACAACTTTTTCTGCTCTGGTGTTGCAGAATAGTATTTCAAGTCTTTAGTTAGAAACGCTGCAAAGAAACTGTTACAGCTTTAATAATGATGTCCCAACTCCGGGACAGTATCTCTGTGTTGTTACAAAGTGATTCTCCCAAGTGGCAGATGACTCACCCTTTCCCTCTGTCTTTGCGAGACTCGATTACAGTCCCCTCTACCAGACCCGTGGCATCTGCCTTCAGCTCCAACATCTCTGCCAGAGCAACAGTTGCTTCTGCTAAAACCAGCAGGTTTTCACCCTGTATAAAACCACACATACAGATATACAGAATAAAGGAAGTGCCCAATTACAGCGAGATCAGAAGTTGAAATCTTAGTGCCAAATTCCCCCGTTGAAACTTGATGACATTTAACACCCAGTCAGGATTTCAGGACATCAGAGACAAAACTCTTGGGCTGTTTTGGTTTTTTTTTCCCCCTCCTTTTTTCTAATTACATCATTTAAGACCTTTATGAAACTATGTTCCTGTGGTCAAGCACCTGTTAGAAAAGTAGTCATTTACCCTGGTATGAATTTTTATCCTCATGCACACCATTATCACCAACTTTGACTTTGCCAGGATTTCATACAATGTATAAAATATATAAACAGTGTAAATATATAAATATAGTAAATATGTGAGGAAACAGCAACCAGAATTAACCTGAAAAGTATCTCTTGAGTTTCTAGAAGAAAAACAAGATATTGCTCTCTGAAATCCTGAGCCTCAAAATACATTTCAGTGTGTTTTGAATAATTCTGGTGAGAGCCGGCAGCACTGAGCTCCTGGTGTTTGACACCTTGCCTTAAAGAGAATTTTATTTTCCAGCTGCCAAATAAAAACGCAGCTCTCTGCACACACCAGACACCCATGAACACCATCATTTTTTCCACCACAACGTTACCTTGAGTGCAGAAATATTTACAGCTTGGACATCACCTCCAAACTCCTCACAGACCACATCATGAGCCAGCAATTCCTTCTTTACCCTTTCAGGATCAGCTTCGGGTTTGTCACATTTATTAATGGCAAGGATAAGAGGAACTGAAAAGAAGGAACAGTGTCACCACCAGCCTAACTAAAACTTGCTGCTACTGCCATGGCTACTAGAAAAGGTTGGAGGAGCCTATGACCACTTAGAATAAATCACTGGATGAAATATTAGGAGGTGAAAGGCTGTACCTCCTGCATTTTTAGCGTGCTGGATGGACTCTATGGTTTGCTGCATCACCCCGTCCTCTGCCGCGACCACCAGGATGACGATGTCGGTGACATTGGTGCCTCGTGCCCGCATGGCTGAAAAAGCTGCGTGTCCAGGAGTGTCCAGAAAAGTTATCTTCTCCCCAGAAGGCATATGCACTGTGAACAGGTGTACGTGGTGCAACTTAAAATCAGGATTTCACCCATCTTTACTTGACGTATCATAAACCAGGCCTCACTCCTTTGAGAACTCCTTTAATAACAGCAATGTATTTTAGGGAGACAGATAATGTGCCATGGAGGTCATGGTGATGTTAAATCCTCAGGAGTGAAAAAGTGTCCTGGGATCTTCCATTATGCAAAATAGTCTAATTTCAACTGTGCAGACAATTCACTTCCAAGTTCCACCTACAAAGTTACGACAGCTACCAGCAACAGACATAGCATGTTATGGTTTCCAGCTGTTTATGTGGCAACCTTTTTCCCCAGTGAACAAGTCAGCCAAAGTAAATTGCTTTATGCACGAGCACGTACAGTTGGATCTTACCAAGAAAAGCACCAATGTGCTGTGTGATGCCTCCTGCTTCCATCGAGGCCACCTGGGTTTTCCGCAGGCTGTCAAGTAAAGTGGTTTTCCCGTGATCGACGTGTCCCAGGATGGTAACGACGGGGGGCCGTGGGGTTAGTACTGCTGGGTCTGCAGGAGGCCTGCAGGGACAGCAAAAACTGGGGTGGTAAATGCCAGAAAAGCTCACTGAGTGACACACGGTTAAGGAAGAGCCATTTGCTGGAGTGTGGTGAACTCCAGTGTTGTGATTCCTCATCACAAATCCCAGCTGCACCACAGTCGAGCCTCCCAGTGCTCAGTGCTACTGCTGCAGCAATCAATGCAGCAATTCAGGCTGTCAGAGAATTGGCTTTTCTTCAGAAAATGGCATAGAAAAAGCCACCCAAAGCAAAGTCAAACCTGAGTAACAGTTTAATAGCCAAATAAATCATGATAGTAAACTTCACCTTTTAAATATTATCAGATTTTGACTGTATCAGGTATTATCAACATACCACCAGACCAAAAAAATACATATGACAAACACCTCCAGGAAGAAACAGAATATAAAGAGCCAAAAAGAACAGTTCCCAACTTGCCTTTTCACAGCATCTGTATTTTTTCTTTCTTTATCCTCTTTCAGTTTTGCTGATTTATACTTCATTCCTGATTTCTGAACAATCATCTTGATACGGTCTTCATATAAGACAGAATCTGGTTCTAGTGAATCAAGGTCAACATCTGTGTACAGCAGTGCTTCATAAATGTGCTCTGTGGAAAAGATTTAACAATTAATTCAACATTTAACAATTATATTCACGAAAACATGTGGGACAAAAAACCCAACACACTTCTTAAGACTTTTCATTAGTTTTCCTTTAGTCAGATTTACCTAACAGTTCCCATTACTCTACATACTTGCAGAGAAGAATTTTGAAGACTTACTAAAAATAACTACTCTATTAACTGCTACAATCTTACTTTTTACTCAGATTTTCATACATTGCTTTTCCATTAATCTTAAAAAAGAAAACAACTAAAACTCATCTAAACCAAACAGCAAAGGAGTGATTAAAGAAGGAAGGAAATTTGACAAATCTGATCATATGCTGCTTTCTTTGGTAGCAGAAACACACAACATGTTACAGTAGTCCAAAATTGTTACATGCTGACCTAAAGATTGTTACAAATCTGTCTCAGAGAAGTACAGCAAAACAGGACAGAATTTTCTGCTTATCTCCTCCTTGCTGAGAGGGAAGTTTGCTAGGAAAAGTCCCCAGCTGGACAAAAAGAGATTGGAAATTGGTATTATACAGGTCTGGAATTATTTCAAATGTCAATAGTCAAAATAAGCCAATACTCCCCCTAAAATACCAATTAAAACTGATCAAGCCACTATACAGCCAGGAATAGTTTATGGGATTATAGGAACAAGTTTCCTTCTGTAACCCAGTTGTTTGGGCAGTCACATAAAGAGCAGAGAGATTCCAATTAGGTCTTGCCCACTCCCAGCTAATTAAATCACTGTTTTAATGAAACACAAATTGCTCCTGAACCCCAGACCCCTACTCCTAGGGCTGGATTTTGTGCTGAAGCTCTTTAGCCACGAGTTTTTACTTTACATGGGTCCAGCCATGGTGCTATGTTTTCCTTCTAGAATAATTTAGCCCTTAGCAACCAGACCCATAAGGAGCAGCCTAGGTGGATCCTTTATGCTGGAGATGGAATGCAGTGCTGGCTTCTTCCCATGGAAGTGTCTGGCCTGGTAATTCGGATGGCCCAACTCCCCTTCTCTTTAGTCTAGCAACATTTCCTTTGGGATAGAACAACCTCCCTTGCTAAGGGATGGATTAACAACAGCTAATTAATGCCACTGAAGACATCTCTGCCTGTCCCACCTGTGCTCAAACCTCAGAGCGGGCTCTCACCTGTGTCTTTGCCCATAGCTCGTGCCAGCTCCTCAATGGTCATCTTCTGCCTTATCTCCACTTCCCCTCTCAGCACTGGCATCTTCTTTTTCTTTTTTCTGTCCTATATGGAATTAGACACGTATATAGGAACACAGAGCTGGCATAAACTAAGGAATAACAAAAACAGTATTAAAAAGACAATGGTCACAAGCCACAGGAGGTAAACATATCTTTTTTACTACAACATCAATGAATTAAGATAAATTAATGATTTTACACATCACAAGGAACATTTTTTACTACAATACTAATAAATTAAAATAAATTACTTTACACCATAAATGACTTCACATCACAATGAACATTTAAAATGTATTAAAATGTAAAATCTTTTTTAATTTTTCAGAATAAGGACAAAAAAATCAACAAAATAATTTTCATTTTTGTTTGTAATAGTTTCCTCCTGCCTCTGCAAAAATTCATATGTTACTGGTCCAAGTCAATACATGAGAGGGAATCACAATGAAGTTATAAATTAAATATATTTTGTCTCATAAATTTACAATAACTTCTCTGTATTCATGAATAAAGCTCCTTTTTTTTTTTTTTTTTTATTAAAAAAGCCTCTTTTTTTTTTTTTTTTTTTAGTAAAAGCCTTCAAGCTGAGCTCCTGCATTTTTCACACCAATCCAGGGATTACTGGATTTTGGTCATTACCTCCTTGGTAGCCAGGTGTCTGCACTGTGCTAAGGCCACACTGCCCAGTGTGTCTTTTTGCCAGAGCTGTGGGTGCAGCAGGACAGAGCACACGGGCTGTGCCTGCACAGGCTTCCATGGTGCCCCACAAGCTTTCCTGCAGGACAGGGCACGCAGCTGCTGCCAGGCACCACGGAGCTGCACCAGGTTCTCAAACCTCAGCATCAACCTTCTGTTCATTTCCTCGCTGGAAATACAAAGGACACACTGAGATCAGCAGATCAAAGATTTCTCAGGACAAAACAGACAGAAACACAAGGAACAAATGTTATGTTTCCAACAGGTTTTTAACACTGAAGAAAAGGAACTATTTAGCTGTTGTTCCAGCTTTCAGTTTCCTTCAGTGCTTCACCTTTCTCCATCACCCCATTGCAGACACACAGATCTATTAAGAGCTTAGAGACCTTTCACCTTTCTCCACTGATCTTTAATATACACTACTAAACTCCTCATTTCAGGTTCTCTGACATCTAAAAAAAAGGGATATTTTCACTTCTCCTACTGACAGAATTACCCAGGTGCAACTTACCTCTCTAAGCCAGTAAAACACACCTGCAAAATGCCTCTTACCTGAGCATTTAAAGAGAAAAGCACCACTAAAAGTCCACAGCATGGCAGTAACACCAGTGCTGTCATGGGGACAGAGACATTCTTTGAGACTAAACCCTGGTTCAGCAACTAAGCTTCCCAAGATACTTCTGTCAGGTCATCCCACGCCTTGTTTTAACCATCTCAGCCTGGGTTTGAGCCATTTTGATAATTATTCTGTACAACAGCCTCCTGTTTGAACTTCTCCTTTCACTCAGGGCTGCCTATTCTGCACTGGCACAGGTTGCCCAGAGAAGCTGTGGCTGCCTCATCCCTGGAAGTGTCCAAGGCCAGGTTGGATGGGGCATGGAGCAACTTGGGATAGTGGAATTGTCCCTGCGGATTGGAACTGGATGATCTTTAAGATGCCTTCCAATCCAAATCATTCCATGATTCCACGATTCTGCGCTGCCCAGGGATGCCACTCTCTGTACCTCCCGTGTCCCCTCCCACAGGTATCCCTGTACCACCTTCCCAGAAGCTCCAAAGGCAAGGAATGCTTTGGGTTCCTCTCAGAAAGGCTGCGGGCCCTTTAAGTCCTCCCTTGCACCCGGATACCTGCGGGAAGTGACCAGTGACCACCTAACCAACCCGAATCAGCTACTGTGGGGTTTTTTTCCCCTAGAGAGACCCTTAAAGGGGCTGAATCTGTAAAACCGAGGAAGCCCAGCAGCTGCCACAAGACGCTGCACAAACACAAGTACCACAAGGTCAAGGCTACACCGGACCAGCTCAGAGCGGCGAACCCCCCGCGAGGCTCTGCCTGTGGAAAACCCCTCCCGGTGGTCCCGGGGCAGGAGCACCGGCTGCTCTTACGCTCATCGTTCTGCCTAATTAATACCTGTCAGCGGCAGCCACCCCTCCCCGCAGTGGCAACGCCCTCCTCCGAGCCCTCAGTGCCCCACGCGGCGCTGACAACCCGAGGGAGGGAAGGAAGAAGGGAACGAGGAAGCCGCGGGAACCCCTCACCCTTCGCTGCCCGTCCCCCGCCTCACGCCGGGCGCGCACCTCTCTGCGCACGCGCCGCGAGGGAGCGCGAGGGCACCGCGCAGG
>WEIV01002826.1:689397-755993 GCA_013390005.1 Calyptomena viridis
TCACCTTAGGGGTTTGGAATTTATTTTTTTTAAAGTATATATAAGTACTATAAAACATATTACATATATATATATATTTAAATCTGGGGGTCTCCTGCCTGTCAGGAGATAGTAGCTTTATTTTCTTTGCAATGCCCTCCTGCCCCACCTCCAATCTAAAGCTGTAGCACAGCTGATTTTTTAGTCCTGTTTAATTTGGTATCTCTAAAATAATACCACTTAACGGACTAGGGAAAACAAAGATCTAAGAGGAAGACCTACAAATGAAAAGTTCTTAATGTTCCCTGGTTAATGACGGTTGTAAAACCCGGAGTTAATCCCAAGGGTCCACTTGGGACAGTGCTGTGCAAAGGGCATTAAAAGCAGTTCCCACATCAGGAAGGAAGCACCGGCACAGGAACACCATGGAGCTGCCAGTCCCAGGCTGCAGCCCCACGTCCTGGGCCTGCCTGGGATTGACCTGAAAAATGCTTTATTAGAAAGATAAATTTAGCGTGCAAAAGAGGCACCAGAGTTTAGAGCAAATCTGCTTTTTGAGTTGATCTTCCATTGGATGCTGGCTGGAAATCTTTCTGTGTGCTGCTGTAAGGTTCTGGGAATTAGTGTGGGATCATATTTTATCCACATGTCTCTCAACCACAGTGTCATGCTGTTTTCATTTAAAGCTTTATTACAGATTGCCCGTTTTTCTGAAGGGCAAACTGAAAACAAATAATTATTGATGTCATAGGTCAGCATGATGGTTTGGGTTGTAAAAATATTTCCCACTTAACTATGTGGCCGTTAATGCACATTGTCCCTTAGTTGCAATTCTGGATTATTAGTGAGTGGCTGCCTTTAAAAAAAAAAAAAATTCAGGGTGTATCATAGTTTATTCTAATTTTTTTAGCTTTGAATATTTCTTCACTTCCTTATTTAGCAGCAATGCGTTCAGCAAAACTATGTAAGCAATGTGCCAGAACCCGAAATTACAATAAGGACATGTACAGAAAAAAATTAATAAGTTAATTAAATCTGAGAAAAATACTCGTTTTCAAGCCAACATTTGAACCAAATATAGTTCACACTGGATGTGTGTCGAAGCAATGCGGTAATGTGTAACGTTTGAGAAGGAGATTGTTTTAAGCAGCGTGAAGCACAGTGAACTGTGCTGGGGCGGGGGGTTCAGGTGTGATGCTGATCCTTTGTCCTCCAGGCGAGGCCGGAGGGCGGCACAGGCTGAACGTCGGGGGTTTGTTCCTTACGGAACCCCGCGCTCGGTGGCATTTCCCCGCTGCTGGCGCTCCGGGGCGGCTCCCGCGGCGGAAGGGGCGGCGGGAGGCGATGGCGGCGGGGCNGCCGAGCACCCCCAGGTACGGCCGCGCCGGCCCCCGCCTGCTCCCGCTTCCCCGCACATCGAGCCCTGCTGCCGACAGGGCACCGCGGGAGCGGGGCGGGACGAGGCCCCGCGCGGGGTGTTTTAGCTGAATTATCAGCATTTTGCAGGGCCTGGCAGAATGGTTGGGGGTGTGCGGGGGGTGTAGGTTCGCATCTAATTGACTCTCTTTCTGCCTCCAGATTTCCCCTCCAATTCGGGGAGCTACAGCCCACCTTCTTCCTTCTCCTGAAGTGGACGGCATCCAAGCTGCTTTCCAAAACTTTTCCTTGCTCCCAGTTAAAAGCACAGGCGCCACGTCATTCCAGCGTGTGCAGGGGAGCCACAAACAGGAGCGGTCTCAGGGCTGCCTTAAAGTGAGATAGTGCTGTATGCAGGAGACAGAAGCGATTCAGGAGCAGGACGTCACATTTTATTCACGTTCTGTTAAAATTCCCTCATTAAAAGGTACAGTTTGTAGGCAGAGTAGAACATTCAGTATTTTCTAAATATTTAACCTGCCAGTACAGTGCGCATCTAATGGGATATAGAGTCTTGTCTGCCACCGGTGCTGTTTTTCAGGTGTTCACCGTTGAAGAAATGATGCCCCACGTCCAACACATGAAAGGAGGTCACAGTAAAAATCTGTTTCTTAGAGACAAAAAGAAGAAAGGGTTCTGGCTGGTGACTGTCCTGCACAACAGGCAGGTCAATTTAAACGATCTTGCTAAGAAACTGGGTGTTGGAAGTGGGAACCTAAGATTTGCTGATGAGAATGCCATGCTGGAAAAGCTCCAGGTGGGCCAGGGCTGTGCCACACCACTCGCCCTCTTCTGTGACCAGGGGGATGTAAGGCTGGTGCTGGACGCTGCCCTGCTGGAAGGGGGCCATGAAAAGGTGTATTTCCATCCAATGACAAACTCTGCAACCATGGGACTAAGCCCTGATGACTTCTTGAAGTTTGTAAGATCAACAGGCCACGATCCCATCATCCTACACTTTGATGAAGATGTTAAGTAGAGGAAGTTCACTTTTCTACAAATAGGCATAGATTTTGTAGAGCCAAACTGGTGAAAATCTTGTGACAAATAAAATTTGATAAAACCAGGCTTACTCCTTTTTCATTTTTTTTTAAATTGTGTATGTTGGATAATCTGCTGAGAAAAAATACTGTCTTTGAGTTATTAGAAGTTTAGGAATGTTCTTAAAAAGACATGTTTGCAATCTACCACTCAGTAACTAGTAAATGGAAAAAGCCTAATTTAAATAATGTTATAATAAATGTATAAAACTGGAACTTCCCAGGTGTGGGACTGGCCTTGAAGATTTAAACTTAACGTAAAGACTGGGGAGTAGTGAAAGTGAGGGAAGGAATCTGAAGGTGATGAGCAAAGGCTTTTGAATGCAGCTTAACGAAAATGTCACCTACAAAAGAGGCCTTGGGGGCAGGCAAGAGCATCAGCACAAGTTGAGATGAACAGAAATCAAACCTACAGGAGCATGAATTAACAACATGTAAAAGGATTTGTGATCTTGGATGAGTGAACAGTTAGTACCGAGTAAAAAAAAGCATCTTCCAGGGCGAGGCAAGTTCCTTCACCCACATCCTTACCACAGATTCCTTCATTTTGGAAGGACTTGGCACCTGTTCTCAGAGCTCTTGGCAACAGGACACTTCACCATCCAGCAGTTTAAATTCTTCCCTCCCCCTTGACAGACACAAACCAACCCCATCTGTCATGGGAGTCCTCTCCAGTGGGAAAGAAGTGACCTAGAAATGCTGAAGCTGCAGGAAGAGTCTCTACAAAGATGTCCAGTGAAATTATCTTTGTCTGCCACTCACTCTCCCTCCCTCCCCCTTAAGGTTTCTCCTTTGTAGTACCCCAAAATCCCTTATCACTTAAAAAAATAATATTAGATTTGACTTGTCAAGGTTTTTGAATCTGGAGAGTTTTAAATGTGACAAATTGTTTTAAATTGCACAGCCTGAATCTGCACTGCCTGAAGTGTAACTATCTTTGTCCTCAGAAGTTATCCTGAGACTTGGCTCAGCAAAAATAACCACCAAGCAAAACTAAACCTTCAAATACTGTTATCTGCCAAATCTATAATGATTCTTTTTGTATTTGCTTATGACATTAGTGTCTTTTTTTAACAGTATGAAAATAGTGTTAAATAGTTAAGCTACCCAGTTCTACACAAATTGCACAGAACAAACTACACACGGTCCAGAAAGATTCTGCTACACGTTTATCAGTTTCCTTGCAGAAGAAATACTCACTGCACACAGCACCGACTGACCACGACACCAACACCCTGCCAGTAACACCAGTTTCCAGAAAAAGTGTGTATAAATATACACAAAATAAGAATAAAAATTATTTGGTTTGGCATTTTAATAACATCATTAATAAATGTATACAATGGTGAACATTAAAAAAATCAATATGTAAAGGAAATTACAGTTTTAAATAAGAGCTTTTTAAGTTCTGTTTCACACCTAGGTACATTCCTTTAAGGCAGTTTTATTAATATCAAAGCATTATTTACATATAGATCATCAGCTACCTCTAAAAATCACACATGAGCTCCTTTTTTAGGCTGCATCATGTTCTGGAAAATGTTTAGAAAATAATAATACATTGTGTTGGGAATGTTACTAAACCCTCAGAGACTACCAGAAAAGTAAATAAAACATACACATTGTATAGCATGACAACTCCCTTGTAGCCTGGAACTGGCAGTGAGGGATTTGGCAACTCCTGGGGGACAAAGCTGGGAGTGCTCCTGTCCATGGTGTCCAACAGCTGCCGTGTGCTTCCCTGGAATTCCATGTTTCAGGAACTGTGAAGCAGCTCCCAAATTAAACTTGCATTTTATTTTAAGGGCACAGACTGGGAAGATTAAGAAAGGAAAAAGGAAAGAGAAACCAGCAGAGCACTTGACTGCTCTGAAACTTCTCTGCAAAACCAAGTGCTAGGAGAAGCAAATGAAATCCCTCAGATGCTCCCATGTCTCTGGTGCTGCTTTTGGCTCATTTTGCAAATACAACCCCAAATCCCACTGTGGCCTCTGTGCTGATGGAGAAAAAGTGGGTCAAAACCTGCTCACGATGGCATAGGGGCACCCACAGGACGCTGGCACCCAGAGCTGACCTGCCAGTGGGAATTCTGCCCCATTCTCTCCTACAAGGGACATCCACAAAGGGTTTTGGATGGCAGACATTTTAATGCAAATGAGCAGTTAAACAGTAACTGCAAAGTTTGTGACACAAACCTTGATAACCTTGGATAACTTGATGCCTCCAGAGAAGAGCTGAGCTGATCACTGGCATGTGAGGGGACTCCTGTGTGATGGAAGCACTTCTAAAAACAGGACTGCTATTAAATGGTTTGGGTTTGGAGTTTGAGCTGCATCAATGTCAGAGTGAGGAGTAACCAGTCACAGACCCTGAAAGGAGCTTGAACACACTGTAATTTAAGGAGATTTTCCTAATCTTTATGGTCTTTGAATTATCTCCTTTTACTATAGATCTTTTAGCCCATTTGATCATAAATAAAAATATTTCAGAAGGAAATCCCTTTAAAGAAAAAAAACCAAACTTCCTCTTCTAAAACTCATTGAACTTGCCTCTCTTCTCCTTTTAGACAAGATTTCATGCTTTTGGATTTGCATTCAGCAGTCAGGCTCACCTTCACTGAGGGAATGGAGGCGACGTTATGGACCTGCCTGTTGGCCACTCGGAGGTGGCACAGGGAATGTAACCCTTTAAACAGGGATAGGAATGTTCTTACTGGTTCTAAATACATGTAACAGCTCATTCTGGATCTAAGTTCCTATCCATTTCCTCTGAGCTCGCTGCAAATCTTCCCAGACACAAATATATGCAACCACCAAATGTACCAATAACATTTGTTGACTTTAATATAAATCAATAATGAACAAAATGTATCTAGTAAAAGAGAACCTTAAAGGGAACTGATTGTAAAATGCATATGATATTATTTACATTTCTTTTTGCCATCAAGAAACCTCCTAAGCCACAATCAGCTCATGTCAAAAGACAAACAATAAAAAAGAAATTAGTCAATACACAAATCTCATAAGACAGTCGTAACCTGGAAATGGCATTTGTGGAAAATAGCCTTATATTAAAATAAACGTTCTAGAAAAATCAGACCTGGCAATTTCCTGTCAGGAACATCTGAACATACAAATGCAGAGTAACTTGGGAACATGAAAAACACAAAGGACAAACAGTTTCTCTCTAACATCATTATCCCATGACTCCCACTTCTGTTAGTTACCCAATTTTTCCATGGATGTAAACAATTTTTTTCTCTTGCAGTATGCAACAAAAATCAGCATAAACTTTCTTTTTTTAAAGAGCAATTTCATGCAGATTATGCGAACCAAATAAGGCAGTGAAGTGCCAGTAGCTGTGAGGTTTTGTATCTGTATATACAGTCCATCTCAACAAAATACTACAGCATTTCCTTTAGATTTACAGCCATAAAGAGAACTGCTAGTTATGGGGAGGGGTGGCTAATTATTAGCAGAAGCTTAAGCAAATCAGTGGCTAATTTCAAAAACAGAAGATGAAAGAAGAACTTTTTTTTCCCTGGAGTAATTCTTGAGACCTTAAAATCCTTGGTCCTTAGGGAGATGAGAACTGTCCTTTATTCAGTAGATCTTAACAGTGCAATGTGCAATAATTCCTAAGCCCATCTACACATTTTCGGCAGTAGACTCCAGAAGAGCTCCTTGATTCAAGGAAGGAAGGAAGGTAGGTAGGTTTTTATTTCTTGCCTGCTCTAGTCACGAAGAATGTACAAAATTCCCTTAATTTTTTATTAATGACTCCTACAGTCGCTGTCTTGTTACTTCAGATATAAAGGCTTCACACTGAGATACTGAAGGACACTTTTCTCTCTGTGTTCAGTCGAAAGGCAGAAAGAGAAAAGAACGTAAGAAAAGCTTCAGGTGTAGAGGCACAACACAGAGTTCAGTCACTAACAGAACTAACAGCACTAAGAGCATGCACCAAAGGGGCTCAGGGAGGTGGAGAGGACAGAGACAAGCTTTACAAAAGGGCAGATTCCGTGGGGCAGGTTTTGTTCAGCTACTCTGCCAGATTTACCTGTTCCCTTTCTAAGAACTGACTTCAGTGTTATTTCCTAATGGGATTTCTTTGGACTTTCTTGTTCACGAGATGTGAAAAATAAAAAGAAATAGCATTTTTACAGGCAAAAGGACGAGGTTCCCCCCTAAGGAAGAGCCACTGGAGAACCATCAGTCCTGGCCTAACCAGTCAGTCCTGGCCTAACCAGTGAGTGCGAGAGAAGCCAGTTAAGCAAAGCAGTATTTACATCTGTTAATGCAATGTGCTCTGGGTCTTAGATGTAATGCTGTTAGTTTGTTGTAAATGAAATTCATCTCATTTACATTTTGGGCAGGAAACTCACCACTTGGCCCACAGCTCATGTAGTGGGGAATAGAATTAGGAGCTTTGTTGCTCCCTAGACCTGCTTTTTGAATTTCTGCTTTCTGGGATAGCTTCCACATCTGCAGAGAAAAGCATTTCAGGTTATTCATTGTGTTTACCAGGACATAAAAACCCCCTCATGCATTAAATACATTCTACTCATTAGGAGAGCAAAAGGATAAATAAACCACTTTTTTGTTGTTTTTAAGAGGAAAGGACAGAGGAGAGGCACAGAAGAAACTCACTGTAAGTGCCTGTTCAGCTACACTCATTGACATTCACCTCAGCATTTAGAACAGGTATTATTTCCAAAGCCACAGTCAGATATAGGTCACTTTTAGCTACACCAGCCCTACATTTCTGCATGTATGGGAAAAGAAAAATAATAATGAGGTGTAATCCCAGCTGACTGACCCTAACAGAGAACTCCCCTCGTGTTTTGACCTGCTGCACAGTGACAGAAACGTTCACATTCCATTCTGCGAAACAGAAAATCCTCTTTGCATGCAGCAGCTTGAACATGCAAAATGCAGTATCTGAGTTCACCAGTCACTTACAGCAAAGCATCAGGCAAACCCTGGACCAGGCAAACCCTGGACTGTGAGCAAATTACTGAGGCTGCACAGCAAAGCCTTTGTGGCCAGCAGCTACATATTTAGTGTTTATCAGTACCATGCAAAGTCCTAACTCAGCAGTTTTCAAGGCAGTGCAGACCAAGGAATGAGCCAGGGCTCTGTGTGTTCCAGAGCCAGCCTCGTGCATACCTGAGGAGCAGTAGGGAATAAGTCGCTATTTAGAGCATTAAACACTCTCATTCATCACAAATTTATAGACCAAAGCAAAGTAGTGCCATGAGCTGGACAAAGTTAGTCTTCAACTCTTGGAGCTCCAGGACACTCCCACTCAGGGAGTTCAAGAGGGAAGCTGGGGACAACACTGGAAGTTTTTGTAGGTGTGACTAAGGACCTAAGGCAGATGAGAAGACAGCAGCACACCTGAGAGCTGCTCTGACTTCCCCAACCACCTAAACCTCCAGCTACAAACCTTATTCTCAGCAGAACAAGCAGAGTCACTGTAAGGCACATGGAAGAAAACCCAGATCCTGGCAGCCCAGTATGAGTACACAATAGGGGCTCTCAGAGCTAAGACTGCAATTCCATAAATAATTTGCAAAATATATCATGCACACATTTGGGTACCAGCACTCTTCACCGCCAGCCGAATTCCAACACATTTACACATGAACAGGAGTGAAGTCAAATGACACTCCCCAAGACCAGAACACTGATCCCACAGGATGTCTTTGGAACATGGAATATCCTCCCCTCATTCCTTTTCCTCACCTTGAAATGCAGGGTTCCCTCTCCAGTACAAAACGGAGCCCTCACAAACTCCCACATGGAATATCTACTGCTCTTCCTTGGGGAACTGTGGATTCGCTGCCCCTCCCTAATTAAGCACTATGGAATTAAGGCTCAGGCCACACAGCAGTTCTGTGACTGCCACAAGGCTGCTGGCAGAATTAATTCAATTGTAAAAATCACAGTCTAACATTCATTATTTTCAGTATTTGTTTTCATTCAGGTTTTTTATAGGATGTAATTTTGGCTCCTCTAACTGGCCTAACCCTGGAAAAGAGGGTGTCTAAAGGCTCATGGAATTATACTTTAAGTCTGATATGATTTTAAACTCTGTTTATATTTACCACTGAGAAGTTTCAAGCACTTACAGAGACAGTGGCACATTAAGTAATAATTTTTCAGTATTTCTCTTTAGCTGTTCATCTGGGATTTAAGGAGTTAACCCCTGAAGCATTCCTATACTCCCATAACCTTGCAAGCAAGGTGGTTATTCTTTCTTTCATTTAACTGTGTTAAATTAACATTTTTTCTGTTATTTTGTTACTCCATTACGTTTTCTACTACATTGATGTTTCTTCTCTTGAGAAGAAAAAATGAATTTCCACCATACTCAAGCCAGGATTTTATTCCTACACATCACGAGGAGTCTGTTATTTGACTCCTGATAAAACCAAGCATTTCCCCACAGTTGTACCCCATGCATGGAAAGACAAAGCAGACCAAAGGGAAAAGGCCATTTTTTCATGGCAAGTGCTGTGTGTAATGTGACTATTTATCACCTCTTTATAAGAATTATCACTTCTGTTTAAGATTACGAATGGTCTGTGTGTTTGTAGCTCAGTAATCAATATTTATTGTGCAAACTAGAGAAACTGAATTATTAGGCTGAGATTTGTTCCTTGTGCATTTATGCCAGGACATGGCATAAATAAAAAGGGTAAGGAGACACTGAAATCTCTCTAAATGCTTCATTTTCATTTTTGAAAGAAGAAGGAAAGAAGTATTTTTACTCCAGGTAAATAATCCATGTGTTACTGACACCCCTGAGAGCTCGGGCACAACTGACAGCAGTGTCCTTTCCCAGGAATGCTGTTCCCTGTGCCGTTCCTGGGATGCAGCATGCGCCTGGTTTAACATGCAGCAGTAACCAAGAGGAAAACACCAAAATACTTGTGATGCATCACAAACAAAACCACAGCTTGTATTATAAAGGCATGCAGAATATACACAGTGCAATTAATGTTTCATGCAGGCTTTGGTGGGGTTACAGTTCCACATTCAAACATGCCACAGTCCACAAGCGTCGTCCAGGACACAACCACCCATGGATCAGAAGGGATTTGTTCATTGCAGGGATTTCTCTGTGATCCAGTGGACATGGAGAACACCTCTATGGCATGTTAGACTGGTACATATTTAATAACACAGCTCCTTCTCATACACAGCCATACTCATACCACAGGGTTTGATTATCTTCCGACACCAGCAGCGGGGACTGGGCCTCGCCAGTGCCGGCGCCGGAGGCAGGGATGGAGTCCCCGCTCAGAGCTGCCCGTGGGTCACCCTGAGCAGGTTTCTGAGCAGCACAAGGCTGTTCCTGGCTCCTCGGCACTGACCTAAAGGCCGATGGATTTCCCTGCTCAGCTGGTCTAGATGTGGGTCTCTGGGGCAATCCACTGATATTACTGACTAATTCCGTGTTAAGGGACAGAAATGGCTGGGGCACAGTAAAGGATGCTGTGCTGCCATTGCCACACCCACTGGCTTTATCCCAGAACACGCCTGTGCTCGGCAAAGTTCTCTCACCACCACTGGGCCTTTCCACCCTGGTGGGCTTGGGCCCCTCAGAGTTACATCCCAAATGGCTCTGAAGGACACACCCTACTCTGGAGGGCACACAGTGGGCACAGGGAGAGGAGAACCCATGTGCTGAGTACTCACTGGAGCTGGAGGGAGCACTCCTGTCAGCCAGGGGCACTGCCGGATCCACGGACACAGGCGGCCGACTGTCCTTAGACAAAAAATCATGGATGCTTGTCCTCCGGGTGGTTCCTTCCGCCGTGGAAATCACGCTGCTGGCACGAGGTAAGGTGGCGTAAGGATTACAGTCCCTGGATTGTCGCTGGGACACAGTCGCTTGGATCTTTTCCTTCACTGCTCGGGCCTTTCCCTGGGTGCTGGGTGGGAATTTGATTGGGGAGCTGGTGAAGTAGATATCGTCAGTTTTACGGAGGCTGGGCCTTACAAGCTGTTCTGGTTTAAGGGATCGTCCATCTGGGAAGTCAATTGTATTTTTGACACTCAAAGATCTCACGATCCCACAGCCAGCAGGTGGCTGTTTCCGGAGCTTTTCCCTCCCTGCCAGCTCCACAGACTCAGACAAACTCCTCATGACTTCATCTAAAAGGTTCTCTTCACTTGCAGATTTCATCTGTCAAAAACAGGAAACCTAAATTTATAAATTGTTAACTTTATACCATTTTGTAATGGTTAATCTGTATCTTTTCTTAAGCAATCTCTGTGGACAGAAATGAAGAATAATTCTACAAAAATTATTACTATTATTTTTCCTCTTAATTTCTCAGCTCTAAAAGCAGTATTAAACATGCATGTACTCAGGAGTTTTCCGTATGCTTTGGAAAGCAGCTGTCAGTCAGCTCATGACTACCTGCAATTAGTTCTGGAACGCTGATTGACTCCACAAATCAGATGACCAAAACTTCCAGTTCATCTCCTTGCTCTCTGCCATCACTCCTCAATAATTCCTATGGCATTCCATATGGACTATTACTTTTAACTTATATTGATCACCTGGAGCTAAAAGCTTAAATTCTGTATAAAAGCAAAAATCTCAGAGAGTAACACAAAGCACATGACCTTTAGGCACCCTTGTGCCCAGATTTGGACTGACAGCCCCCAATTTTTTCTCCATATCCAGACAACTGCAATCAATTCAGCTGGGAATGTGGATTTTTCCATTTCACTTGTGTCATTTAAAATAAACAGAGTCTGATCCTCACTCCTGAGAGGCCCTGGTCACAGTGACAGCTTGGCTTTATCCTACAGCCCTTCTGCGTTTTGGGCAGATCAGCTCAAGAACTAGGGATGAAGGAACTGGAATACTAGTGGATTCAGAGAGGTGATTTCAGGCTTCTAACAAACTGTACAGAAATATTCTCTTCATTTGATTCATCTCAGATTTCAATAAGCTCCAAGGTCACTTTTTGTTTCCCATTAATGTTAAAAAGATGAAAGTGAAGCAGACAAGAGTCTCCTCAGGGAATGAAGTTGAACATCTTCTTTCCTGTTGATGTAGGACAGATCTGACAAGAGCTCTTACTGAAGTGCTGGACTGGAAGGAGAAAAGTGAACCTCCTCTGAGTCCTGGCCTTCCCCCTGCATTCTGAGTGTCCCAGGCACCAGGACACTGGAGTTTGGTGCAGTACAGGACTCTTACCCAAACCAGGGACCTGTGAAATTCCAAATGATTTGGTGTGTGGTGCAGCAGGTGCAGCGCATCAGGATACACATGACCTCTTAATGTCCAGTTGACCAACAGCTCCACAAACTTAAAGTAATTCTACTCACTGTGTCTTGCACTAATTCTGTGCCCACCTATAGGACACCACAGAGTTAAAATATTCTTTAAACTGACCTCACTGGAGTTACTCTTACTGCTTTCTTCCAGGAACTGCTGCAGGGTAACCACTTCACTTCCAGGAGAACCCGTTTTGATGTGTTTTCCACGACTCTCCAGTGTTTCAGGAGTTCTCTGCTGGAGCACAGGGCTGGACCTGGTGTGACCCTTCAGGTACTGGGTGGGGCTGCTGCTGCTGCTGGACCAGGCCTCGTGCTCGTGGAGGAGGCTGAACTCCCCACTGCTGTGGCTCTGGGGCCTGCTCTGGCTGTTCACTGCACCTGCTTTGGGGGAAATGGGATTAGGGATTTCCATTGGAAATACACAGGAAAGCTGTAACCCTGTAAATCCTTATCACATTCATTCTATTTAAAAAGACTAAAAAAAATCCAGTTGTCCTTTTTTACTCCATAAAATTGCACTCCCCTGACTTACCTTTTGCAGCTCTTTAAACATAACATGAGTTTTTTTAGTAAAAACTACCTTTCACTTGTAATCCGGGCCTCCATCTACATAATACTGCATTCCAAGAGCTAAAGATACACCTCCACTTCTGTTCAGCATCACTGTGAGGTACGTGCTAATATAAAGGATTGAACGGAAAGAAAGTACTTTTTCCAACAAGAACTACTTAGCAATGCTGCTTCTCCAACAGTTTTTGCTGTTACTCTCAGTTTGTTGCAATTCTCCAATTCTTTTTATTTGGCACTAATTGTGAATTGCTTAAAAAATACTTACAATCAAGTATTTCTGACTTAATTTCATTTCTTAGGAGTAATATGAAGTTTAAACAAAGATAAATTGTTTACCGTGGAAATCTCTAAACTGGGGCAGGGAGGACCTCAAAGAATCTTTTACAGAAGGAAGTAATCAAAGAGATGCAATATAAACTATGAGAAATACTCAGCTAGCATTCATTCCTAAATTTCCAAACAAAGAGACACCATTTAATACACGAAGCCATGAATATTAAATAAGTATTGACTGGCAGAGCTCTAGTCTGTACAACAGACTCCAGCTGGAATGGCCATTAAACACAAAAATGTATCAAGGCTCATAATATATGAAATTCAGAGAATACTGGTAAATCCAGGGATGTTGTTAATCTATTAAATCCAAACCAGAAGAGTTTCTAGGGTGTATCACACATGCCATTTTGTCCAGTTGTACAGTACACAGCTCACAGCAGCAATGCAGGAGGATGCTTGGAGAAAACAAAAAGGAACAACTTCTCTGCTTAAAAATAATTTGTAAAATAATTTGGGGGAATTCTCATTTTGTAACATTGTTACTTGGGTTATGTTTGGTTTAAAATCACTGGTAACTTAAAAAATAACACCACCCTTTTGATATTTATTCAAAACATCAGTTCTAGTAATCCCTGTGCTCCCAGTCTGGGGAATGAAGGCTTTAAAATGCCTCAAGAATTACCTGCTGTGGTTTGCAGAAGCAATGTTTTGGTTGGGGATTTTTTTTTAATCTACACGATGATCTGACAAAGAAAAGAATGGAAATGAAGCACGGGTGTGAATTCACCTCCAGCATACCTTTGACTTCATGGAGTGAAGCATTGTTATTGCTATTGCTAGTGGATGTCCTGCCACTATCGAGGCTGGCTGGTCTGGAAGCTGAATGGAAAATTAGGAGACACGGTGATGAACAAGATTCGAGCAGAGGACACGGTCCCTTCACATTCTGGTCACAGAATGCTCAGAGGCAGGTCATGCACTGTCACAGGCTCAACATGCCCACGGCCAACAAAGTGGCTTCTCACAGATCAGAAAGCAGAGGAATTTCCAGGCAGTCCAAGAGGACACTGGAAAAGGGCACTACAGGAATAGCAAGGTACAGGGGAGAGGAAAAGAGAAATAGAGTGTACATTTAGAACTGAGACCGAGTGGGAAAGCAGGATTACACACGGAAGGAGGGGCATGCAGGGGGCTGCTCCTGGTCAGCTCACTTCCAACAGATCTGCCAGGGAACCTTGCACAAGGCTGGAATGCCACAGGCAAGAGGAGCAAGAGCATCTGCACAGACAAAGTCCTGCACTCCTGAGAGTAACCTCAAAAATGTCTGCTGCTCATGCTCAGTGTAAATGTTTATACTGGAGTTAAAACTTCACTTCTAAATAACCTATGACAGCTGTGCTTGAAGGAACATGTAATTCTTCCAGAAACTACAGCACATGGCAAATTTGAGGTTCACTGAACAATAAACGTAGAAAACACAGCCAGATTTGGATTTGATTTTTTAGGATTGAAATGGTAACTTCTTTTATTTACTAATAACTCCAAATGAAGTTAAAACATTTTCCCACTAAAGGGGAAAATGTTTTGATCCTGCTCAGATGCACTTCACAGATACTTTCCACCAGAGACACAGAGCATCTGTCTGATGTAGTAGATAAGAAAGAAGAGTCTGAAGAAATGATACAACAGAGATGCAAATCACAGAGAACATGCTCATTGCAATGATGCCATTCACTGTACTTTTACAAACTTTGTTAACATTCACATCTTATATCCTTAATTTAGTTAATTAAAGTTCACATCTTACCATGAACTCTTGATCCCGTACTAGAATCATCACTAATACCTTGTGGACTTACATCTTCAAAGGATGTAGTATCTATACACAGAGACATAAAAGAAGGTTTAAATAAAATAAAATGGAAAGGTTATTGAAACACATTGGTAAAATACATTAAAATATTTTTGAAGCAATCAATTTTTAATTAGGAAATGCTCTGTAGGAAAAATCCTGAAACATTTTATTACTGCAGTTATTAAACCTAATATCTTAGCACTGCAACTGAATTATTAAGATTGCTTTTTGTTGAAAAACTTAAAACACAAGAAAAATCAGTATTTACATAGTCACATCACAGTGCAAAAAGCTTCTACCTATACCTTTATTATTTAGCAACTGCTTGGATCTGAAGCCTGTGGAGTTGACAGTGGCAAAGTTGATGGCTGTAGTGGAGAAGGCCATAGCTCCCAATTCCTTCCTCCTTTTACCCGTGGACATATCATCAGGACCCTCCAGATGCTCAGAACTACCTGTCCATTGTCCTCCTGCCAGGACCATGGACTGCACCAGGTCATTCATGGCTGGGATGCAAATGAAAGCAAATGATCAGCGTGGGCAATGGACCTGCTGGGGTTCTTACTTGGCTTGGCACAGGGGCTGACAGTTTTCTAAGCATTAAAGCAACTCGGGGCCGGCAGGTACAAACAACATCATGCAATCAGCTCAGGGAGAGGCAGGGGGGAGGTACAGGCTCCTCGCAGCCCAGGGAGTGCTCAAAGCTCTTTTTTTGGGATACTCGCCATGCCAGGATGTGCCATGTGTGTGTTAAAGGCCTGGACACACTGTTTGCCGTGAGAAAATGGGATGAACAGGGATAAAAGGTGCTCAGCCAACAGTGGCAGCGGTGACACGGGATCCTTGTACAGTGCAGGTTACTGCAGGCACACTGGGGTTACAGAGCAACAAAGGAAAACACGACAGCTGATGATATTCACCTTGACTTCCCAAAACTCGAGAAAACTGTCCACCCCTCATTATAAAATAAAATGAAACAAAACAAATCAATACAACGTTCTGGCAACGAGAACTGATGAATACTCGCAGAGTGACAGACCACCAGAGAGCCTTGTACAATTTCCTACAATTCCTTTAAACAAAAAAATTACAGTGAGTTCTTAACAGAGGGCTTATGAAACGTGTCATTTAAAACTGTTTCTGTGAACACAGTGCACTGTAAATTTATATACACATGGGGCCATGTGTATATAGACAACTATGTATACAAATATATGCAATCACAATGCACTGAATAGATTATATGGATGTGCATGGGAACATTTGTGTGTGTGTGTTCGCACATATATAAAGTATTCAGTGCCAAGGTTTTAAAAAAAAAAAAAAAAGGGTGGGGGAAAAAAGTCAAAAGCTCCAGCTCCTTGTACTGTAGCAGGACTTGCACATTGCAAAAGAGGAGGAAAAATACAGCGCAGTCCAGGGAGAGGTTAGTGAAAAATTAGTAAGGAAGCCAGTGTAGCCATTGAGAAGAAGCTGAACTGTCATAAAGTCTTACACATGGAGCGACGGTAGAAGGCCTTCATTTTGTCTTTTTCCTTCGGTCTGTTCCTCAAAAAGGGCAGTCTTTTCAGTGCACCCACTTTAATGTCATAGCATGAGGAAAAACGGAAACAGGGAAATGAAAGAAAAAAAGGGGAGAAGAACAGATGGAAGTTAAATGTTGAAACTAAGGACAGAAATGAATGTCTTGAGTTTAAGCTATGTAGGCTATGCTAAAAGCTATCACTGTCATGCTTCTGGGTGGGCACGAGATATGGGAACTACACTGAAATATGAAACTGCACTAGGAAAACCTGCACATACTCAGAAATGCACCAAGAGCTGGTGGGGAGGGCAACACAGTTTGAAGCTATTGAAAAAATAAATGCGACTTCTTTGCAGGTGAATACAGATATTGACCATTCTATAATTCTTACTGTGAAAAATTACATTTCTTGAACATAAAGAAAAATGCTAAGCAAAAAAAGCAACTCCAAGTACAACTTAGACTTTAAAATATGTTTACATCATTATTTTTTGAGGTTAATTAATTTGTGGAATGGTTTGCCTTGCACCAATAGGAGGATACAATCTATTATCAGTCTTCGGTTCTTGTATTTTGTGCTCAGTAATAATTTCGGTCATCTACTTGTAGAAGGCCTACATGGATCTCCTGTCCAGTGTATGCATTCTGTGCAGTGATTTTAGTATTTTACCAAAATAATCTGCTTCAAATGTGCAAATTTTTTAGCTGAAAAAATACCAAAGGAAAAAAAAAACCAACAGCAAATCCAAATGTGAGTGTTGCTGTAACATTTTGGGAGGGCCCAGAGCAAACTGAGATACATTCTATGAGGAAAATTACAGAGTTAAAATAACAAATAGTATTAAAAGGTGGAGCAGTGCATATATACATATGCATTTACAAGTGCACATAGAGTACCCTGAAAGAGAAATAAATACAGCTCCTTCTCCATTGCCTCATCCTGTGTTTGCACCCAGAGGAAGAGGTTCCCAATGTAACCAGAGGTGATTCTGTTCTATTTCTACTTTTCAGCATCAAGATGACACACGTCTTCTGTAGCTTCTATAATCCTTTATACACACGATAACTCATCCCTCTATAATCCTTTATAGACAAGATAACTGAGCCCTCTTAATTAAAAACTCCCTAATCTTATTAAAAAGTAACCAGAGGATGTTCAAGAACCATTTGAGCCATTTGTCCTCCCTGCCCATTAACAAGATCACCTCCAAAAGGGCTGATTTATGGCTCTCAGCAACTGTACCCACCACAAAACTCCCCTGCAACTACTGATGTCCTGCAAATCCTGCACCAAAACCTGGCCTTTGTCTTGGAAATTGTGCATCAAAACCTGGTCTTTGGTTAAATGCAACCTGCTTGAAAGGGGAACCATGTAAGTAATGTCTGCAGAGAATATAACTCAAGAAATAAGAATAATAATTAATACTGGAATGGCAGAGCTACAGCAGAACATAACTACTTGTTCTCTTTTCAGTGTTCTAAGAACATGTTCCTTCTTTCTGAGCTGAGAATGAATGGTGAGTATTGCAGAATTCCTCCCCTGACAAGGAAATCTCCCGTTTTACAACCCTCCTCCTGTTTGCCAGGAACCCTTGGGGGAATTCTGTATCTAAATCCTCAAATCATTTTGTTCATGCACACAAGAAAATATGAGGCAGGCATCTTCTAAATGTCCTGGTAATAAAAAATAGACCTCAATAGACTTTCTTTACTTGCACTATGATATGATGTGTCTGCTACTATTAGAGATGACAGTTTACTAATAGCCCTAACTCCTTGGGGCTTTGTTAATCACCTGAAATGGTTCAAGTGAATCCCAGCAAAGGGAATCTGATTTTGTCCACAGAAAACAAAAATCCCCTTGTCTGCCTTGGGCTTTCTATGGAAAAAGCTCTGAATGGTCCCATCCCACAGAGCTGTGAGATTGCACAGAGCAGGTGTCAGATCCATGGCACTCACCTGATCAGTATTTGTGGTTAATATCTGGGAAGAAGGAGATTGTGACTTTAGCAGGAGAATACAGGTATGAAAAGCCAAAACCCTGCAGTGAGGAGCACACACACCCATACTGCCTGCAGCTTTAACCTGTGCTGGGGCAGCAACAGCCACCCAGGCACCCCTTGCTTCCCAGATGAGACTCTCTAGGATCACACATGGGCTTTGGGCATGCTGGGAGACCTCAGGTATTGTTTTCCCTGATTTTTGTGCCAAGATCACATCTCTCTGTGAGATAACAGGACTCTTGAAAATCATTTGCATGAGAAAGGGGCCTGTGTTAGGAAAAATCTCTATCACCACCTTCAAAAGATATCACATAGCAAACGCCTTGATCAGTACTGGAATTAATTGTGGAATCAGTATCTCCAATGGGGAATGTGGGGTATGAAATCTATATATCTTGGAGATCTCTTTATGTCAGATACCCTGTCCTCCAGCTCAGACCTCCACTGATGTGTGCCAGGGAAGGTGACCTGCCTTCTCCTGCCTCCTGAAGGACATTTCACCTCAGCAGTTCCCGCTGGAACCATCTCCTTTTCCAGCCGCCGGAGACCAGGGTGGAACAGAACCCGTCTCTTCCCGGAGCCAGCACTGCCTTCAGCCAGTGTGGAGAGCTCCAGGACCTGAGTTCACACGTGTTCTCCCTCTTGGAGCTCCTTCAGTGGAAGCTGCACTGCCAAACTGCTTCTTACAGAAAAGAAAGGACCCGCAGTATCCCAGGATTTAGGATTTAGTCACTCTAGGAGCAGAAGAAATAGACTGCAAAAGATGCACCATCACCAGCACTTGTCACACTGAGATACTCTGCACTTTGTGAGACACAAACTGCCTCAGCAACATTGTCAGAGCTGAGCGGGCACATAATGCATCCGAATTCTGGCCAAAACGGTGGTTTCCATGGTGACATGTGTAATGGAGGAAGGTTTGGATCCAGAATTAGATCAGCCCTTCCAGTTTGTGGAGAAATACACTGGGATTAAGGGGGACATGAACAAGGTCCATGGAGTAGAAAATTAATGAGGTCTGACCAGCTCCGAAGCTCTTTTGAGGCTCAGCCACCGGAACTGCAGCCGTGGCTCCCCAGGAGGGGTAACTGCACACTACAAGGTCCCGAGGATCATGCAAAGAAAACTGTCACAGAAAAGCCCTTCCAGAAGATGACATTGGTGACACAGATGCAGATGGCCTGACCCACAGCGTGCACACTCCAGCTGACACACTTGCAAACACATCCACCACAGCTCCAGTCGCTCGCCGACTCCACACAGGCTTGTTTGGATGTAAAAGCAACAGTTGGTTTTTTAAAGAAGTACCTGTTTTGAACCTTACACTGAAAAGCACTGAGCTTCCCAAAGTGACAAGTTAGCAACAAAAAGTGCTAAAATGTACCCTTGAACTATTTTTTCAGTTATTAAAAAAATACAAATCTGATTTTAATCCCTTAAATAGCCTTTTTTTAATGTTTTTAACTTTGACTAAGCTTCTGCAAGAAGTACAGAAGGAAAAAAACCCATCATAATGGCTCTAATAATTTCTAACTCAGCAGATTCACAGCTGGCACAAACCCCAGAAAATCAACCTGCTGCTTTTTGAAACCCAAGACATTAAATTTAAAATTAGTACTGCAAAGAGTGGAAGTGACTGTTAATGCTCATGTATTCTGATGCTTTTACATGCACAGCCAAAATGCTTTTGGTGCATAATTATCAAATAGAATCATTGCATGTTGATAACTTGGCTGTATTATTATCTCTCAAGTTGTGGGAAAATGGGCAGTTTATGGTTCATGCCAAAAGTGGATAACAAAAAAATATAGACAATAAATAGTAATGAACAGAACAGGCATCTACTTGGCCTTTTATACCCTAACGTGATGGCTATGAGAGTCCTCCAAGGTGAGCAAATTGTGCCTGGGATATTCCATCTACCCACACCTCTGTAACCCTCCCCACTTAGCCACTTCACTCTAATTTTAGGATCAGCAACAATTTTTGACAGGCTTTATCTGCACATTAACTCTTCCCATTCAAATTTTATCATCTTTGGTTTTGCTGGGGGAACACCTTCAGACAGAATGTGTTTTCAAGGACATTAGCACAGGCACAGCTTGGAAAACACTTCCAGGACAAGGTGAGAGATTCATGCTGGGACAAGAGGGAGAAACAGAAATGGTACTGGTGGTGACATCTGACATTCCATCTGACCCAGCAGCAGTGCCTGCTTTGCCTTACTCAAGCACTGCAAACCTACTTCGACACCTACATACAGAGCTTCAGGAATGCTGAGAGTTAATTCCTGCCCAAACACTCCAGGGAGTCCACAAGAAGTCACTATACATCTGTCCCGAACCTAATTCAGGCTTTGATCCTCAAGACTTTACCTTTAAAAAATCCTCCAAACCACCAGTCCTTCCCCACACTCAGCACAGTTTATTGACAGAATCAGGTGTTCTGCAGTACTCACTGCTACTCTTCTTGGTGCCCAGGGTCTGCCCATCCTCGAGGGAGTTGGAGCCCACTGAGGAACTATCCTGGCTGTCCTGGTGGGGCAGCTGCAGAAAGCCCTCGCTGGATTCCGAGCGCGTGGGCGTGAGGGTCACGGACTTCAACCGCTCCCGGTTCCCGTCCTTCTTGGATTTGATCAGCTTCCTCATCTTCAGGGTGATCCAGTTGCCCCTTCTGTTATCAACAACACAGCATGTTTATAACACATTGCTCATGCCTCCAGACTTCTAGTTTGTATGCAAAACACAGACATGGTTCTGCTCCCCTGAACTTCAGCAAATCTCGATTTTCAGTTGGAACAGAACAGGTTTGTCATGTCTTACAGATGTGTTTGGTTTTATCTCATGTTCATCAGTACCTTCTTGGTGGAGATGGCTCATAAAACTTATACTGATCCATTATTTTCTCCTCCAATTTCTCCTTCTGCCGCCTTAATTCATTCAGTTTGTCACTGCAAACAGAAATTAACGATAATGAACGCTTCAAAAACGTATGGAATGTGTGGGCAGCATGTTCCTTTGGGAATCTGTTATCTCAAAGTTGTTCTTATACAACGCTTGTTTCTTATTCCAAAAGCAAGAGATACAGCAAACAAGCAGCCTTGGGTTTAACTTTATCATATAAAACTGAAAATTTGTCCATTCACCTTTATTTCACAACAGAATTCCACCCCTTTTTAAATAATAAATATCATTTAGGCAAGCACATTTTCTCTTCTTTCCAATTCACTAAAAAAGTTTACAGATTTCAAATCTAAACTTTGCCAGTATGAGAATGAGGAATAAATAACATTTTTTTCCTCATTTGCATCATCAGTAATGAACACAGTTGCACTGATCCTTTAGAACTACAAAAATAAGACCTGTATTTTTTATCTGCTTTACATTTATAATTGAAATTTTTGTTTTAAAAAGAAACATTTCAGAAGCAGCACATGTGTTAAATCCTATCTATAACAGAAGCTTTCTTTAAAAATACAGGTGTTAGTGTATCACAGAGATTTTCAAAACTCACATGTACTGCCTTTGCTCTACATGGAAGAGATCCTTGCTTTCCATATTCTGCTCCAGTAATGTTCTATTTTGCAGCATTAAAGTCTGAATTTGATCTAGTAGATGCCTGTTCTCCTCTTCCAGGTTTCCTTTGAGCTGGCTAAGCAGCTGGAAAATACATGAAATGGCACATGTGTACATATGAGTATATTTTACACACAGATAATGAGATCATCAAAAAATTTGGGTCTGCAAAGGGATTCTGAGAGTCAAATCAAACAGAAAACTAAATCATGACTCAACTGATAAAAGCCTCTTTGACACTTTAAATAATTTAAACCAGTTTACCTGTTATGAGCCCGAATTTTTGTATTGTCTGTACAACAGGCTGATTAATTAATTAATTGGACTTTGGGCCCACTTCATTATCTATAAAATAAATGACTAATTCTCAAGCACTTCATGATTTTATGAACCCACAAATTAAGTTATATGAATATTCCAAACACAATTCTCACACACCTCACACTGATTATTTAGCTTTGTTGATGTAATATCCAGTTGCTGGTACTGTTCCTTGAGTTTGGAAAACTCAACCTCCAGTCGTGTTTGTTCCAGTTTGGAATTTTTCAATAACGTTTTCAAATTCTTGTGGTCAGTTTGGAGAACTTCATTCTCTCTCAGGAGCTGACTGTATGTGTGAGTGAGCCTGGGATTAAAAGACACCATCAAAGAATAAAAGCAGATGGAAATGTATTTGTTAGCCCCATTCCCTCTGGAACACAGAATTTCTTCTACTCCATAAAACACAACTTCCTCATTACCACATCCAATAGGTAAGACAACCCAGTTTAATTTTCCCAGGAATGTGTTCTGCCTTTAAGGCAAACTCTGTGTTCTCTGTATGTTCATATATAAAGCAGGATCTCTACACCACGCCTAGTTTTAAGATGGCACTTTTCAAAATAAAAGAATCCTACAAACAGCCAGAATTTCTTGCCAACACAAAATGGTAGGGAAATAGGAATGGTTCAAATGGAGGTTACATATATTGATTACCAGGTTTCCTTTGTTCCTGCTGGGGCCTGTCATGTCCCTTTATCCCAAATGTACCCTCAGGACATAATGATAATTTTTGTGGAATCATGAATATCCTGAATTGCAGCACCAGGTGTTAAGAAATGAGAGGACACAACCCTTGTGCAGGCTGCACTGGCAGGTGCTCAGAGCTCCACTGACACATGTCAGGTTTATCTTTACCTTTCATTCTCATCACGAAGTTTTTTATATTCTGCTGCCACATTTTCATGCTTTTCACTTTGCTGCAGCATCTTCTCCTGCTCTGTCTTGAGAACTTTCTCCAGTTCTTCCAGTTGCACTTTCTGCTTCAGCAGTTGATTGTACCTGCACACAAAAAGAACATTGACATTTCTCTCTGGGGAACGACAAGAAAACATGGAATTTTTATGACACAGCCATTTTTCAAAGTTTGAAGTCTTAATGATTCAAGTAATGCTAATTTTATTCATCCTTGGTTTTGCTTAAGATGGTAGACTCGTTTTCCTCAGGCAGGTCAGTGTTTACCTGTCTTCCAAGTCCTTGTGCTCCAGCTCCAGGTTTTTGTGTGCGGATTTAAGGCTCCCGTGTTTGGCAATCAGGGACTCGTACTCCGAGGCCTGGCGCTCGTGCAGCTGCTCCAGCTTCTCGTGGTCCTTGAGCAGGGCCTCGTACAAGGCCTTGAGGTCCTCCCTCTCCTTCAGCACACACTCATTCTCATTCTCCAGGGCAGACTGCTGGATCAGCAGCTGGGCATTCTGGTTCATCAGGGATGTGCTCTGGGAATTCAGTGTGGAATTTTCAACCTGCCGACAAAAACACATTTGACAAGAGCTGCAAATTAATATCTTGGTCTGGCTCATCTTGTCCATATCCTATCTAAAGATTCTTGGGTTTAGCCCCTGGTGACCCTTCTAGGTGTTCCATTACCTGCCAACCTTTCATGGGAATATTCTTTTCTTATATCCCAATAGACAACTCCAAAATATTCCAAGAATGTTTTTACAGCAGTATTGCAGGAAAGCATTGAAGCATAAGATGAATTCACAAGGAGGGATCAAATTATTATTTACCTTTCAATATCTGTTAAAGTGCTATCTAGACAAAAGGCACATTTTCCTCTGGCATCAAAATATCTTGGAGAAATGGATCACCAGTGACCCTAACATCAGCCAAATCTGTGACATGACTAAAATAAAAGGAACTTTCATAGTGGCACGGGGATTTATTTTTTAAAAAATCTTTATGGCACACAATCTGTATTGTCACCATAAAATATTTATTGTACCCATGCCTCCTTTTACAATGAGAGCTTAAACAGAAGCACCCGTTTAACAGAGAGAAAACGAAATAAAATAATAGCACCTGAAAAAACCCGCCCATATTCTGTTTTCTTCTCTTTTGTGGCACCAGTTCTCCAACAGTTATTTCAGAATAGTATTAATATACCAAAACCTTCAATATTAGACAAATTAAAAAAACCGCAAACAACCAACAACTTCACTTTTTGTGCTTCTGCAAAGATTAACCAAAACTAATCCTTGGATATCTTGTCACCTGACCTGTATTAGGCTCATTTCCTTCTCTTGCCTATTCAAGAGACGAAAACCATAAACTACTGAGGCTTCTAAACCCCTCGGGGTATCTATTAAGGAAAAAAAACATTCCATCTACCACTCCAGTGCCTGCTGTTACCAGGGAACAAATCCCTTCCTGTTGGAACTGCAGCCTTCTTTGTTACAGATGAGAAAGCTGAACCTTTCCCTGGAAATGAAGTCATGTCTCATGGCATGGCCCAAACTGAATCCCAAGTTTTGTTAGCTCAGAATTCCCAGTTACCCCTTAAAACATCTTCTCTCTTGTCTGTTCCTTGTGGGAGAAGAATTAGTTGCCAGGAACAGTTTTGACACAGTCCAGGTAGTCTGTGCTTAAGAGTTTAATAAGCTTAACAATAAGCTTAGTTTTTTAATAATAATATTCAACTTCACTTCAGAATTAGCCAATAGTTCATCACTCTGATTTTCAGGAACATGTTTCACCTTCCATTTTAATTTGGAGTTGGCAGAGAGTTGCTTTGTCAGAGAGAAAAGGCCTGTGCTGTCATGCATGAGGCAAAAAAGGGGCTACATAAATATTCCCAGGTTTTTTGAGAAATACAATTACAAAATACTCCTCATCTGGGTAAAAAGGCGCATTTCCATGCCCTTGACCACTGGATTTTAACAGCCAGAGCAGGTACAGCTTGTGTCCCCATGTCCTGATTTGTTGAGTTCTGTGCACTAATGAGATTTCAACATGGCAGCACAAAGTGCATCCATGGGACAACCACGTCCTGCTTCCCAGAAAGCCGGGATGAGAACTCCAGGCATTCACCAAATGCATTATTAGTTTCATTTAAAAAGTCCTTGACACTTTGACTTCCAACAACCCTCCATCTTTACTGACACTGTTTAATATTTCTGCTGAATTGTGGACTTTGTATTCCCTCTTTAAGGAGTTTTGATTCTTAGAACGCCAAAAAGCATTCAATCCATTAACAAGAATATTTCATTTTTAGAGAAAAAAAGAGAGATATATTTAATAATCCTATTAAATATGATGGAAAACAGCTGAATTTTGGCCATGAGAGCTGCAAGACTTTGGGGAAAGCCATTTTAATAATTTCCATGGTCAAACATTACCTTTTTTTGGCCTCTGAATTATCTAAACTCAGTCTTCACATAATTATGTAGCTTCCAATTATTTTTTTTAACATTCTACACTTCAGTATCCTGATTTTCCTTTGAAGTTTGGCTTTCATTTTGTTTTAAAATTATTTATAAAAATAGACAAAATCCACTTCCCACACTCAATTTAGAAGTATAAAGAAAATAAAAAACCCAAACAATCTTACAAGACTGGTAAGAGAGCCTACGCTACTTAAAAGTATAAAATCAAGAGTTTAAACTGCACGGACATTAAGGATTAAAACCAACTTCTAGAAATGTAATTACAATTACCAAGCAATTATTTGACTCTGAGTGCAGCTTATTTTCACATTACCTTCTTTCCCATGTCTGCACCAGAACCAAAATGTAACTTAAAACACATCATCAGTTTCGTCTGAAAAACAGCTGTCGTTTTATTTTTGAAAGCCAAATAGGAAAATGTTACCTGCAGCTTGGCATTTTGAGTTTGCAGGGTTGTGTTTTGCTCCTGCAGAGACACAGTCTGCCTCTGGAGTGCCAGAATCTGGGCCTGCAGGTTGTTGTTCTGGCCCTCGAGCTGCTTTAACTGGGTTTTCAGCGCTTGTTTCTCCGCCTGCAGCGTCGCGTTCTGGGGACAGTCACAGACAAACAGAAAACAGGAGCTCACAGGTGGCTCTCCAGGAGGTTCACAGGGTGGAACAAAACTGTGAATCACCTTCCAGAACCAAGTAACACACAGGCTAAGCTTGGAAAAACAGGTAACCAATACTGGACCCACGGAGGAACAGCAGAGATGTCCAGGACTGGTGTAGATAAGGGTTATATTAAGAGGGATTTAGGAGAGATCGCTGCATTCCAAAGAGCCAATTCAGGTGTTCACACTTCCTTTTAAATGTCTGGCAAGTGCTTTATGGCATCCCTTGGAGCAGAATCCAGCTGCTTCACAAACTGCTTTTAATTCAGATTCTGCTTGGGATGTAAAGCAGGTGGTAAGTTACATACTTTACCAATACTCATTTGTATCACTGGGACAGCTCAAACAAATCATTACAATCAGAATCACATTTAAATCACATCTTACATTCCTTTCCACCTCGATTAATCTATCTTTAACTTTCAAGAGTTCTCTAGTAGTTTCCTGATTTTCTTTCTCCCACTTATTGACAGGTTGATTTTCTTCTCCGCTTCTTGGAGGGGAATTCTGAACCATCCTTTCCTCTTCTTGTCTTTGCTTTAGAGCTTCATAGTTCTTTTTCACCTGGAATTGTTTAGGACAGCTTAGATTAGATTCGGAAGTTTCCATTTTCTACATCCTAACTTATTACCTGACCATGTCACTTCTCAAAGAATGGCAAGTGCTGTGTTACTGTAATTGTAAATTTGCTTTTTGTACATGTTTGGGGAGATGATGCACATATCATTTATGGACATGGAAAAGTTTAACCCTAACAAACATTCTCTATTTTTATTTTATTTCAGTGCTTTCAACTGTATTCCCCAACTTTTATTATAAAAAATCCTACAATCACAGCAATCTGGCCAACTCAATGTGGCCCATCTTTTGCTGTCTTACCCAAAAGGTCAAGTGCAGAAACAACGACAGCTCATATAGAAATCATTTAGTCTTATAGAAAAATGCCATTTTCCTTACTGTTTTCAATTCCTGACGGAGCTGCTGGTTTAAATTTGTTGATTCTTCTAAACGAGCTTCCAAAGCAGCAATTTTTTCTTCTTTTATTTCCAGAGACTTCTTGAGCGTGGATTCTAACTTGGACTCCAGAAGCTTGTACCTACTGATCAGTAACAAAAACAAGTCTGCATTTCAAAAACTTATTTGAGGCATTTAAATCCTGAAATGTTCCGGAACGTTCTCATGGCTACATTCAAAAATGCAGCTTGGAAGCTGCAGTCAAGATCATCAAGACACCTGAACATTCACAACAAGTCCTGTGTCCAAAACAAACAAGATGGTAGTAAAAAGCATTTTTTGACTCCTCCTTTCTTTTAAATCTATTTTAGTCACACGAACAGCCAGGTTCAGGGACTCCAGGAGGGTGCTGTTTCCCTGGGTGTGATGACTGCACTTTTCCTTCTGGCTCCACTCCAGGAGATCCAGCAGGGACCTGAACTTGACTGGAATGGGAAGGATTTGCAAAACAAGATTTTCATCCATTCCCATTTCCTGCCAGCTCACAAAGGGAGGACAGGGAAGGACTTTGCAGGTGCACATGCTCATTTGGTGCCTGAATGTGCAAATTGCTCACTCAGCCCAGCTGCTGGTATTTTGGGACTGTCACCACCCCTGATATGCAAAGCTTCCATTTTTTGCCATATTTACAATATTGCGGGGCACTGAAAAAACCCAAATTGCCTGTTCGTGAGAGAAGTGGTCAGATTTAGCCTGTATCAATTTATAACTGTGTCTCCTTTATGGAAAATACTGAAACCCACACTCATTAATCACTTCTAAGCAGCTCAGTCACTGTCATTGTACATGTGCTCAGAATTTGGAAAACATCCCACTGCTCCCCACAGTTGGGTAAAATGAAGTAAACCACTAATATCCCCCTTTTTAATCCTGGTTGCTGAAGGATCTATCACTTTGGTGAAGGGAATAGACTGCAGGAGACTCCTGAATGGACAAGAGCATTAGATCCAGCCAGGAACTGGAGCAGAAGACCAATGGGAAGAGAATTAATAAGCACAAAGCTGTCCAGTAGCATCATGTAGCAGGATGGGAATCCTACATTTTAAGATATGACAGGTAATTCTCAGGGATTTCAGGAACATAGTATTTCACCTTGAGCTGAAGCACAGGTTTGGCTACCTGTGAAATCCTAATAAGGATTTCTGTTACTGAAAAGTTACACAATTATGTAAAAAAAGACAAATAGCAGAGATCCAATATTCAGTTTCCTTTTGAACACCTAACAATGAAAGACAGTACAAATTTTCTAATGTAATTTGGACTTGCGTATTTCAGATTCAGAGCCAAAATCCATCAATCTGTTTACAAGGAGAACAGACACTGGAAAGGCAAGAGAAAAGGAAAACAATTCAGAGTTAACTCATAAAACGGCCAGTTTAGACCCCGACAGACAGACTGAAGTGCTACCAAGCATATTCATTTAAAACACAAGATGCTCTCTCCAATAAGGAAGAGAAAAACTGTACACTTAATTTCCATCACCAAAATGACAAAGGCAGATGAAAAACTACATTGAGAAGTGTTTTTATCTATAATGAGCTCAGCTCTCTACAGGCCTGATGAAAGAATTGCTAATTTCACCTATGGAATGATGCAAGGAAAGCAATCCAGGCACCTTTGGGATGAATGAAAAAGTTGAGAACAATGTAAAGGCAGAGGAAAACTTCAAATCAACCAGAGTTTTCACTTTGAAAACAAATATTGCCTGTTCACAACTTTCCAGCCCTATATGAAGCTTGAGAAGCAACTCCAACCAGTAGAAGAGACCAAGCACTTCTAAACTAGAATGTAACTTAAATGTTACTCAATCTGGACTTATTCATTTAAGCAGTTTAAGCTTCACGTTGGACTGGTGGTTCTTTGGAGGGTATATTCAACTAAGCTACACCAAACCCATAACAAGTGCTGTATGTGACAAAGAAATGCTTAAATTGGAAGAAATTGGATTAATCAAAATTCTGGGGACTTTTCCTGAACTCATCTGGGAGCTGAGAAATGCAGGAGAAAGACATCAGCAGAAAACAAGGGAGGTAAGATTCACCCACAGGATTTTGTTACCACCCCAGTAACAGAGCACTGGCAGTAACAAAGGGAACCTGGATTAAAACCCCAAATGTTATTTGGTTTTCTTTTGATATAGGAAAGCCCCAAATCAACCCACATGTTCATGACAGTCAGTTGTAATAACAGATCATGACACTGAACAGCATTGTGAAATAAAACTTGGCCAGAAGCCCATAATACTCTGCTCTCCTGTCACAAATTTTCCCTAAATCCCTGCAGGATAAGACAGAAGGGGAAAATACAGCAGAGGAAACAGATGTCAGGGAAGCAGCTGCTTTCTAATGGCAGGTGTGGTGGAGGGATGGAGCCACCACCAAGTTCTGGAGACATCCAAGTATTGGATACTTCCAGTCAGAATAATGGGAATCCAAATTCCCTTTGGTAGCAGGAATTAGTTGTAAGGAAACGTTAAGATAGTTTAAGGTAACCACTACTTGATAAAAGTGTAAAACCCATGTGTCAGAAAAGCAGTAAAAAAAATTTTAAAAATACACTTTAAGCTAATTATTTTTTACTGCCACTGCTCCTGCTACTGACTAGAGCATAAAGCATTTAATTATAATTAACTGTATCTACTGACACACTTCAAGGAGTTTCTTAGCAACAAAAAGTGGCAACTCACTGTCACAGCTGAATGTAAAAGCACTTCAACTCTCTTACTGATTTCCAAGAACAGCAAGTTCCATTTCGGGTCTATGAGTGTGCCTTCAACATCTCAGAGTATGCACAAAACCAGCCTGTAAAACCACTTCAGCAATAAAAAAGACCCTCATTTTACTCTTTTCAGGTGAGCCCTGACATTCTCACCTGTCATCACTGCTCTGCTCATCGTGCAGGAGACGCTCCTTGTTTAGGCCTATTTTTTCAAGCTCATGGGCAAGTTTTTCTAGATCATTGTTCATTTGTTGAGTCTTCAATTTTTCATTCACCAGGTCCTTGCAGAGAAGAAAACACAGTCAGTATTTTCACAGAAATAAAATAATGGCCTTAGTTCTAAGAGTGCTCAGACAAGAGCCTTTTATCACTACATGTCTTGAATAATTCACCGTTAACTCTCCTTCCAGTTGTCAGCTTTCAGCTGGATCAGACATTACATTTTAACTATGATTTCACTTTCTGTAGAAATTCCCTTTGAATTTGGTCTTGAACATGAGAGTGAAGGGGAAACGTTTGATACTATTCCTTCTCATTACTATAATTATTTAAATTTTGATTATCTAATGCTTTCCCTACCATAACCATTAAAGAACACACAGATTAAAACAGAGAAAAAAAATACAAAATATAAACTTTTCCAGAAATACAGATATAATTCCTCTGCACTACAGAGGATGATGGAATGGTAACTAATCTCTTTACCTCTCTCAAAGTGACCAGGGTTTTCTTATCAATGGTTGCTCTTTTCACCAGTTCTTTGTTTTCCTTTTCCAGTTCTTTCAGGCGCAGACATGACTCTTTATACACAACAATTTCCTTAAACAGAGATTTATTTTCCCTTTCCAGATTACTAATCTTTACATTGTTCTCCTCCAAAGTACTATCTTTAATTTCTGCTTGCTGTCGAAGCCTTTTATTTTCCTTCTCTAGCTGTTTCTTATCCTTTTCCAGTTGAGAAGTCTCTTGTTCCAACAACTTATTCTCCTTCTCCAACTGCTCCAGCCGCTTACTAGAGATTTTCAGCTCTTCCAAGTTCTTTTGCAGGGTTTGATTTTCAGACTCTAAATCCTGTAACTCACTTTCTAATTGCTGAATCTTCTTATTGCTGTTTTCCAGGGCTTTCTGGAGCCTTTGGTTTTCTGTGTCCAGGCCTTGGTAACTGACTTCCAAGCGTTCAGTTTTCTTAAAAGAGGCTTTCATGAGTTCAAGGCTTTTTTTAAGCTGCTCCTTTTCACTCTCCAGCTCCTTATTTTCCAATTGCAACTGTGCCACTTTAATGCTTGTACACTTCAAGGATTCAATTGTCCTTCTCAACTCTAAGTTTTCCTCATCAAGCTGGGAATTCTCCTTTTCTAAGGATTCTAGTTGAAAAGTAAGGTTTTTTAGGCTATCTAAAGTTTTTTTCAGCTTTCTGTTCTCCGTCTCCAGGTCTGAGTTCTCTTGTTCTAAGGCCTCAATCTTCTCACAGGTAATTTTTAAATTAGTGATTTTTTTCTGTAGTAACTCGTTTTCCTTCTCCAGGCGATGCAGTTCATTCTCCAACTCTTCTGCTCTCTCCCCTTTCTCTTTGTAGTGTTCCAATTCCTTCCTGACTTGTTTTTTCTCAAACTCCATCTTATTTAACTTACTGCTGGTCTCTTTGATGGACTCGTGAAGGATTTTATTTTCCTTTTCAATCTCTTTCATTCTTGCTTCAGCACTGATCTGTGACCGCTGTCTCAGAGAGGCCACAGTTTGATTCAAGTGCTCATTTTCTTGTTCTAACAGTTTAATCTAATTTGGGGAGAAAAATGGTCAACTGGTGAACAACATGCCAACAAAGAATTACTTCATATATAAACTGAAAGCTGCCAAGATAGTGAGATTACATAATATTTCCCCTTTATTTCAAGTTAAAAAAATAAATCTCTCCCTCCTGAATATTAATAGATAACATCAACCCAAAACTTACAAAGCACAAATCAAAACAAAGCTTGCAATGTGTCTTAGCATAGTTTAATTTTCATTTGTGTTTACCCACATTTACATTATTTTTTGAACTTACATCTTCATTTTTAGTATTTATTGACTTGTTCAGTTGCTCCAAATAATTTGAAATAATTTGGGCATGTAACAACAGACAGCAAAATCCAGCAAACTGTTTGGATCAATATTTAACTGTACACTAATAACACAGTGTAAGGGATGTTTCAACAATAAACTGTGTTGGAGAAAGCAAAAGTGATACTTGCAGTTAAAAACAGGCTGAGAAAATTATAGACTGTTCTCTCTTAGCTGAGTCTGAATGTAACTATTAATTACAGATCCACGGCTCCGTTCCCAGCAATGACAAACTGCTCTGAAATGATCCACCAGAAACCAATTAACAGGTGTCTAAAAACACAACTTTGGAGCATCTGGTGTGTCACTGAACAGGCATAACTATTTTCCAGGAATTTTGCTTCTATAATCCAAACTTAATCAAAAATTGTGATAAATGCCTCCATATTTTTGATGGGATCAAAAGAACTTTGTGGAGTTGACTCCAGTCCAGCACAGGGTTTGTAAGAGACATGGAAGAAGCTGCTGACCCATCAGCCCTTAAGTATGTTATTTTTAAATATGTTATTTTTAAGCAGAAATAGTCCCCCTGAAACAACAGTCCTACCCCAACACCTTTAAAACAACTTACGTGCCTTTAAGTGAAGCTTCAAAGTCAAGCTTTCCCCCCCTCCCCTTTTTCTTCTTTCTTGTATAAGGCTGGAATTTCATTTAGTGATTAAATCAAGCCTTGAAAAATCTTTAGGATTTATGAAATACAAGATTCTGCATTTCAGAATACTGTACTTCTAACTTACACTAAAAATGGCAATGTCATCAGGAAGTGTAAGTGGAATTTATAAAAGATAACTACATAAAAAGATATGTATGTAAGATAACTACAGTCCTAATTCTTTGGGACTCAGTTACTAAATATGGGATTTCCAGAAGTTTCCAGAACTGTTTTTCCTGGTGGCTGCCTTCCACATGTCCTCTGAATTCTCTACAGACTCCTTTAGAAGGTGCCAGTGTCCATCAGGGGCATCTTTTACAAAAGCCCAGGTGCCAGATAAACGAAAAGTTAAGCTGTAAGTTCTGCCTTTATCCTTGAGGTAGACCTGGGAATATCTTTCCCAGAAAGAGAACAATTCTAATATGATTTACATCCTCTGAAGCTGCTTTGTGGCAGCGTGTCCAAGGGTTCTCTTTAACACACAAATCAGGGTAACTTGGATGTGTTTCTTCTCAAATTGTTGCTGTCCGTGATCAAGATTCCCTCATATCCCACACATCACCCCTGCTTTTCCTCAAAACAAATCCAGATAGTCACAGCTAGGAAACATTCCAGTATAGGGGAGAATGATGAAGCTGGATATGGTGGTTCCTACCCTGCCGGAATTCTCATTAATATTCCAACATTGCTCCAAACACTGACCAGCTGCCTGGGACCTGTTCTCCTCCACAGGGAGGTGTTTGGCTTCCCTCCAAACTTCCCCATTTTTTAGTTTGGCTGAGCTACACCCTCTAAGGAAATGCCCAGCCCACAGAAGCCACAGAAGTGTGTTAAAACACCAGAAAGTTCTAAAACCAACAGCAAAGCCCCAGTAAAATGAGTCATGTCCCTCACTGGCTGCAGGTCTCAGAAAAACTCTTTTACTGCAGAAATGCTTTTGACAAATGTACATTTACAATCCCTTTATGTCTATAAAAACCTACAGAAGGAGAAGAGCAGAGCACGAAGCAGAGCTAAGCCCCTGGGTTCTGGGCTCACCTGTCGCTCAGAGTTTTCTCGAAGTGCTTCCAGTGTCTTCTCAAGCTGGGCTTTCTCTTTCATCAAATCTTTACTCAGATTTTGACTGTTCTGAAGACTTTGTTTTTCTTGGCTCACTTCATTCTCCAGCTCTTCAAGCTGGGAAAAGAGAAACAGATTTTTTAAAATATATTTAAAAATTACACTTCTATTACTCTTAGCTGGGTTGAAGGTACCCTTATAGAAATCAATATACAAAATACATTAAAATAGATAAAATACAGAAAAGAATACATAGAATGGAATTTTCTCATCTTTAATTGAAACAATTAATTTCTTCTGGGAATACACTTACTTCTGCCAGAATTTTCTCCCTGGCTCAGCAGACTATATCTATAAAGTACTTTTGCACTAAAAAAGGGTCAGATTTTCTTAGGCTCTGGATATTTCCTCAAGCATCTTTTTTTCCTCTTAAAATTCCATTTTAGTGAGATTTATATTGCTCCTCCAAGTCCCTTTTAACTTATAAAGGTTGAATGTTGTTTGATCTTACTTAACTATTTCAAGAGACACTTACGATGATTCCTTGCCTTGGGAATTAAATATTAGGTTTGTTTGGTTAAATGGTTCCAACTCACATTGTCACCAGACAAAGCTATTTAAAATGACCAAGCATGACTTTTCTGTCACATTTAAGTCATAATAAGTTAATTAAAAGCAACACATTGTACTTTTAAACAACCATTTACTGGAAGGTTTATATTCTATGTCAAGTCCATTACCCACATAACTCAGATCCCACACAGGAGGAACACATTTAGAAATAAATTACCTGAACTAGACATTAATTGCTGCTAAATAATACTAAGAAATAAAAAAATGTAGTTCCTCCAAGAAGAAATTTGTTGACCTGAATCATATTTATGTGCTTTTTACAACTACTTCTTTCTTTTGTGCTTCCCAGCTGCCCCTTGGGCACTGCAAAGAAAACTCATGGAATTATGGAATACAGGGGGGATTTCTTTCAATTTTTCTTTTCTTTTTTTAATTATCTCTTACTCTAAGAATAGTTTTTCACCTGAAACAGATGCTAAAGTAAAAGCTATTTCAGGGACTTTACAGACATTTCACTCCATTGTAATTAGTCCCTGGTTTGGCTTTTTTTCCTCCAAATTTTTATTCTCTATAAATATCCCTGACAAATCACTCTACTTGATACACAGAATTTGAGGAGTAAAATAGTGTGGATCAGCACAGGCAAACCTGACAAACTCCTCTCTTCATGTCTCCTCAATTCTTTGACCCACTTTCTCACTTTCTCAGTTAAAAATGAGGACACAGGACCAAGTTTGCACAAGCACTTTCTCCTGCTTAATAATTACAAAAAACTAACATTCTCAAGTATCCAAAACCACTTTATTACTCATTATATCCCAAATATGTTAATATTTTTTCTCTCACTGCTATAAGACCATTTTGTATAAACTGGTCACATCCTTACATCAATAAATGACCAAAACTAAGAAAAACCTCTTTGAGGTGATTTTCTTTTTTACAATAAACTTACAAACATTATAACACCACTCCTCAAGACTTTTTTAATACTTTACCCCAAATAACAGCAATTTATAAAATTACACTTTAGAGAGGAAATGGCAACATTAGGCAGCTCACACACAATTCAATTACCTTTTTGCTAAGTCTTTGGTTTTCTTTCTCCATTTTCAGGATCCTTGAGCTACTGCCTTCCACAGACCCCACTGCACTTTGTAGCTCTTCCACTGTCTTCAGCAAACTTTGGTTTTCCATCTCCAGCTTCAGTAACCTGCTTGATGTCAGCTCGTTCACTTCATGGCCCAGTGATTTCTGTGGCACTGCAGGAGAAAAACATCATTATTGTATTAAAAAAATAAAGGGAGGGATTTTTAACCTAGAGTTCTTGGGACTTTGCAATTTTAGACTTTGGGGATTTAGCAGCCTTTGAAGGCCCTCCAACACCTTCTTGGTGACTGGAGCCAGTGAGGATTAATGACCCAGCAGATAATGCTGCAAATGCATAAAAGAAAATGTTCTCCCTCCTAATGTTCCCCATCCCAGCAGAGATTTGTTTCCCATAACTCAGGGCCTATCTCTCAATTTCCACACATGCATTGCATGGGATCCAGCAGATGACCAAGCCTGTTATTTTGGAAGAACCAAAATTTTTGCCACAGCTTTCTCTGCAAACAATTAACTTTGAGAACAGCAAAGCAAGAATACTCATGATCTGTCTAGGGAGTATAGGGGTTTGAATAGCTAAATAATGCAACTTCAAGGGATTTGCTGGGTTTTTAACTGAACAGGAATCACAGGAACAGGCTTTTCCTGCAGGCTCTATCTCCAAGGATACTTGTGACCCAGCATCTCTCCAGATGACACAAAGTGTGTTCGGAAATAAGGACTTTTAATTTCAACTCTCCTATTTCATCACTTTGCAAGGATTAATTATGATTACCTTCAGAGAGTTCAGTAGTCCTATTGATCTGTTCCAGTTCCCAGCCAAGATGCAAAGATTCATCCATACTTTGCTTCTGAGCCATTTCTAGAGTCATATTTTCCTCCATGAGTTCCTCAATCTTCTTTCTGTCCATATCACGCTCCTTAAAAACAATTTCACATGTCAAAATAAAAAGTTTCCACACACATCAAGTATTTTATTGTTTAGTTTGTCACAAAGAAGTGCCAAGTGCATTTTCTGATTTCCTAGTGACATTTCCTCCCTCCTGAGATCGGGAGGAAAAGGCAAAAGGAGGGAGAACTTAAAAGATAATTGCAACAACCAGTAAAGCAGAATATGTAAAGAGAAACCTCCTCTCATAACCTACAGCAATGGCTCCTCACTCTTCCAAAGTTCACATCTTTCCAAATATCAGGAAAGAAAGTATCCAGAATAAACAGGGTATTTAAGTGACAAGACACTATCTTCACATCCAAAAAATTGATCCTATGTCTCTTCCCAATGCTTCAGTAAATCAAGGCATATCTTCCTTCTCTTCCCCACTCTTTTGGAGGTTCTTTTATGACAAATAAAAATGAAATTCCATGTGTATCATCTGCCTTGCCACCCTGCACTGACACTCACCATCTCCATGTCATGCAATTTGGCTTTTAACTGCAGATTCTCTTTTTCCAACTCGTGCAGTTTATCTGAACGGGCTCGAGTCCCCTCTAGTTGATCTTCCAACATTGTCTTTGTTTCTAGCAACACTTGATTGTCTTCCTTTAACTCCTGCAAGAATTCAGGAACAAAAAAATCTCAAATCAAAAGTACTTCCTTGTTCATACAAACTTTGACACACATCACAACCAGTTTTAGAAACCTAAGGATAAAAACATTCATTAACAGGCCTTTTATAAAAAACACATTTACAGCAATTTCACGTAACTGTAAATTTATGAAAACAGAATTTCACATAAATTAAACTAAATGCTCCCTAAGCCAGTAAGAATAAATAAGGTATTGATAATTATAGTTAAACCATAAATATCTCTGTGATTTGATTTTGGAAAGATGTATTGCAGACACAGCCCATAATTAGGTTTATAGGCCACTGGGCTCCAAGTCAGGCCATGATGCTGAAAATGTACCCACATTCTTAAAATACAACCAGCCATTCTCAAAGGGCCTGAACAGCTTTAATTTCTGTACAGGCAGGATTTTTTTAGTGGCATCTGAAGAAAATAATGTGTAAAAATATGTAATTGGCAATTTTACTCATGATATAAAGACAAAACTTTTCAAACTTCAGCACAGTCAGCTGCAAAATCTGAAAAAAGATCAGTGAATAAAACATAAATATTTATCCATCATACTCCTCCCCTCACAAGTATTAAGTTAACTCATAATTATTATTATTATTATGAAGCAAAACCAACTAATTAACATCTGCCTCTATTGAAGCATACTTGAAAAAATCAGACAGTTTACAAGCTATTAAACATGGATTTTAGGGGTTTTACTATTTTAAACATTCTAGGAAAATGAAATTCCCACTGGTTTCAAATCCTCTACTGCTGAAAAATGACCTGTTTTCCTTTACCAATTTTTTTACCATATGGCATTTGCCCAACAAATTTGGCATTCACAGACAGAATGATGGGCTAATAAAATCCTGCATGTTGATGATTTGTTTCCTAAATTACTAATTCAGGACAGAAGTGTAAGTCTCTCTTGCCTGTTGTCAGTACAGCTTTTTTTTAGTGTGTTTTATGCATGGAATGCCATTGTCCTGGACTTGTTTATGTGAGCAGCCACCATTTCCTCAACACTTGACTCAGAAAATTATCCTCCCTTAGAAGACCCATGAGATGAGAAATAAATGATTATATTTATAGCATTTTTTACAATAATCCCTCCTTGGGTTCCTCATTATATCCTACACAGATGCTTCCACTAGCTGTGGTGAATACTGCTGCCTTTCATGCACTAGACACAGGGATTCTTCCCTAAAAACTGGAATTGGTTGCAAACCTGTAACACTTTTTTCACATCCCAATATTTAAGTCTTCAAAATGACTCGGAAAAAGCCCCAGCAAACCAAAAATGCTGGTTCTTGTGTACTTTTTCCCCTGGGATATACCTCCACTCTGGCTTTGTAGAACTCAATATCATGGAGCCTCTCTTTGTACCGACTGACTTCACTTTCCAGCTTGTCCACCCGGATCGCCTTCTCCCGGAGAGCATCCAGCTCATCCCTGTACACCCGGGCAGAGCGGGCATCCGACAGCAGATTCATGTTCTAGGGAACAGCAAAACAGAGGGATTGAAGGCAACAACGCTGGGCAGGGCATGCTCAGCTTTTAAACTGGGGAAAGGCACAGGGTTAGCAGTTAATTCCAAGCAAGGTAAAGAAAAAATTGTATTTTAGGCCCTCAATGCAGATGATGGATTTCCAAGAAAATGCACTGGCCTGTTTCAAGGACTACCAATAACTGTATACACTATATCCTAATAATAAACAAAACATTGTCCCTCATTGTCACCACACAGACTCAGAGTATAAAGAAAACCAGACAAAATTGGAGTGTGTTGATTTTGAGAACGTACACTCAGGGGATATATGGGGGGGCAAATTGCTCGAATGTTAAAAAATCAGAGAATAAATTCTTAACTCAGAGTGGTTTTTTCCCAGTATAATATGCCAAATAAAGGAATAAATTACACAGGATCATGTTCAGAGTGCAAATTTTAAAAAAATAGGAGAAATTCATGAAAACATACTTCTTAATACCAAAAAAAGCGGAATCATTCTGGTGGTGGCAATCTCTTTTTTGCCCTCTTTTTTTGTAAACATACCTCTTGCTGAAGTCTCTTCAGTTCAGCTTCCATCTGTTCAAGTTCTTGCTTACAGTCAAGCAGCTGCTCAGTCTTTTCCTCTCTTGAAAGAGAAAACACGAACCAGTTAAGCAGGACCACAAAACCTGCTAATGATCATCTCATTTGAGAACATGCTGAGATTTGTGAGACTTCCACCTTTTAATCCATGATTTCAGGGACATCACAGTGTAAAACTTAGGTTTGCCAGTATGACTTAGATATTCTTTAGGTTTTAGTCTTTAGCTAATCTTAGGCTTTTTTAATTTGGTCAGAGTTTCCACAGGCCTTTTAAGTTGTTCACTAAGACTTCCTGCTTATGCAGGGAGGAAAACAGGGTGCAATAAGGGATTTTTTGCAATAACGGATTTTTTTTTGTAAAAACCCCCAAACAATACACATGAACTTGTACCAGGAGACACGAGATTGACATCCAAAGGTAAACTCAGAATAATTTCAAAATATCCATTCAAAAGGTGTATATACTTTCCAGGAGAAGCAGACATTGACCACTGATGCACCCTGCCACAACCAGGTAAAACTCATTTTAAAAGCATTTTTATACTTCTGTAACTTTTTCTTACAGAGAAGAATTAAGGTTTTTGAGGTGCCTTTATTCAATTGAATAAGATGCTGCTTAATAACCTTAATAATTTATGAAACACATAATGCACTTTAATTTGGAGACAACAGTGTCTGTTTTACTGAGAAATTTGTGATAAAACTACTCTGACACAGAATGAGTCCTGTAAGAACTGAACTATTCTTAACTTCCAACTAACACCTACTTCTCAGCCTTTAAAAAATGAGTTTGTTAAATAATGAGTATATGCAAGGAAATTATTTACCTCTCCCAAAGACACAGAATACCTGGTGTTCAACTGTATTCAACTGCACCTCAGAATGAACAGGACTTGCTGTTGAAAAAACCTGCCCTATCCAATACTGTAGAATCTTAAAAGATATATTGGATATTCACTATTTAATGTATTCCATTCATATGGAATGCAAGAAACCAAAGTAGAAAAGGGGGAAATAAGGAATTTAATGGACTGAAATGTAAAATACAACCTAAAAACAACCACACTAACAAAAAATAGATCTGTTTGAAACAAAACTAGAGCAGTTGTTCTTAAAAACAAGCCAATTTCACCATGAATGATCTTTCTGCAACCAGACATTGCTTGGAAAAGGTCACTGACAGCCTAAAAGCACATGAAGTACAACATCCCTGCCCACAGCTTTCCCTCTCCACAAACACAATGTATTCTGGATTTCTGTAACTTTTCCATTAGCATTCATATTCCAGTTATTGCTCTACATGGAAACACACAGAACTCAACACAGAAAATCAGGTGTGCAATTTCCAGCTCCAGAGTTTCTATACTCCAAAACTCAAATCCCTGGTTTGCATCCATGTGAAAAATAATCTTTACAGCCCTTTTATAGGGAATTACATCAGCTACAGTGCATATTAAAACAGGTATGAGGGTTCACTGCCAAAACCAGATTAGAAATAAATTTTAAGCTGCATATTTTCAACTCTGGAATTAATGTAATTTCAAATTAAATCAAATAGATGCAGCATTTAATACTGAATGCTGCAGACAGGAGTTAATTTATCCAAGTCTGGTATTTTAAAGATATTGCTGCACGCAAAGGAAATTTATTTACGAACTGAATTCAAATCAGAGTGTAAAATGTGAACTGTTCTGAGCCATCAGTGCTGCCCTAATTGCATCCTTCAGCTACACACTGGAGAGGATTGGAGTAAATTATACAGAACATGGCAGTGTTCACTGTTTAGGCTATCTATTAACTGTCAATCAAACTAATAACAGCAATTTTTTCACTAATTTTCTTGGTGCAGCTGTTTATAGAATATCCTGGGCGGGCTCATTTCAGGAGACACATAATGACACAGACACCAGGAAAAAAGAGCTGGATCTTTTGTCCTCTGTTCCTCGTGAAGACCATGATGTAGTGGGGGAAGGGGATCCTCAGTAAATCAACAAGATACTTCAGCCAGCCAGCTAGAAACGATCTGATCAACACACTCTGACACCAGCACAGCAGCAAACTGAGCACTCAAGTACCTTCAACTGGTCATTTAATTCACCTGTCTCCTCTCTGTGCTGAATTAAAAAAAAATGCTGTTTGTACACTATAGGCAAGTTACTGTATATAGTGAATCCCTTCAGGTTTAACATCTGTATTTTTAATTTGAACACACGCACTTCACTCTGCTACAACAGATTTTCCACAGGTCTGTTATTGTTCTTCTCTTTAAATAACTCTTCACTCTGCTCAGATTTGTTCCTAGATTTAAAGACAAACTAAGCACCCACTGATACCTACTGAATCAGCAGCAGTTTGCAGGAGCAAACAAATGTTGTGCAGACAAGAAATCTTTTACACAGGAAGAAACAAAGAGATGGGGACAGGAAATAATTCTAATGGAGATTTCTGTCCTGTCTGTAACAAATTTAAATGTTTCATAAACCAGTAATGAACCATAGGTGTGTTTCCAACAAGGAACAGGTCATAATGCTGAGGAGGAATCACTCCTGCACTATTCCCTTTTTTAAAAAGGATATTTTTGCCACTGATGCTCAAAAAGTCAGGACACAGCTCTTGCTTCCAGGCCCTACCTGCCTGCCCTGTGTTAATTGTTCTTGTGTCACCCCATAATTGCCTTTACTGCAAAGACATCCTCTTAGAAACACAGCTGAGCACAGATACACTAAAACTGCGCTTAGACATTCATTAGTGATAATGAACAACAGAGGAAACACAAAGAACTTGCCTCTGAAACAACATTTACAAGAGATGGAAACGAAAAAAGCATTAAATTAGCTGTGAGTATTTCTGAAATACAATTTCTGTAGAGCAAAGAGCCCATTACTGTGTTGTAAGGTACTTAAGAGACTGCTCAAGCACAGCCAGTTTTGCAGGATGCTCAGAGCACAAAAGATATTCAATGAACACTGATTTCAGTGTGTTTAGGGCTAAAACATCAACACGATTCATAATACAAATCAAGACAAGCAGGGATGAAAACCTGTATGTGTCACATGGGCTCACAAATGTGTTCCAATTAGAAAAATACACTTCCAAAAAAAGCATTTCAAACTGCAACTGGACATTGGAAAGGATGAAGAATTTGTCCAAAGAGCACCGTCACTGTGCAAAGTCAGCATTTCACACCCCTCTGAGTGCCCACAGGTACTCACAGCTCTTGCCTGAGCCTTCTGATCTTGGCTTTGGCATCTGCCAGCTCCACGGAGAGGTGCTGCCGGCTCTCCGTGCGCTTCATCCCGGGGGAACCGCACGGGGATTGTGCTGCCGACGCGTGAGGTAGGAAACGGAGACAGTCCCGCTCTTCCGAGAGCTCGATGATGGTCTGGGACATGGGAGCACACAGGAGAGCACAGAGCTGCAGTCACACAGCCAGCAACTTGCACCACTAACACATCCCAGACTGGAGCCACGCAGGAATAATGGGAAGGTTTTGGCCACGGGAGGAGTTAAAAGCCATACTCACACCTCTGCACCCAAAGCAAAGAGCCACAGCTCACTTTACTTTTAGCTTTAAATTCAGGCTTTTAAGTGCACAAAATTGTCAGTGCTCAGAAAGGACTGGGTAAGGAATGGAGTGAATTCCTTGGACACGAGGATAAATAGGTCTCTCTAAAGATGTTCTCTAGTGAGCAGCAGCATCCTTGAGCACTGAATAAAGCATCAGACCTACAGGAATATTCCTATTTCCTCATATAAATAAAGATGTGATCCAACTATAAATATCTTCTGCATTTTAAAGTTACTTTTCCTTTGCTTTGCAAAAAAGCTTCACCACATGCACTACCCTCACAGTTCAGTTTCTATTTCATTCCTGTCAAGGCTGTGAACTGCAAAACCAGTTTCTATCTCCCTAAGGAATATTTGGAATAATTGCAACACTGACATATCCATTGTACTGAGGGGCAAACCTGGCACCACCAAAATGATTCTGTAACTTGTAATTGTTATTAAATAAATTTCTGTTCCTTGCTTCTCACACAGTACAACAACTGTGCCTCAGGGTAATCCTGCTCTTACAGTTGTCTTCCCAAACCAAATCCATACCTCTGAGTGCTCATCTCTCTCATCTATGAGTCTTTTTAAATGCAATGCCATATTTTTCAAGAGAGGTTCAACATACTCCTGTGTCAACACAATGACATCCATCCACTGCAGATCAAACACGTTCTCCTGGTTATGAGTTACCTACGTGGGATGAGATGAAAGAGAAAAAACATCCTCTTGAAATTGTAACAGTAGAAAGGAAGCATAAAAAACCCCACAGCTCCAACTCTATTGGTTAAGTTCTCCAGACAAAGTATGAAAAAACATTTAAAATATACTAAATTTATGTAATTCAAGGGGTTTTTGTCTACCTGAAAGTAGCACCTTGTACTTCTGGCGAAATAAAAAGCAAAAGGTGACTCTGACATATTTTTTACCTATCATGAGGTTGGAATTATATTTCATCAATAAATTTGTATATGGAAATTTCGATAAATTTAATTTGCTGTAACTCTGAGAAATCCTTGAGGCACTTGTTTCATGTCACTGCTTTAACAATGTAATCCAAAAATGCTGCGTCATGAAATCTTTTTGTGAATCAAGTGAAAAAAAAATAATTAAGGCTTCTTTGCCTACTAAAACCACTAAATATGCAAATCACGTATTTGATTTACTTGCTTTTGAACAAATACAATTCATCTTCCTATAATACAATATTCCACCTCAAAAAAAATTAAATTAAAAGCATAAAACCCCCAGTATACCTCCTGAATATGGGCTGCAACAGCTGCTCTTGTGTCAAAATCCAGACCTTGGATTCTTTCAATAAATTCTTCTTTTTTCTGACACTAAAAATAAAGACACCTATTTTATATTTGTTTATATGTAAAATCACAAGCATTTTCATTTCTCATTTGTATTTCTAAGAGCCCAAACTTATAAAGTTGTCATTACAATGATCATATGACTAAATTATTAGCCAGTATTTCTGCTGACCAGTAATTCTTGGTTTATGCCATGTTACACTAATTATAACTTTCACCACTAATTAAATGATAAACAGGTTCAAGAGGTTCCTTTAAATAGCTATTTATTCAACTTTTATGATATTGAGTTTATTAATGAAGTGAAACAGTTGCAGTAAGATATATCAGCAAAATAATTCTTCAGTACTTTATAATTTCCTTCCTTTCTTTACACTATCAGGCAAATGAACACTACTGAAATTAATAAACTACTAGAAATTCTGTGTTTTGTGCAAAAAGAGGTGTAGGGTTGCAGCCATTTTAACTGTAAGAATATTCACATTTTAGTACCACTGGAGTACAGAAGGTCAAAGTTTTGTGTCACTTCAGGTATTAAAACAGTAAGAAAAGAGGTGAAACACTGAAACAATTTCATACAAACATAAACATAGTGAAACTCACCTGAACTGCACAACCAAGCAAAAGCAGGAGGAGCTTTTTTACTTCTTCAGTACCTGGCTCTAAGGAAGAAACAAGAAGAAATGGTAGGTGTAAAATGGTAATTTGAGCTTCTTCTCCTACCCCTCAGATAAAAATCAGATTTTCTTATTATTTCCATATCATTTATGTTAACCTTGTTGAGAAAACAAACACAGGAGGAAAACTCCCTTTTTCCACGTTTCAACTTAGTCCTTTTTGCCATTTCACTGCCAACTTTCAGGGTTAACAAACAGCTTAACATCCATAATTATTTCAAATGGAAAAACACCCATAATTTCAGCCCTTCTAAAAGCAGAACTTCACAGTGACATTTTTAAAGGTGCTTTGGAGACCTACAATCAAGTTTTCAATGGTAATCTCAGGTATCTCAAAATAGTTACAACAGTGCTTAAGTTCTCTACCACCCCCAAGCTGGGAGAGTTGGGTGACAGGTTCATTTGAATTCTTTCCCAAAGCTGTATTAGATATTCATCTGCACTTCTAAAAATCAAAATGTATTTCCAAATCTGGCCTTAAGCATCTTAATCTCCTAAAGAAGCTTAAGTTAAAGAATTCTGTTTACAGATTAGTAAAAATGTTTCTTACTTTTTACATTCAAAATGTCCTTATCTTGCTGCTAAATATAGAAATATAGTCTATATCTAGAATATAAATGCCATGAAGTGCTTTGAGGAGGGCAAAATAGACTCAAGCCACTTCTTTTAGAGTGAGCTAAATTACGTGTATAATCCCAATGAACCTGGAATGCTGGGATTTTTCAAGAGAGGTTTGCCAGGTTACAAAGAACGTGAACTCAAATGGGAGATTTTTAATCATTTCTACACTTCCTGTATCCCAAAGACTCGAGCTGGGAAGTTTTTTAGGTACAAAGAGAAATCAATGAACATGTTTCACCAGAAGCTGCTTCTACTAAAGAAGGGGAATTCCACCTGGCTGCCTGTCTTAAAAAAGGTTAACTGGAATACTGTTACAGGAGGAATCCATCCTATCATCCCATATCCTACAGTCATTTATCCCACTAAATTAATCACATTTTTAATCTTTTTAAGCAATTGCTGAACTCCTCTTCACTTGTCATCTCCTGGATGGCTTTTAAACACCCACCTGAATATTTTTTCCATGTCTGTCCTCACATTCCCTGAAGGAACATGGCAAAATATTGAACCACTTCAGCTTCCCTCTGCTACCAAAATTTTGTATGTTTTTATTCTTTCTCCTCCACCTCAAACACAGAAATAGATGATTCTCTTCTACACCCTCCAACTTGCTGCTTGAACTTTGTCCCTACCCTGTGCTACCCTTTGATCTTGCCCTGACTTTCACACTGCATCCTTCCATCCTCCCCTGGATTGCTCCCTAAGAAATAGGAACCTGCTTTCATCTCTCCCCTTCCCCTGTTAAAGAATGTTTGCCTCCTCATTATCTCCTCTCCTCTTTCCCTCTGTAATTTAACATTTACAGTCAGGGGCTGTAGCTCCTCTCCTCCAGTTTTCTCCTCTACTGGCTTCCTGCCAATTAGCTCAGCTGAAATGTCTCCTGATAAAGTCCCTGCTGACCTGTTTTACCAACCCTCAAATCCAGCATTCCACCTGCATTTCGCTCGCTGAGCCAAGAGCCTGTGACACAAACACATGAAATCATCTCTGCTCTCCCCATCTCCAGTTTGTGATCTTCTGGTATTTCTCTACTCATCATTCCTTAAGTGCAAAGTAGTGCAAAGGGGAAAGACTGGGAGACATTCCTGTGAAAACTCACAGCTCCAGCCTAAGCTTTAGTGGAGCAAATCCAAACAATTATCAGAGAATTGACTTTTACTCCAAGGCCTTGCCTTGATACAATCAGATTTACACAGAAGGTCTCTCCAAAGGTCATTGAGCTTTAATTTCCCTGCACTTGCCCATCAAAGAAAAAAGCTTAAAAATCCATGTTGAGATGAATTTGTCTTCAGGCTGACACAGCAAGAGCAGTCCTAATTTCCAAAGGGGAAAGGTTCTGGGTAGAACCCAAAGGAACAGGTCTATCTTCTAATTCAGACCCAGCTCCATGATGAACTCGGCCAGGAATCTGAAACATCTTCAAGATGTTACCCAAAGACAACAATTTTTTTTTTACTATGTGATAGGAAAGTCCCAATTTTCTCACAAATGCCATCAGGTCCCCACAGGAGAGCAATGCACACAACAGCAGAGATTCCAGTTGCCAAAACACAAAAGCTGCATAGAATTAGCTGAGATCCCAAAAATCGAAGACATCTCCTTATTAATGACTAAAGCACAGATTTTTACATATCCAACTAAATACAACATTCTCTGTGGACTTTTATAGTGTTTTTTATTAAAATTTCATCTTGCACTACACAATATTAAGACTAATATTTTCTCTCAACAACTTGAAGAAAATAAAAAAGGTCACTAAAAATTTCTATGACCTGGGGTTTTTTTCAATCTGTTTTTCCATTAAATCTGGTTTCTATGCAAATCCATGGAGTCTTTCGAAAACCTGAAGAAAGTCTGGAATCAAAATATAAAAGCAACGGCGCATTCCATTCTTTTGGAAAAGAAGGGATCACATTCACAGCAGCTACACATAGAAAAACTCAAAAGGCTGTGACCTCAGAAGCAAAAGCAGCAATATCCAAAAGCAGAAAGTAAAAAAATAATTAAAGCAAGATACCTACATAAATGGGATATGCGCAGATGGAATATGGAAAATATCGAGGTTATGAACCCTGGGACTGAGAAGTGAGGTAACACAGATGGTTCTTCTGGCTCATGAGAAAACCCTGGTCTCACAGACACGGAAGCATGGATAGAAGACATCCCAAATAAATAAAACAAGCCAGGGGAAGCTACACAGCCTGTTAGAGGAGTTCCTAACCTCTCTGCTGAGGTGCTAGAACATCAGGAGAACCTGGGACACATTAGACTCAAGTAAATAAACTCTGCCCAATCCATAGTGGCTCCATGTGTCTGCTCCGTGCTTCTGGAATTGAGAGCATGGTGCAGAGATTCCCAAGTGGCTGTGGATAGTCAGCTGGCTTCACACAGGCTAATTGTCTTGGTCTGAAAATTGCAACTCTCAGAGCTGGAAGCAGAGAAGGTGGGAGCATGGAGAAGACACTGTCAGTTCAGGGGAGAAAGCAAGAAGGTAAGTGCAATATTTTTCAGGTAAGGATGCAAAAGAAGCAGGAGAGTTTGGGGGAAGTAAAAACAGGGATTAGGAGTTGGATCAAGTGAGATGCATTGGACTGCCAATTTCCTCAGTGGTGACATAGGTAAAGAAAGCTGAAAGTGTAGTAGCTGGGAGTACATGAAACTTAAACTTGTTGTCTGGGAAATGCACTCTTGTTCTACACAAATCCTTGTGACAGCCAGGGCTGAGCTTGGGACAGACATTTTTGTACATTGTGGACCCTTCGTGTGGACAAAGAAAACCATTATTAAATCCTTCCTCATCATTATTAAACCCCTTATTTGATAAAGTATTTACACACTCTTCTGTTTGATAGGCTCGATCCTATCTGAACTTGATTTCTGGTGAAATAATATAAATTATCACAGCACTACACATTTTTATCTTAGTCAAAAATAAACTTACCAGAAAAGGGATTTTTGCCAATTATTAACACATTTGGCAAAGACATCATGATCAGCTGCTGCAAATTCTCCTATAAAAGTTAATTAAAATATTATTTACACCATATGTATTGACTGAAAGCAAACATCAAATATCAACAACTACTGAGGAGAAATTAGTGTAACACAAACAGTTTAATTTTTTTCAGGTCTTAATGCCTAGACATTAAATACTTCATTATTTGGACTGTAATTAAAAAACCCAAACTTACAAGTATGAGTTAGTTGTACAAAAGCCTGGTTTTACTGGTTTGCACTGTCATCTCCACACAGCAAAATCCTCTCGTGGCAATGAGCTGGCTTAGGGACCTTAAGCCAATGAGATCCCAAGTCAGAATGTAGAAAAAGCCCTTTAAATTATTATGTTTATGTTTCTCTGAGTAACTTACTGATAAATATTTATGTTATTGGCCATTAGTTGCATTTATTCTGCAAAAGATGCATTTCCTTTATTTCACATCCATGGTCTCTTTGGCCTCACCAAAAGGTGGATGTGACAATCCCAGGGGTTTGTTGCAGTGACACCGGAGCAGCTGTGAATTTAAAGGTACAAACCTCTGTCTGCAGGATCAGGTGGAATTTTAGTGTGGAAGCCCCACCCAGCAAGCAGCTCTGCCTGTCTGTCCCACAGATTCCATGCATGGAGACTTTCTGTGGCCAGTAAGGGCTGTAATCGGGTCAAATCCCCAGTCTAGACAGAGCCTAATTCTCCTGCAGCAGAACAGTCTTTCTCCTGTTCCCAGATGTTTATTCCCAGCAGATGCCACCCCATCAGCAGCTCAGGAGTCAGGCTTTTGGCTTTTCCACAGTGAGAGATTCATTAATAGAGAAAATGTTCCTACTCAAAAGCAAAATGTTCCAGAACAGGTTGTCACACTGGAAGCTAAACACCTAATGTGAGAAAAGCCCGATATTTCTTGAAAAACACCTGTAAAAATTATTAGTTATAGCTACCCTTGAAAGTTCCCACCAGTTAATATAGCACATAAAAAATGTATCTGAATTAATGCTACACTGAAAAATATGTCCTCTCACTGCACACGCCTAAGACAAATTATAAGGGGGGAGGAAACAGCTCTGACCTACTCGAAGATTATGGATTTCAACCAGCCATGGCACCTGTATTTCTACTTGATAAAGACCATTTTCAAATAAAAATAAGATATGAAGTGCACGACAGGCCCTTTTAAATCAATACAGAACAGATAAAATATAAGTAATTCCATCAGCATTTACAGCTACTATGAAAGAAAATCACATACTTTATGAAGTGAGGGCTTGGTGGCTTTTTTGTTGGGTTTTTGGGGGCAGTTTGGCTCATATAATTCCACGATGCTGCCATAAAGCTGATCCTACCATATCATAAAGCAGAGCCTGAGCAGCAGTAATCCAAAAATGACACTGTCACCTGTTTCTTTACAACACCTTTGCCTTGCTCCAGAGCTATGTGCCACCTTTGCTGTCACACTGTGTTACCTTCAGCACCTGCTCTGTGTGTGTCCTTCAGAACTCAGTGCTCTAGAAAAAATCTGCATTAGAACGCAGGCTTCCCAAAATTCCTGGACTTTTTAACTCTAATTTAACCTGCAAAAATCAATTCAGCCTATTCACAAAATTCTGCTTTGCTTGTACAAATTTTTAGAGTTCCTGAATTTTTATTTCACTAAAGACTCACACATCACCTGTCAAAGGATGCTGGCGGAACACCCCACGGGAGTCATGGAAGCTCCCTGTGTGAAACCTCTCAAACCCACCAGAACTTTTAGGGGAATCAGTTCTGAATCAGCTGCTGAGAACAATTCCACACTCTTCCACTGCCAGGAAATATATAAACATGAAATACTAGTTTGGGATCTAATAAGAGTTTGGTGATGCTGTAAGGAAGTAAAGCAGTTTCACTGAAAAAAGTAGATGGAATTGTAATTCCAGAGAACAAAGATGGTAAGTGGAACCAAACCACTTGAACAATCTAACATAAAACTTTAATTTTGTATGTTATGTTCTACCACTGCAGGTTTTTTGACAAGGACAAACACAGTACTGATGCAATTATTTGCTAAATTGACAGGTCTTCCACAGATGTTATAAAACCACATGGAATAAACTCACATGGACATGTTCTCAATAAGAAGCATTAAGAGTTAGGTTAACATAATGCTAAAAATTCACAATGCCCATATCCATTACTGTCTGTTTCCTACTGTAATATTCCAGATATTGAGAAATATTGTATGTCAATACAGTGACTACTTTCCATGTCCACTCCTCTCCGATCCAAGGCATCCACATGGAACATTCCCCAAGCACAATGCTTTGGGAAGCACTCAGGTGTGAGGGCTCCTGCCCCAGGCTACGAGAGGCCTCTCAGTTTGATTCCAGGGCATCCATCAAGCCTGAGCTTTCCTGCCTGGGGTAATTTCACAGGTGACAGGAACTCAAGTGACCCCTCCTTGGAGCCGGCTTTGCTGAGCTGCCTCTCCCACCCAGGCTCTGCTGGGCTGCTCCCAGCTGGAGAGGGAACAGAGGCTCCAGCCCATCCCTCAGCACTACAACAAACCTCTCTGAATGGGGGGAGTCAACACCAACACACACAACAGGCAACTTCAAAGCTCAAGAAACACTCCAGTTTGGGTAATAAATGCCTTTACTCCTGCTAAAACATCAGCCCTGCAGTGTTTCCATGTTCCCTCACATGCCCACAAGGGTGAGATACTGGGGAGGGAAAGGGGGGAAAGTGTATAAAACAGTTAAAAGTGCAGTTCAATATATTTGAAATAATAGTTATATTTTTTTATTTTAAAAAAAGCTATTAAGTTATTTCTCTCACTAAGTCCTGGAGCAACATTCCCAATCCTGAATCACTCAAAGGTATCTAAATGCCAGGAATTCTGCCTAGGACAGGAACACTAGGACTGGTTGATGCCGTGAGGCCAAAGCAGCACAGGGAATGCTTCCCCTTCCAATAAAGATCAATCCCATCAGTGTTTGTGCCTTCTGCTGCACCAGTTGTGGAACACTAATGCCTGGGGAAAACGACTTCCATTAGGAAAAGGAAAAGCATATGGGTTGTAGCAGGCAGCACATGAACCCACATGCAGGGACTGCCAAGGAGAGAACAACGGGAAGTGTTGGAAAAACGTACAGTGGTTGGTCACGGCAGTGACAGCTGGGAATTCTCACTGCACTTGGGAATTTTGGAAAGCACATACTCTGTGTACACACAGACATCAGCACAGGCTGGGCCAGGATGCACACGGAGAGGCAGAGCAAAGCTTTTTCCCACTGAAAAATCAAATTAATTCTAAACCAAATAAATTTCATCACATTTTTCCTACAGAAATTCCATTGGTAAGACTAAATGCATGTGTAATAATCTCTCTCTCACAGGCACAAGACTTGCTTCAGTTCAGGAAACACAAACCAATAGTGCTTAATGTACTACAGGAGTAATTTAACACCCAAAGTATCTGTTATACAAACAGATCATCATTCACATACAAGTGTTTCCACACTGCCTCTATAGCTGTAAATTAAACATGATAAAAGATTTGACCAAGTATATAAACAATCATCCACACAAGTATCTCAAAATATTCACCTTATTTTTGTAACCCTTAAAGGCAAAAACCTATAGAAGAACACTTAGAATAATTCCAAGCAAGATATAAGACAAGAAACAATTACTGACCTGATAATAAGTTTTTATCTGTTTCACCAAAATAGACAAATTTTGAATCCTTAAGGATGCATCATTGTTTACTTTTTTGTTTATCCTCTGATTGGCAGACTTTGGATTGCTGCAAAAGGAAAAAATGAAAAAAGAGAATAAATTAAAGACACTGAACATTAATCTTTAAACTTTCTCTCCAGGACAAAAGGTATAGTTAATGTGCCACACTGACCAACTATACAATGCTATTTTACTATCATGAGGCACAAGAAGCAATGGAATTTTTAGCTTTTACAAGTTTATTGAATATGAAATCCATCATGCTAACACACACTAAATTATTTTAAATATATTTACATATGATTGAGATCTGTCAACAAGGGGATTATTAACTGGAGTTTTTGTCATGCACTATCACACACTACCAGATTTTTCTCTGGTTTGTCTTGGCTTCAGAGAGGAAATCAATCTCTTTTTCCTTCCCAAAGCAGAAAGGATCTGAGCAAATGCAGATGAGTCACCTCATAACCCACCAAGTTATTAACAAATACAGGACAGTGTGACAACCATCCATTGGGATTTTTCAGGGAAAACAATGCAGAATCAAAGCACTCCCCCCCAACACCCTCTTAATGGTTTAAACAATTCATACGGGATGGCCAAAGTGAAGTTTCTTTTACAAAGACACATGACAGAGTTGCACAACAGAACTTTTGATATTTAGTAGTATTACTATGTTGTTTAATGGCATTATTATCAGATAAATAAGCAGCTGGCTGGGATGCTGCTGTCAAACAAGAAACCACCAACTTCTCCCTGGCAAACCAGAGGCTCCTGCAAGGGTATGTGTCTGCTGGGTCTGGTTTTAGTCAACACTGTCATTAATGATTTAGACAATGGAACACAGAATACACTTTCCAGAACTGCCACTGGCAAAGTTTGGGAGAAAAAACCCCAACCAAACAAAAAAAACAGCCTTCAAAAGATACTATGGCAATGGAGAACGATCCTGGTGAAGTGCAGAAGTGGTGTGACAGCAGTGAAATGGAACTCAGTAACTCACACAGGCAAAGGATTCCAGTTGGAATCACACCCAGAAAGAGGAGTCATTTGTTAGAAACATGTGTTATAATACAAAAATGTCCTGAACATTGCAGTATCATGGCTTACTTTGATGTAATTTATCACTTTCATTGGTAGTTTCACATACCTCTGTACAAGTGTCACTACAGACAAAATAAATGTATTTTCCACTTAAGTTTATCTAAACAAACTTTATTTGCCTTTTACAGCTTGCTGAACTTTTAGCATATTAAAATTTTTAAAAGATATATTTATGCCTTTTCTTCAGTTTCTTGCTATCAGCATTTCCTGGCTTGTAAGGACAAACAGAAATAAGACAAAAAACAGTTCTGGGAAAGGAAGTCAGGTCATATACAAAATGCACTTCCAACACACAACATTCTTTTTTTGAAAGAAAAGCAGTAAGCACAGCATCTTTTTTTTTTTGTATATATGAATATAAATATAGAAAAATTAGGACATGGGTAATTGCCTCCATCCTAAATGCTCATCACCACGTTCCTAAAAATATTATAAACAATTAAAGTACATTTGAGAATAAATTAGCCAAAACCATGTGACTAAGATGTCACCTTGGATTTATTAGTTCAGACAACCTGTAGCTGCAGAAGGAACTAAATGGGCTAAAAATAACTATGCTTTGCAGATGTACAGAACTGGACTCCTTTCCACACTGAATTCATTCAAATTTGTTAAAATCAGAAGAGAAAATCCACAATAAATCCTGCTGACCTACAGAGATCAGCTGAAGTCTCCTGTTTCTACATTCATATCTCCAAAAGGCCGATTTGGGCCCTTAATCTTCATGTTTAATCTTAATGACCACGGGATTATCTCTGGGCTTTTTCATCATCTTCCAGCAGCATTTCTACAGCCACACAGTGGAGAGGGCTCTCCCTTCAGAGCACACAAAACAGAGTACTACAGTTTCCTGGATATTCCAATAGCTCTTATTTTAGCATCACAAAAATTAGTGTGCAACCACAAGAATCCAAAACAAAAAAAGTCATCAAAAGAAACTTGAAAACTTGATGTTTTCTCATTTCCAAAGCTGTACTAGAATATTTAGACTGATCTAGACAATGTTTTTTCTTTTTTATTTCTTTTTGGCATGAATTGCAGGAAGCAATTACTGAGTTTTTGCTGGGAAAACTTGGGCCACAGATGTGCTCTGGAACTGTGTTTTTACCACTTGAAAAAACCTCACAGCCCAGTTATATGATGCTCTGCCAGTACAGATGGTCAACAATTAAAATCAGAATGTCACTCTCAGGACAACCTGGAGCACAGAACACTTTTATTTTAATAACCTTTAATTTTTCAAAAAGTTTTCCAACAGAAAGCCCCAACTCCAAGTTCCCTTAACATTTTTCAGCAGAACTTCAAAACAGGCAATGGTAACAGGAAGTTTAACCCATAGCTTTTGAGGATCAATAAAACCAAGGTACTCAGACATCAGTAACACCACTAATCTCTAGCAATCATTTTTAATTTAATTAAACATGTACCCCAAATAACTCACTATATGTAGCAGATTTCTCGCTCATTCTTTTTTTTTTTTTGTAAAGAATGTTTTGGCTCATTATTCTTCAAACCAGGGAGGTGAGTTGTCTCTGACACTCTGAATTAACATGTTAGTCATGACTAGGATGACTGGCTTGGCAAGAAAATAGCTTCTAACACTTCCCAGAGTGAAACCCTGCTCTCAATACCTTGCACTGCAAACAGGACTTTGTGCTACAATTATGTAGATCTTTCTAACCACATTATGTCATTAAATTTTTATAAACACAGAATATTAATAGGCTACCTACTAAAATGACCCACGTGCTGAAAAGTAGATGTTTAAAATTGAAGGATTCTTCTAGCAAGTGGCCTCAGTGTTTGTATTTAGTTCCCTGATCTGCAGACACTGGTTTCTCCCTTGCAGGTGGTGTCAGAACTGTCACTTTTGTGCAGGGAACAGCCAAGCCCAGCTCTGACAGATCCCTCCTCACACCACCACAAGGACCATGACTAGAGTCCTTCTGCAGGAGAATCCTTATTTAAAAAACAAACAAACCCACCTTCACTCCCAGTACTGACAACCAGGCCTCATTTTCTCAAAGATTCCAACTTTAAAACTCCATATTCTCTTTAATCCACTAAACACCATTTTAAACATTCTTCATAGTCCATAGTCTTAAGTATTGATGTCTTCATTTGTCCCTCTCAACAAGGAAATAAGACAGCATGATGTTGGCTACACATTTTCCATTGTATGTTGTTTGTAGAATTGTGTTTTGTCAGCCTGGTCCAAGCCAGGATATATTAATTTTCTTAGGATGCAATTGAAAGAACTAACGAAATATGATGTGTGAATATTTTTCATGCAGAAAGATAAAATTCTAAACATAAATTGCCAAAACACGTATTGCCTACATAAGCATCTTTAAAGCAGTTTACATGTTTTTAAAAGTCATTTATTTTGTAAGAGATTACTTGTACCCATACATTGAATTGCTTAATTTTTATGACCAATAAAATGTTTGTAATAATTATATTTTTATTAATGCAAAACCTTTCTGCTTATTAGAATACATTTGGTCCAATACCACTGAAATAAACTGGTACATGCTCTGGGAATCCAATGCAAATGAAATAATTTTGAATATAAACTGGCTCTAAAGCAGACCTTTGTAAAAGACAGCTTTTAAAACATGTCCTTAAAACATTAAGATTCTGGTGGCTACTATAAACATTTTTAAGGCCATCCATGCTCTGAAGTGCTCCTTTTATTAGGTGGAGATACTGAACTGTGGCAAACAGCCCAGCAAAATAGGGCAAATCTGTCCAAAGTCGATAGGAAGCAGAGCAGTAAAAGATACCCTTAAGCAATTTTACATTTAAGAGCAACCTACTTATGACAAGATACATTAATTTCAGTAGCAATAAAACCAGACAGGAGCATCTCTCCCAATAATGCATTAGTTTAAAACTCCTGATTACAGAGGAACTTCAGCAATTTTGAAATATTACCAGTGTCATGAATCACAGATTGAGACTTCATATAATCAGGGATTATGTGCCTTTAATTTTTCATTGACCAAAATCTATCAGAAATGGGAATGTGATAGCTTAATGGCTTCATGCTTAAATCTATGCAGACTGCAAACCAGTTGTGTCCTCTCTTGCCATCTGTTCCTTGATGGTACTTAATGATTAAGTCTGGTATCGCAACACACCCTAATTTTAAATATATCATTGTTTGAATGCATTCAGTAAGTTCAGTGAAAAGCTGAAAAAGCACTTTGGAAACAATCCTATACAAGTGAACATATCAAAGGGTAACAAATATGGACCATTATCTTGTGGTTTAGCTTACAGTAGGACAGCATTCACTTGTACAAATAAATGCTGCTTGCTTACTAAAGTCAGATTTTTTGCAAAGTCCTTTTAACTGGAATACTGAGATTCACTCCTGCTTTCTGCCAAGTATTTCACCAATAACAGAATTTTTTGATGGAATTCATATAATAAAGCCACATCTTCATTTTTTACCATTAGCAAGAAAATCAAGATGTATTTTGCAAAGAGATTTAATACAGCAGTGTCCTTTCACTGACAAAACGGGAAGAAAGTCAAATAAAACCAGACCCTTCAAGGGAGAATAACTGATAATATTCAATTGCTTAGACATTAGAAGCAACATCAGACTAAGCTGCACATTGAGGCAGTGAAGTTACCAGAAGCAGGTGGGACAAAAGGAGCACTGGCCCTCACCAGTGAGTGCGTTGTTTGATCAGTTTAAAAATCATCCCTTTGGGTGAGTCTGCAACAATTACAGTACTAAGGAATGGGGCAGATCCTGAATTTCCCATATTGTCAATCGCACACACGTTCTAGAAGGATTGCAACAACATGCTACTTTAGATTCCTCCTGCATCCCCCTTCCCAACAGAATAATTCCTGACACAGACTATCACTGTTCGAGAACTAACTCAGCACACTTTTATCTGAAAAAGAAGAGCACCAAGCAAGCCATGCCAGCCCCGAGGCTGCCATGTGGAGATGGCACTGGACACCATCCCCAGTGATACTGCCCCACATGATACCCCACCTGATACCACCCCTGCAGAGCCACAGCCTGACATGCTGAGCACACGAGGGATGTTGCTCAAGGGTTCACATTTCAATCCTGCTTAGCCACTGAATCTTTGTGCACTTACATGGGATCCAGGAAAAGGATGCTCTAACCCTGACCTGGAATGTGCAAATATGTTGAGACAATACTGTTGGAGCAGCAACCAATGCACTTTTACAATGGTTCTGCAGACATGTGCTCAAATACCTGAAGAATCGTTCCGAACACCAAGACATCCTCTGCCACAAAATAAAGTGAGTACCAGTAGGTCAATTTAAGGACACTTCGCTACCTCTGCACTTAGCAAGGATCGACGGAATGTGCCCAAAGTTTGACAGCCGTATCAAACTTTTTTGCCTCGTGATAATGAGAGCTTTAGGAAGTAAGTCCAACAGCACAAGTCTTTTGGCCCCTGCACTAAACCCCACTTCTTAGGATTATGTCCAACTCATAAGCTATTAGGAGGCTGAAGCCCTATGCCTACTTTACAAGAAAAAAAAACCAAACCACCACGACCAAGTGGCCTAGAACAAATTGACTGGCTGGTGGGGATCACAGGGAGCTCTGCCAAGAACATGTGAGTGGATATTGGGCACACACAGACAGATTCCCTACTCCCAGCCTCCACTCAGCAGCATCTGACTGGGCTGAACTACTCCCAGAGTAGCTGCACAGGGCCTAAGCAATCTTGTTGGCACTCACAGCAGAGGAGCTGCCTAATTACTCACGGTTGAAGTGTGCAAGAATAGCTGCAGCTGAAGCAGTGCCACAGGCTGTCCCTGTCCTGCCCAGCAACCCCGTGTGTCCCTTCTCCATCACTATGGACCTGCTGCACATCACCAACTCCAGGCTGCTCTGACCTGCTGGGTGGTCCCACTGCCAGTGGTCATGAAGAGACACCCCCTCATACCTGCACACTCCTGGGTTCACATGGGAATGTGCAGTCAGACAAAATCACATTATACTCAAGCCGTCTGCTGACTGAGCTTTAATTTGTCCCTCCCAGGGTTTTAAAAAAAACAGAGTCCAGAACAGGCCAGATTTATTTTTTGTTATTTCTCTTTTCCTTAACAGCAATAAGATGCATCAGGTGAACAAAATGTATGAAAAAATAAGAGAGGAAGTAAACCACTCACCTATTTCTGACCAAGCACACAGTTGTGCCATTTAACACCCCCCCAAAAGTCTCCAAGTTTACAGAGCAATCATTGATTTTAGCACCACTAGAATTAAATATCTTTATTACTATTGTTTCACCTTGACTACTCTTTTCCTTTCACACTCCACAGCTGGCAGAAGGTAAACTGGCTTCCACCAAAATAAAGTGTCACTGATAAAAACGAAAATCTATGTGATTCTGAGCATCCCAGAACACTTAACACTGTCACAGAAAATAAACACTTATGGGTATTAAAATGAGAAGTCCTAGAAGAAACATTAACAAGCAAAAGTTTTTTTTGGAAATATATGAGAACCAGGAAGTCTGAAAAACACACTTCACTTCAACAAGTCTAAATATCTTTCATGGGTCACTGGTTTGTTTTGGAGGGCTTTTTAACTGGTATCAAATATTGCTTGAAAATGGAGAACTAAACTGCTATAGTCCTTGTTCTTCACTACTTTGCAAACTAAACTAAACCCCAAGGTGCCAAGGATGCAGGAGTGTCCAGGCTACAAGCAAGAAGGTGGACATGGCACAGAAACAAAGTACTGAGGATCATGAACACCGAAGTTTTGACTTCTACTCCAAGCACTGCAGGTTATTCTCCCTCTCAGTCAAAATCCTTTACTTCTGAAACACGCTCAAATTTTAAGATCTATTCAGTCCAGTACTAATTAACAGAGAAACTGAAAACAACTTTGTGACCAACACCCCAAAGCAACTGATCACTAAAACGCTGCAGACGCTGACACCCACAATGATCCTGTGACAACAATGGGATTAACCCGACACCAGTCAGCACTCCCAGATCTGCATCACAAGGTGCAGCATGACTTGGCACCAAACGGGGAGGGCACTCAAGTGAGAGAATGTTTTACAATTTACCTTGGGAAGAACATACTGCAAACATACAGGTATTACTTTGGGAAAACATCAGAACAGTTACAAAAGCAGCAGGACAGGGCCAGCAAGTTGTCATCACTGACAGGAAGCAGCACACAGTACAGAGAAGACAATAAACACTTCTTGCTCTGAGCAAATGACATTTGTGGAGCTTACATGCTTTCTAAGATACTTAAAATATTAATCTCAGGGAAAATTACTACACAGGATTTAAAAGCAATACACTTTCACGCAGCCTCCTTTATGTAACCTTAAAAAAACTAAGAGACGTTTGTACGCACAAGTTTTTTTCTTCTATCCTACCAAACTTCCAGCACCACAGCAGCATGTACTTTGCTTTATTTCATAACTATAGCATTACCAAAAATGATATCTCCTTTGCAAGACTTGGAGAAATGTTCACTCATTTTATTCTTGACTTTGAGCTTTGCTGAAGCTACAAATTCTCAAAACAAAGTAGTACTTGAGAGTCAAAGTAGTCTGACCACAGGTAAAAGATCTCAGCACTCAGAGCATTAAAACCGCAGGAAATACTGATGTGTGATCAGCCAAGTGAGATGACACCAAAACCACCCAAATATTGCAGTTTTGGTGACTAAAAAGACCTTCAGTTGTAAAAATAGCATCACAATTATTTCCACCAAATACTTCTGGTTAGAATAGAACACTATGACTTCAGAATTCCCCTTCCTTATGAGGGGAAATAAACTTTCTAGGAGTAAATTAATAACAATAAAATTCCCATCTTCTTTCTCCATACCAATTTTTAGACTAGTGACAGTATTACATTTCTTTACATTCTCTCATCTATAAGGTAGTATCTGTATTCTGGTTTTGTCCAGCACACACAATACTCTAAATATATAGCAAGTGTATTCCCAAGCTACCAGGAAATTACACCAGACACTTTCTGCTCAAGGGCTTATTTAAGAAAAACAAAGATACCACACAAAGAAAAACTAGAGCAAATATTTCCCTGAAGCTTAAACCAAGATAAAATTCTGTAATAAACCTAAGTGGTTATATCTCCTATCACTATAGGGAAGGAAGTGAGTTTTGGAGCATATCTGAAGGTTCAACACAGATTCCAAGATTCTGTGGCCAGGAATATGATATACATCATTTATGAATTCATCCCTTACCATTTCCCAATGCAATAATATAATTTTTGCTTGGGTCAAGCAGCTTTGCATCAACTAATCCCACGAAAGGAAGGGGAGGCATTCTGTAAACACTGCTGAACAACAACTGCCCCTGGAGCATCTTCAGGATAAATACTGGACTCCTCAAAACAAAGCAAACAGACTCTCACACAGTTATTCCCAAATAATCTCTGACCACTGAAATCATGTGCTCTAACAAAGCAGCATTTTGAAAAAATGTCTTGATCCATAAATAATTACTACATAGGGAAAGGTGGTGCAGGATGAAAGACAAGGAAATAAATTGGTGTTTAGTTCAGAGGAACCAAAAATAAGATGAACACATGAAAGAACACAAACCTTACAAATTCCCTTCTTAGCAGAAGAAACATGAGGAAAATCTAGAAGCTTCTCAAATTTGGCACAGGGTAAGATGTGCTTGATTTAGCAAACAATTTGTCAGTTAAAGAGATGAGTTTTTAAAACAAAGACCAGAGCAGAGCAATACTTTTCAGAAGTTTGTAGTGTAGAGATCCCCAAACCAGCCATGAAACCTGAGGTAGTATCGCAGGAAAGGGGTATATAGCTCACCCAAAACTCTGGATTTTACCAAGTTTTTACTGCCATTATTTTTATGGAGTGCTTTGAAATAGCAGGTAGAATGTGAGTGAAATGCAAAACACTCTGAAAATGAAGCTGTAAAGCCATAGTGAACACATGCTGTTTCCTTGCCAGCACGTTTTCAATGCCGAAACAAGTTATTTGGATTTCAAATCTAAGATGGCTATTCATGGAACAGGGAGACAGACCCAAAAGAATACCCCTGTACATATTAAAAAATGGTTTTTAATCCAGCTTGTGTTCTCTGGCCCCAGCAACCAGCCTAGACTAAGGATGGAATAAGCAGCACACTACCAAAAGAAACAAGGAAGCAGAGCCACAGAAAGATAATCAAGACAGCACACGAAGAAGAGAGGAAAAAAGTGGATGTATACGTGTAGAGGAAGATTAGATGATTTAATTCCTAATCTTCAAAACTCTGTGAGGGACAAGAGTGAACCACAGAATAGTGGACTGCTCAGAAACAAATCGGAGTAGCCAGGATAAAGGAAAGGGGACACCAACTGCGGAAAAGGGTACAAGAGCATAAAAAACCCCTTGTAGACTAAACAGAGACATAAGCAAAGATCAAACACTTTAAGCATTCCACACTCAGCCCACATTTTTTTCCCTTTATCACCCAAGCACCTCAGAAGTGCAGGTATGAGACCACGTACCCCTCATTTGCCCAGTTCAGAGCTCACTGCAGACAGATGTTCCAGTCGAAAATTATTCATCATTTCACTAAGAACTGTTTTCTGTAATCAAAAACTTTTAATTCCAACAGTCCTGACCACGGTGCACATTGTGGTGGGCCATTTAAAAAAAAAAATTACTGTTAGAAATTCAGCTTTCCTAGAGAAAAATCTAGGCCCTGCTGCTGCAACAACTCCCACAAACTACCAGTGAGCTTCACTTTGTACCCGTGGGAACCTCACGGAGCACATCTGCAAAGTGTGGATCAAATCATTTGCTACAACAAGGAGAGAAAGGTGTAGACTTCATAACGTTTGACCTTTTTTCTTAAACAGATGCTCCTACTTCTACAGCCAAAGTCACTGATTTCATTTTCCTCCAAACTCTTTTCCATTTCCCTGCTCATCCAGAGCCTGGCTGGAGCTGCCTCTGGCTACTTGGTGTTCCCAAGAAGGAGTTAATTGGATTGGAGGGGCTGTTCCTGCTCCCTCTCCCAGAGCCAGGCAGCTGGCTCAGGCACTGGAGACAGAGCCCAGTTTTCAGGGAAAGATATAGGCAAGCCAGAAGTGTATGGGCTGGCAAGCTCGAGTGCTTGGAAAAAAGCACACAACTGAGGACTGAGAGCTCAGAACAGGAGCCAGGGAAGCTGTCCACATTCTAGGCACACACCACCAGAGTGGTGGAAGGAAACAGTCAGCCAGTCCACCTGGAAAATCTGATGGGTGTCAAAGGCCTGCAAGTGGATCCAGCCAGAGAAAAACAGTGGGAGAATGGCAAAAGGGGAAAAAAACAGGAGAATGATAAAATAATTCATCTTTTGAAGCGGTTTTCAGCATGTCTGGATGCAACAACTGATATGGAAAGTATTGGTTAATATATTAAATTAAGACCAAAGTTATAAATGGCACACTGGGATGGAAGCAGCCAGGTTTCCCAGACAGTGGATTAAATTAACCCAGTTTCAGACTTCAGTGCTGTACATTACCAACCCTGCACACACTCCAACAGCTCTTTCAAACCAGATTTATTTCCACAAATGCAAAGCATAAAACAAAAAACTAAGATACAGTTGCAAGTCTTTGTTGCTTGACCAAATATTAATGATGGTGGTAAATGTAATGAAAGCCCCAGTCCCGTAACTACTCGCAGCTGTCTATTTTTATTCAGAAGAACTACCAAGGCCCTTGTCAGTTTAGGAACCACAGTTCATACTAAAAGACTTGCAGTGTTTCTTACACAATCCTATTGGAATTCAAGAACAAGACCTATCACAAATGGAAATAAATACCACTCAGAAAACGAGTGTTTCTGTAAAAATAGCTTGATTTTTTGGATTAGAGGAATACAAACAGCTCAATGCTCAGACCATAAAGAAAACCTGAGCTGATGTTTGTAAGGTCCTAGAAAAATATCTCTAGGACAACTATTATTTTACTGCATTTGTACAGAGACGTGCAACAGGTGACTAATCCATTGAACTAAACTGGTTCATTGATTTCACTACTCTACACAACATATTTTACTCAAGCCTGTGGGCACTTCATAATGTTGGAATTATTATGATATAGAGGTGTAGTAAAGGTATGAAGCATTCCTGGTGTGTTCCTCCACCTCCCTACCACGGCAGAACATTACTGCAGTGATCCCTCCTGTTCTGATTTATTTCCAAGAGGCATGACCCCCTTTTGTATCAAAGAACACAAAGATAAAGGCTCAGACTTAGAAATACAGATGGGTTTCTATCCACAAGTATCCGATACTGACTGATCCCAGCAGAAGGTAAGTAACCAAATACTTCTGAAGAACTGGACCTAAATTTAAACAGGGAATTAGAGATATTCTGTCAAGTTAGGAGCTAATATTGTAACGCTGGGACTGTCCTTAATTAAAAATAAAAGTTATTGAATTATCCTGTAGCATCTCCAGCAAAGGAAGAGCTCATCAGAAGTAACTGGACACTGAATGGAATCTGTGCAATTTTCACGTGTTCTGGAACATCCAAAAAGTCAAAGGTAAAAGACAGACAAGGAATGTAATGAATTCTTCTCTCTCATGCACGAGGTCCAACAAACCAAATGCTGATAAAACCCTCCAATGTGAGTACCATCATCATCCTGCAACTATTCCAATGCTGACACTTATTTCCTGTCTGAACCATTACAATTATTGAAAACACAGCTGATCCAGACAAGCACAAGGAGAAACAAATCCTGCACTGACAAACTTGCATTTGTAGCTGATGGAGGGCAGGATTAACTCTTTTCTAACTGAACAAAAAACGTTCTCTAACTAACAAAGCCACTATTTTTGACTGTATAACTGTTTACAAACCATGCCTAATCCAATACTAACACTCATTTTTACAGTCACAGAATTTGTTTTTTTCAACATTTGGCACAAATAAAGTAAGTATTAAAGTACACATGGAGCTGGACCACAGCACCTCTAACAGCCTCCACTGCCAGAGCTCCTCACCACAGATCTTGTTCTCATGTGAAGTCACTGAGAGCTTTAAAAAAAAAAACAACAACAAAAAACCAACCCCAACAGTCTGGACAAAAATTTTTCTTTTGAAGTCATGTGACAAATTCTTCTGCCACACTTCCTCAACCTGTGGTAGTTAAGAACGAAAGGGAAAAAAGATAAATAAAAATGGAAAACAGTGAAAACAACTCCTACTAACGATTAGTTGGGGCTGCATCTTTGAAATGTTTTTGCAAATGAAGACATGTGCTTAATAGATGGATATTCAAAATGAACAGGACTAGAAGTTAACACAGCTTCCCCCAGTGACTTCACCTCAGACAGAATCAGTCTGCAAAACATGAAACAATTTTTCCCCTCTTCCAATCCTGGCACAAAACCCAAAACAAACTGAACCTTTCCAAAATAAGAACACAGTTCTGAAAGCAGTAACCAATCCTAACACATCTCACCTCCCGAAATACATATTTTAAATAAAATACACCTCCCATTGTAGTGACATATTTCTAAAATGAGTTTTATATGTACACCAATCCTTTTACACACTCCTCTAGTTTAAGGTAGTTTATACTATCCTGACTACCAAACTGTTTTATTTTCAATTTACCTCTCCAGTGTGTATTTTTTTATACACACACCCCCAACACCTTCCAAGTAAACTCCAGCAATCATGGCATGGGATCAAAGATGCACAAAGTCAGAGCCAAATTCAACACAAGGTGCCTTAGGCATGGGAATGTTCCTTCCTGACAGCTTTCTCTTCACATGAATGTATCAGATACCAACTTATAATCTGTGTTAAAAAAATTACTGATAAAGTTTACCTTCAGGGCTATTCTTCAAAATCACCTTGTTCCACTGCTGAATTTGCTTTCCAGTTGTCAAACTTATTTAACAAATAGAAACTCTACATGTTAAAAGTATGGATGCAGCTGACAAGCTACTTAATTTATATGCAGCCCAAGAAAGAAATAAATTGTAAAATAAAAATAGTGTGCTTCAGTGAATGCATCACTTAAAATTCTTATTAAAACATGCCAGAATTCACTCAGGATTCTTTTTTTTTTTCCAAAAAGTTCATTTCCACCAAGCTTTCAATGTTTCTCAACATTACAGTGAATACTGGAAATGAATACCTGGAATTCTGATTGTACAGAAGTAGGTGACAAAGAAAATTGTGGTTTCAAAAAGATGTGATTTCACACTTAAATGTGGTAATGCATCACTCTTTCAACACAGAGGAGTTATACAAGCTGAATACCAACAGCAAAAACTTTTAAAGTCCTAAATATGAGTAAGAACTATAAACAGAGTAAGAGGATGCCCACCCCTGTTTCTGAGGTACAGCTGCCAACACAAGCTGCTCACACACTGTTCTACAGATCCAGCCAGCCACAGACCTAGTTTTTCCTACCTATGCAAAAGACTTATTTTTCTGTAAAAACTTAAAATACATTAAAAAAAAAAAGATATGTAGAAATTTTTGCACTAGTAACACTTTTATAACTATCTCACTAGACACCTGACAAAAGTGTTACTCTCCAGTGTTACAGTAGTGGGCAACATTCCAGTCAAAATTATGATTAACAAAAAGAGACTGTAAAAAATTTTTTCTAACAATTAGTTTTCAATATAGAGCTTATAAACCCATGTAAAAATGTTTCTTCTGTGGTTTGTAGCCAGAAAACACTTTATACTCACAAATAAAAAAAAAAAGGAAAATAAAGAGAAAGGAATTAAAGGACAGTTAGCACTGAATCGTATACCATCCTTAAGTTGTATGTCATGTGAACAAAGATATGGATTAGAATCTGATTAGCCAGGCAAATTTATTCAAAATTTTGTTTGTGAGCATGACTTACAGTAGAATGAACCTTTATGCCCCTCAGTGGAAATCTGGGAAACTATTTACAGTCATTCCATTTTCCAGTAAGTTCCACAGTCATGATTCAGCCTGTATCACACTATACATCCTGCAAATACATCCCTCGGACATTAAACTGTGCCGAGTATCTGCCACAATCCAAAGTCTCCTCTTAACTCACCACATGACCATGTCACGTACAAAAGAAATTTATCAAGGTCAGTATGGGGAGAAGGGAAAAGGATTTATCATAAGGAAGCAAAAATACAAGAGAAGTAAAACGGCAAAAAATGACCCCAAGGCAGCACTTGCCCACACTCACATTTGCAGCATGACTTCGTTCAGATACACTCCATCCACCAGCGCCACATACTCTTCCAGGTTGGTTCCATTTCCTCCAGCTAACGGTCCAAATGTCTTAACCTAAAACATAATGGTCATCAGCACCACCGTGCCATTAACTCCACCTCGCTCTCTGCCGCAAGGCACTTCTCGTCAAACAATGAGCAAATAAAACCAGTAATGTGTGAGGGAAAACGAACGCTTACCCAGGTGACAAGGGGACTCGACATGAACTGCTCCAGCAGGGGTGTGAAGATCTCGTTCTCCATTTTACAAAAAGATGGTTAACATCAATGCAGCTCCTTCGATGGAAAAAATGAGAGAAGTCCTTCACTGCAGCAACTCTCTGGAATGCTCCGAGGATTCAGCTGGAGTAAGTGAACCCCATTTTTACCAAGCGATGCAACAGCAACAAAAAAGTCAGTACAGTGGCAAGCGGGGTTTATCTTTCTCTTTCATGAAAAAATGCATGTGAAAGTCCATCTATGCGTATCTCAGCCTTTCCATTGATGCCTTTCCCTCCCTACATAGCGGAGGGGTGGAAGGCAGGAAGGAAAGAAAAGAGGGAGGCTGCCTAGCTACTGGATTCTGCATCAGACAAAAAAAA
>WEIV01002826.1:756090-806113 GCA_013390005.1 Calyptomena viridis
GAGGGGAACCGCTGCAGGGCTCGCGCCCGGCGCGCGCGCGCGATGCGGCTGCGGGCAGAGCCCTGATCCCTCAGAACCTCGGCCCCCGCCGCGAGGGGCAGAGAGGCTCTTCCTCCCACCTCTCCGGGGATAAGCGTGCCCGCGAGGGAAATGCTCTTCCGCTTCCCTTTGGGGAATAAACGTGCCCGTGAGGGAGATGCTCTTCCATTCCCCTTTTGAGGAATAAACGTCCCCGTGGGGGAAAAACTCATCACGAGAGGGATATTCTCCATTTCTCTCAGGAGAAGGAAGGTACCCGTGAGGGAAAAAGGGCGGGAGGGAGATGCTGCCTTTCAAAACGATGTTACACTACCTTTTGGGGGGAATAGAAATGCCCGTAATGGAGATGCTCTTCCATTCCCCTTAGGTGAATAAATGTGCCTGAGAGGGGAAAAGGGCGGGAGGGAGACGCTCCCCCAGTNAGAGAAGTCCTTCACTGCAGCAACTCTCTGGAATGCTCCGAGGATTCAGCTGGAGTAAGTGAACCCCATTTTTACCAAGCGATGCAACAGCAACAAAAAAGTCAGTACAGTGGCAAGCGGGGTTTATCTTTCTCTTTCATGAAAAAATGCATGTGAAAGTCCATCTATGCGTATCTCAGCCTTTCCATTGATGCCTTTCCCTCCCTACATAGCGGAGGGGTGGAAGGCAGGAAGGAAAGAAAAGAGGGAGGCTGCCTAGCTACTGGATTCTGCATCAGACAAAAAAAAGAGAGGAAGGAAAAATCTGCTTCAGCAGCGGCAGCGCCTCAGAAAGGAAGGAGAAATTCCAGCAAAACTCCGCAAGATCATCCTGCCCGTTTCCCACAAAAAAAAGCCGGAGCCGCGGGCGAGGGCAGAGACCCCCGCCCCTCTCACAGCCAAGCTCCCGGGCTGCGGCTGCACCAGAGCCCCGCTGCCCCCCGCAAAGGCACGGGCAGGGAACCACCCCCGGGGGGACCGAGGGCTGTTTTAAATCAGTTCCCTTTTCTACCCCCTTCCCTTTTCCACTAAACTACGACGCCAGAGCGCGGCAGGACCGGCACACGCCGCCCGGCCCCGCAGCCTCGCCCTTCCCCCGCGCTGGCCGCTCCCCTCAGGCTCCGCTCTCCCCTCACCGCTCCCGGAGCCCCNTTTGAGGAATAAACGTCCCCGTGGGGGAAAAACTCATCACGAGAGGGATATTCTCCATTTCTCTCAGGAGAAGGAAGGTACCCGTGAGGGAAAAAGGGCGGGAGGGAGATGCTGCCTTTCAAAACGATGTTACACTACCTTTTGGGGGGAATAGAAATGCCCGTAATGGAGATGCTCTTCCATTCCCCTTAGGTGAATAAATGTGCCTGAGAGGGGAAAAGGGCGGGAGGGAGACGCTCCCCCAGTCACCTCTTGGGGAATTAAGATCCCCGTTAGGGGATCATTAGGGGATAAAAGGTTGCCTGTGAGGGCAAAGACACGAAGCAAAACGGCGATGGTCTTCCATTCCTCTCTTGGGAAATAAAGGTGTCCGTGAGGGAAAAACTCAGCGCAGGAGGGATATTCTCCATTTCCCTCAGAAGAATAAAGGTTCCGTGAGTGAAAAAGGGTGGGAGGCAGAGAGATGCTTCTACATTACCTTTTCTTGAGAATAAAGGTGCCCGTGAGGGAGATGCTCTTCTGTTCCTCTTAGGGAAATAGAGGTGCCCGTGAGAAGAAAAAGAGCTGGATGGAGAAACTCTTCCATTCCACTTAGGGGAATACAGGTGCCCGTGAGGGAAAAAGGGCGGGAAGGAGAAGCTCTTACATTCCCCTTAAGGAAACACAGTTGCCCGTGAGGGGAAAAGGGCTGGAGGGAGAAGCTCTTCCATTCCCCTTACGGGAGGAAAGAAGTGCGGGAGGGAGACGCTATCCCAGTCCCCTCTGGGGGAATAAAGGTCCCCGTGAAGGGAAAAGGGCGGGAAGATGTCATTGCGTTCCCTTTAGGGGATGAAAGGTGCCTGTGAGGGCAAAAACTCGGCGCGGAATGGCGATGCTCTTCCACTCCCCTCTTGGGAAATAAAGGTGCCCGTGGGGGGAAACCTCGGGGCGGGAGGAATATTCTGCATTCTCCTTGGGGGGAAAATATTCTGCATTTCGTGAGGGGAAAAGCATGGGAGGGAGGAAGATACGCTCTTCCATTCCCCTGTGAGGAGAAAACGGAGGGAGGGAGAGGCTCTTCCATTCCCGTTTTGGAGAATAAACGTGGCTGTAAGGGAAAAACTTTGTCTGGGAAGGAGATGCTCCTCCATTGCCCTTTTGAGGAATAAACGTGCCCGTGAGGGGAAAAATTCAGGTGGTTTTCTCCTTAGGAGGCGAAATCCAGAACTAGGACAGGTTTTCTCTTCAGGAGCTGGAATCCATACACCCACGTTCAGGCAAAATCCAGCTTTCTGGAGAGGTTTCCCAGGGAAGCAGAGGATGACAAGCAGTTTGATGTCCTGAGCCACTGTCCTTTCCCTGAACCGTCTCCTGCCATTTCTGTTTCCAATGTCCAATCCTACATTAACACACACGGCTGAATCTGCTTAATACATTATGTAGTTTATTGACAGAACATTTTACAAAATCTCCAATTTTGTAAATCCAGCTTTGATTCTATGTAGCATAAATTAAACTGCAGCAGCATTTTTTCCAATACCTTCAGTTTTGCACAAACAATAATTAAAAAACCAAACCAAAACAAGCAAACCACAAAACAATGCAGTAAAAGTGACTGAAATTAAGTCCTTTTGAAAAACATTAAGTAACAGCTAAACAGATTATTTTTTTCTTAACCCAAATACTGTATATACAATTTTTCCTAATGGTTCAGGATTGGGAAAAACAATTCTAATCATGACCTTTTCCCATTCCAGGGGTCTGGAAATGGGTCTGGTTTCCCTAACAGATTAGGGAAATAAATTACAGGCATTAAAATATTAGTATGCAATTTGTATTCCAAGGATTTTTTTAAAACAATGTTAATGCATTGTTAATTGACTTTGTTTTGATTCTCCCAATTACACTTTTTCAGCAAAACCCAGGTCTTTCCCTCCCAAACCAGATCTTTAGAACGAACTAGAAATAAGGAAGGGCAAAGGAAACCTCCACAGTCTTGGTTCTGAATAAGAACCTGGTGATCCATGGGTGAAATAACTGCCAATAAACTCCCAGCCCTTAAAGGCAGCTACAAAAGCATTTTTGTACAAGCCTGACCAACCAACTGCTACACTGCCTGTGTCTGGCAACAGTCTATAAACATGCAATTGTGCCCACAAAGCCATGGAACTTCTCTGCCCCATCCACTTGTTCCTTGCGGGCTCTAATTAGGCAGTAATGACTTTGGCATAAAGCAATTTCTAGGAATTAGAGACTGGTTAGTAGAAGTCGATAGCCCACGTAGTTGTCATGTGTTGGTAACACCAGCTGGTTCACAAAAAGCATTTTATACTGAGATTCCATAATGTTAAAAGTTGGATTAAAGCATTTGAGATGTTTTTGCTTCCATCCACATCATCCAGTTGGCCTGTGTGCTCAGCACGGCTGTTGAGCACTATTCCTGCAGAGTATATTTTAAATAAATACTGCCTAGTGCCTTTATGAAATGCATCATCATCTGTTTTATCTGAGCTGATTTACAGTTCCTTATTTAAACCAGAGCTTAGTACACAACAAAATTTCAGAAGAGCTCTCCAGAAACAGTCAGAGGAGTTTTATTTTTGGTTTTGATTTTGAATTTTCTTTTATTTTTTTAAGACTAAGAGCCCTGAAAACCTGTGAAGATGCTGTAAAGCTTCTGAAGCTTACCCTTAGTCCCACCAAGTGTAAGAATATTTACCTCATTTTCAGGTACACATAGACATGGACCAGGATGAATTTCTGCCAGGGCAGATGTTTCCAGTGGAGTCAGAGCCAGAAGAAACTGGACCGCAGCCACCTCAGAGAGGTGAGACAACTTGCTCTAGGACAGGAAGCTGTCAGCCTTTGATGGCTGAGCCCTTGTTTGACAGACAACCCTTAAAATGAATTAAAATGTTTGCCTTTTAAGTTGTTCCTCTGATCCCAAACTGAATATGGAAGGTTTCCATCTTTGCACTCCTGTAGCTGTTGGGAGTCCTCAGGAGTATTGATCCAGGAAATACACACAGTTCTACTGCAAGTGGTGGGACAACACTACTATAACCCGTAGCTCGTGATGTATTTGGCAGCATTGTTTTAGCACTTTTTACCTGGGAAGGCTCCTAAAAGCAAGTTTGATAACTGCACATAACAGTGGTAAATCTCAGAACTCTGTTACTGCAATTCAGTAAGAGCTGAGGATGTTGACAACTGAAGTTAACTGAGCAGAAACAGACTAGAGCTATTATTATTAAACTGAAGTTTTAGTAGTTTTAACTATTCTAAGAATGTATATTCAGAAATATTTTGGAACTAAAAAAATAATCCATTTTATAATTAGAAAAAATGCACAGAGAACGGTCTTGTTCTTTCACGTCTCTAGAACAGCATTGTCAGTATTTAATACTGCGTAGCCTACTACTTCTGAAAAAAACAGATATAGAGATTAAGCTGGTTGTTTGAAGAGCAGTGTTTGTTCTGGTACAGGTAAAGCATTCCCATCTCCTTTCTGTTGCATCTCCTTTGGTTCCATGAAGACTCTACACAGAAGAGATGGGGCTGATAAATGATCTGTGCCCAGCCCCCAGATCTGCAAATTACAGAGTTACTTTGTCTCCTCAGGAAACTTATTCTGCTTGTAGCATCATTTCCTGTGCCTGCTGTTGCAAAATAAAAATTGAAAGAAAATGACTAGAACACTAAGTGATGCCTTAAATCTGCAGAGAGCAGGGAAGTGTAACTGTATAGCCCCACTTACCTTGTCAGAATTCGTCAAAAGGCAGAAGCCAGGAAGCCAGACACTGTTTGGGGAGTGGATTACAAGCAACCTGCCCTCTTTAGCTGATGCAAGACACAGTCATTTTCTCTTCCTCTCCTATGCAAGCAAAGAGGTGACGCTGCTCTTGTTGCTGGTTTTGCTTCCTGCTGTGTTAATAGGCCTTTGCCTGATGAGACTTCAGAAAAGGGGAAAACAGGCACCTAATGTGGATGCCTGGGATCCACAACAGGGTTATGAAACTACAGTCAAAAGTAGAATTTTCTGAATATGGGCTGACCTGAGAGGACCGTGTCTAGTGAAAACTGCAAGCTAATGACAAGGAGTCACCTTCCTTGTCCTATGTTTGCTCCCAGAGCATCCTGTTTCCCTATCAAATAAAGACTATAGGAATAGATGAGGCAATAAAAGGAAGAGTCAGGGCACTGAGGGGTTGATGCTTTTTAAGTATTGCTACAAATTCCTAAAGGTCCCACAAATACAGCAGGTTAAAGTTACTTCTTGTTCCATAGGAGTGGAAAGAAGGGGAAATCCCTCTGTGACAAATAAAGAACTGAAAATTCCACAACAATTCTTGAAGGTTTCTTCCCTGCTACAGTGTCTGCTCTGACGTGACCAAAATCCCCCTTCAACTTTCAGGGAACTTTCTGAAAAAACCGTAAGTAACCTCAGAATCAGAATATTTTGAGTGGAAAAATAAGAACAAAACAATAGGAGCTTGGAGAAAATTGGCATTTTCCATTTAAGGTTTTTTACAGATCCCAGATATTTTACGGTTTGGGACAAATTGTACCAAGTAGCAAGAAATGAGTGTAGAGACAGCAGACAAAGAATACCCTGTATGGGTATTTGCCATCCAGCACAGTTCTCTGCATCAGTGTCAAAGACATCTTTCAAGAACACATATTGACCATTTCTAGCCGTGCCTACCTCACATACCCACACTTTCCTTGAAGAACTACAGTACAGGACAGTACTTAAACTGCCAAACAGTTGGTTAAAATATTACATTTTACATCTGAGGAGGGAAGTGCCTACAACTTTCTGTGTCTTTTCAAGCAGTTGGAATGGCAGGAGGGATGTTACTGTGGCAGGTCAGCTGATCAAAATAAACCAAGTACTTATCTTGATTTGCTGTTCCTAAATATTTCCATAGAATGAGAATTTTAGAGAGTGTCAGAGAAATACTGCTTTTCAAAGAAAATTCATTTGAACTTAGTATTACAATACAGATCTTCCTGTTTAGCCAATATAACAAGCATCTGTGCATCTGTCATTTGTGAACCACAAGACTGTCTAATAATGTTATTTGTGAATTTCCCTTTGTTATTTGCTGCATACGAAAAAAAAAGATTGTTTTATTCCTAAAAGCAAGACATAAGTATTACAGCAAGAACAGCAGTTTGTAGGACAATAGCTTTGGTACTAACTTCTGTTGTGGCCAGTGGAGTGAGACTGAGCAAAGCTCTTGCTGACATGCCTTCTGTCAAACAAGATTCTGCCAGTACGAGCAGTGTTTCCTATGAACTGGGTCAGAAAGATGAGTTACAGAGCACGCTCTGCATTTCCTCTGACGAGAAGCAAAGTGCAGCCCGGCGTGCTCATTGTCAGCAATCACAGCTGGCTGTGTCTCTGCAGCACTGTGCCATCTCCTATCTCTGATGTACAGAAGTGTCGAGCTGGTTTTCTTCTCTGGTGTTCTCCTTTAGCATGGAGCACTCTCACCCCTCAGCTTTACAAAACAGAAGAGGCTTTTTATCCCCTGGGAAATACTTTCATACCCCATGAGACTCCAGCTGCCTCAATTTTGCTTTATTATGACATCAAGTTTGCTTTCCTTCACCCAGCACTGTCACTGGTAATTGCCTCACTGTCCTTTGCCACAGACTCTTGCTAGTGCCTCCCTACTTTCACCCACGTTTTCAGTCTTGATGTCACTTGACCCCACTAACTTGAGCAGTGCTGCCATGAGACGCAGATTTCTGAGCTCAGGAGAAGTTATTAACTTCCAGAGCCCTGTACCACCTTTGATGTGAGCACGTCTCATTAGGCATTCCTCTCCAACTGGAGATGGTGCTTAGGATCTTCCCAAGGTCAGTAAATAATGGACTGGATGGAGTAATTTCTGTGTTGGAGATTTCCATTCGTGTACATGGGCTTAGTTCCGCCCACAAGAAGAAGGAAAAAATATACAACATGAAGAATGTAATTGTAGTAGAATCATTTCTGTTCAAACCTCTGTTCATCTGAGCTCCCTCCCTCAGGATTATCCTATTCATTTCCATGTCTGATTTTACCCCTGGTTATTTGGCAAATTATTTACGTTTGAAAACAGCTTTTCTCTCTATGAAATACCGGTGAAACAAAAGCTTTTAAGATATCCCTATTTTGCCTTTGGGGAGTCCTTTGACAAGCTTGTAGAAAAACAAAACACAAGTTATTATTTTACAGCATTACATTAAAAAGATTCATATAAAATATTTGAACTAATCAATATAAAAAATAAAGGTAATGAAAAAATAGCTAACGTCAGATTAAAAAATGATATTTACACTTATTAGATAGGATTCCTGATGAAGCTTCTCACAGGAGTGTGGATCAGGATCATCTGAAACTGGGAGCAGCCTCCTCATTGACACCTCTTTCACAGACCACTGTTGACTGTAAGCCCCCTTTGTTTGCACTGTCTGGAGGGTTCAATTCACTGTGATACCAGTTTAATTGTGAATTTAATCGGAGATGCACACAGAAATTGGAATTCTTACCTATTGCTGTTCATCTCTGGAAAACATGCCATTTTTTAACCCAAATCTACCACACTTTAAAAATTTATCACTGAAGTATTTTTCTATGACAGCTAATTTTTTTTGTACTAAAACCTACAGCGACACATTTGGTCATTTTGTTTAGGTTTTTCCAAACCACTGTCATCAACAGCTATTTCCTGCCTACTCCTTTCCAGTATCTAAATATCCCCCTTGGGTGGATTCTTCTTGCCAGATTTATACGCCTATAAAATGCTATATTTTTTTTCCCTAAGGTGGTCATACAATATTGAAGTTCTGTAGGAGTTTTACATGCTGGTCTGTAACAGTTCCTGAGCTCAGGATTAGTGTGCAGTGGCTGAAAGGTCAAAGGATGGTTTAGCAAAAGACTAATTTTTTTTTGTAATTTCAGGCTTATACTGAGATTTTCATTGTTTGGGATTTTTTTCTTTATTATGAAGCAATTTAATATGCTATTTATTTTTTAATGTTAATATTAATAAACAATCTGCTAAAATTATTACTGGAACAGACTGCCCAGGGAAGTGGTGGAGTCACCATCCCTAGAAAGATTTAAGATACGTTGATGTGGCACTAGGGGACATGGTTTAGTGATGGCCTTGGCAGTGCTGGGTTAATGGTTTGGACTCAGTCTTAGAGGTCTTTTCCAACCAGAAGGAGTCTGTAATTTGTTAGAATTTTTTTTAATAACCTGGGTAAGATTAGAATTCTGATTTCTGTGTATATCAGTCTTGATTTCAGCTTGATAAATCTTACGTGGGCCAGAAAGGGTTTATTTTTGCTTAATGTTATTACTTTTAAATATTAGTAACAGGTCTAAAATTTATAAAATATTAGCTGTAAGTAGGAGAACATTGTAGCCCTTTTCACATGTTTTTTTAGAAAATGCTATACTAAAATATTGAATAGTTCTGAATTTATTCCTTTCTGCTAATATGACCTATAGGATATTTTTGATCATAGAATTAGTCCACCTTAACAGTCTGCCTTAAAAGGATGAGATTATTCAGCTTGTTTGGGCTGTATCTCTGCAAAAGGAAAACACCTTAACAAAGACTGGTTTGTTGCTGACCTGCAGCTGGTTATGGTATTTCATCTGAAAGCCTATTTAAGTCCTTAATGGTAACATTTATTCCCTCTCCCTCAGAGGAGTATTTTACAAACAAAATTAATTAGCAAATGAGGACAGCCAATTTTGTGCTATAGTTTAGGCTGACAGTCACCCAAGAGGGGTGTTGGCAGTAATAATAATCATTATCCCAAAGCATGAAGAGGTCTCCTGGCTCTGATGAGATCCCTGCTGGAGCTGAAGCTCCCACCTTGGGTGCCTGTGGAGCACAGAGAACAGGGAGCAGCTGACAGGAAAGCAGAGGCTGCTGCAGAGGGCTTGGGTACTAAGCAGCCCACGAGTAACCCCTGACTCAAATTATCCATCTCTGAGCCCTGGAGACTTCACCCAGTCCATCCCTGCTTCCATTAAAAAGATGACTGACATGCCTCCAGCTTGTGAGCTGATCTTTCTCTACCGAGTGGAAATACACCCTTGCAAATGATTCCGATTGACTTGACTTCAGAACTGCTCAGAGCTCACATCTTCTGCCCTGTCTAGTTCTTTCTTTTGCTGCTTCTGTCTCAATGCAGTTAAGTGGAAGCTGCAACAGTGAAGTATCAGGAGTTCTGCAGTTTCCTTTACAAAAGCAACATGGACTGTGTTTAAGAAACCAGTCAGGCATTTAGGAACTGCTAATCCTTCCTTGAAAAATACAAGGCTTGTTTCTTCGAAGGAATTTCTCACTCAAGAGCCCATGACATAGCTCAGTTTTGCCTACTAAATGCTCTTGCAGCAAGACAAAAAAAGCAAAAATAGGGGTTTAATGTAATTTTCTTTCCTTACTGCCAATTTTTCTTGGGCTGTTTTATGATGGCATTGTTCTGATAGATAATACCATGTTTAAATGTCTGTCTCTTTGAAAAGCTAATCATTGTCCCAGTGCTTATTAATAATGATAACAAAGAGGAATCCAAGTGTTCAAGAAGCTTAATAGCATACAGGTTTAGAAATAAATTATAGTTCAATTATCATGGGTTTGGGAAACTGACACTGAGCAGGAAGCTTCCTCCAAATTACCAATTAAATTCTTCCCATAGTATCACAGTTTTCCCTGTCACTATGGGTTATGTATGACAGCCTGTAACAGCAGGAAATCCACAATGTCTCATCCAGTGACAGTTATTTCTCTCCTGCTTTTACACACACAAAAAAATAGTAATTGCAGAAGAAATAGGAAAAACAGTTATACAGATAAGTCAACTAAATATCAAATTTCTCGATAATAAGCCTTCATCCCTAGTGTGATCCTACTTTAAGTTCAAGTTGAAATTCTGGCAGTACACATTATATAACTAGATTTACTTCATACCAGAATTATGGAATTGAAGCTCCTTTACCTTATGTAACACTTATTTTAGCTTATTTTTAACTGTGACTTGAAAGTCATTCTAGGAGCTCCTTAAGCTTTTTTTGTCAAAGGAAAAATCAAGATGAAACTGCATCTCCTCTACATTGTGCTTAAACCAAGAGTGCCCCCGTGAGGATTTTTGTTTATATATAATATGCACAGGAATAGACAGCTTGAGGGTGACTGTTCAACTACAAGGTGATTTAAACTTAGTGCTTTTATCTACAAATAAAGCCCCAGAAAACTGCACATGATATTTCTGAAGATTTTCTATTAAGCTGATGTAGCTGCAAACCAGCCTTGTTACTTCCAACCTCTCTGTAATTTTATCTCTACATGTAACTAAAATGCCCACCTCTCAAAAGGAACAAAAAAGCCTATCAAACGTTGAACAAAAGGTAACAGTGCTGGTTTGTGGCAAAACCAACATAAAAGTGCTTTGATTCAGAAGATGAGAATAGGGAAAAAAGCTCAGAAATTTTGGCAGGTAAGGATAATTTTAGATATAAACAAGATGTATTATGACACACCAGATTCTGAGGAGAAAAGGAGAAAGCACATGAAAACAAGTTTCCTGACATGGAAAAAATACAAGAGGAACAGCACATGAGAAATTCTGAAAGTGTTGTGCATAAAACCCAGTGAGAGAACTGCTGATTTGAAAATCAGAAGTTGCTGCTGTTTCAGGGTGTGCCCACACAGGGGACTGGAACAAATTAATGGTGCTGAGCTCAGTAACTGCTTGTTGAAATGATCCGAATCCAGACAACACTGGCACGATATCCCACATCTGCTTCTGCTAGAAAGTGATTTGAAGGCTTAGTGAGTTGGTACTAACTTGGATATTGATGCCTCAAAGCTGTGCTTTATTTTACAGTCCTCCAGGTGCTTCAGCACCCAACCTGCCTCCTCAGCAACCCAGGCAGTTTGTCCTTTGCAGGACTCATTAGACTCAAAGAGCCTTATGCAAGATCCTGGCTGAGCCCTGAGGAGCAGCAAGTGCTGAAGTGGGCCCTGACAGCAAATCTCTCAGCTCCTGTGCACACCCAAAGATCCAGACCTGCAGCTGAGACCTGGGCTTGTTGGTGTTTATCTTGGGACTGTGTGCCATTAGCATTATACTTCATGATACATCAGGAAAGGATTTCTTTTTTATGGTGTATATGGAGCTGTATCTCCAGTCACCTGCTCCTAACCAACCAAAACATCACTCAGCCTGTCACAGACTGTCCTCTTATCTTTCCAAGCTTCCTATCCTGACTCCTTAGTGTCAGACCTCCTCACTCCTGTATTCTGTGGTGAACAGTGAAGGCCTGGCATCATTACAGTCTTAGGAATTCATTAGTACCTTTTGCTCAATGACTCACTTATCCCATTCTTTCACATTGTTTCAGCTTCAGAGTTTGCCAGTCTGGAAGTGCTTCTCTTTCCCATCCATCATTCCCTCTGGCATCCAGGATTTACAGGTGAAAATCCTGCCACATAAAGTGTTCACCAGGCATGCAGCAAGGAGCCAAACACTTTGTGAAGGCCAGTTTGAGTCACTCCATCCTATTACACACTAGTGCACAATACAGAACACCACGAGGCCTTTTGGAGGCATTTTCCAAGCAAAAGTATGTCATTTCATCTGTACAAAATCTTTCAGGCCATATTTTTCTCATATAAAAGTATTCTGGCACAAAAACACACACAAACAGCAAGGAGCCAGCAATATTAATACCAAACATGCTAAACTCTATTTATTTCACTGAAAACCATGTGTATTTCTGCAGGGAATATAAAATTGAATTTCAAGTACAGGAAGTGCTCTATTACTACTCTGGCACCACAATGCAGAGCTGCTTTGCTGTTTGCTCTTAAATAGTAAGTTGAGCCTGTCCAGCCAAGGAAAGTGTCAGGAAGGAGCCTTCTGATCCCCAGCACCAAAAGGATCGTGCTGGTCTCGTCAGCTTTCCCAAACAAGCACTTTTCCTCCTTTATCACAGTGAATACATTACTGGTATTAAGATTCCCAGCAGAGTCTCAAATGCAATTTCTAACCTCCTCCCAAACCTTGTCCTCCATCCAAATCTCCTCATGGCCTAGAGTGTTGCCAGGATTTCTGCCAGGAGTGAAAAAGCATGGATTAGCTTCACCCTGTGAGCCTCAGAGCCCTGTTTGCCAGCCTACCGTGGGCTTATGCAAACCAGCAGAACTCCATAAACCTTGCAGAGAAATGTCATGGCAATCCCCAACAGATGTGAGGAACCAGATCAAGAACTGGCTAAGAAACTATCATAAATACACCAGCCCAACCCCAAGACAATAAACCCCCAAAAGCCCAAACCAACACCAACAGAGGCAAGGAGAGAGAAGCTTGATCTGATGAGATCCTCAATGCTCCTTCATTTTGGAGACAGCAGTCTATCTCAAAGACTCTTTATTCTGGCTCCGTTCCTGCAGGCTGTTGAAAACCAAAGCTCCTGACTGACTTCTGACCCCTCCAGCTGAAAGCAGGGTGGCTTTCAGTCTTCTGCCTCTCCAGAAAGTTGCACTAAGACTAGACAGAAAAGGCCACAGCAAAAAACTTCGTGATCTGACAACTTCCCACTATTTCTCTTCCATTGTTACACTAATTTAAAATCACTGGGTTTTGTACTACTCATTTCCCCTCATTCCCTGGGTTTGTTTTCTACAAACTCTACCAAGCCTGCTTGTTCACACCTTTGTAAGGAGTGTTTCCAAGTTTTATACACCTGCCATAGCCAGGAACGTTTACAAGATTATAAAAGCCTGAGCAAGGGGTGGAATAAGTCCTGTGCAATGACAGCATAGCCCCAGCTTCGAGTTCTACTGCCAGGTTATCCATGAGATAGTCACAAAATAACCAGTTACACACAGCATCATTTGATAAAGAACATTCTCTAAAAGTACAGTTGCCAAATTGGCATTTTTTAAAAATCGTAACATTAAAGCACAAGTAAAAATCCCATAGTTCACAAACATAAACTATTTAATAAATAACTCATGGTGCTTTCATAAAAATCAACTATGAAAAGTTACAGAGAGCTTAACGAAAACCATGCACACACTGGAATCCTACACTCAGTGTGTCCTCCAAGTAGGAACAGGAGCAGCCCCGCTTATGTTGCTATCATTTAACCTGCTTATAAAGCTGGGAAAAGCTCCAGGTTCATCTCCCAGCTCTGTTTCTGTGCCTTCACTTGCTGCTACAGCAGCTGTATCCAGACATTCAGGGAAATGCTGCTCGTGGCCATGTCTGACACACCTCAGCTCTCCCACTATTCTAAACAGATTCACTGCTATGAGCCTGATCAGAGGTCACCTTAGCAGAAAACAAAATACCAGAGCAAGGGTGAAGCAGCAACCCCACACAGCATTATCCTTCCCAGTGCTGGTTATGATGGCAAAACCCCTTCTTGACCAGTGCCCCTCACCTGCAAGCTGTTGGGAGGCCAATTGCAGCAGCAATGAGTTATGAGGTGGTGGGAGGAGTTTGGAAGTCATGGGCCCCACTCAGACCTCAAAACAAGCCCCCTTGACACTACTGTGTCACCCTGAACATGTGGCTTTATCCAACAGTGAGCATGGAATCTCTTCTGTACCTGGGAGACAGATAACACACGCTGGAAAATGGGATCATGTCCTGCTCTCTACTGGATGTAATCTGCTAATCTAATTTGCATAATTATTCCAATATCCAACGTGCTACAAATTCTATACATCTGAAACCCATGGAACAGGACAGACGATGGTCTATTCAAACCACTTCCATCTGGATCTCCACAGAAGTATTTCTTTCTTGTACATCCAGTTGATTTTTCAGCACTAGAAAGCAGAGCTTCTTGAAGCTCTCCAATGCATTGTCTTTGTTTTTTGGGTTTTTTTTTGGCTTTTATAATCAACAATACATTGCAATTAGCCAAAGTTCTTGGGGGCAACTGAAACATGTGGATAATAAAACTCAGAAATGCAAACTTTACTTCAGTCCTTCCACAGAGCCCCCAAAACCAGCACTTTTGTCTGTAAACGCCTTGTTGGAAGCCAAGCCCTGCAGTAACACTAAATGACTCAAACCAAACTCGTGTCCCAAACTAATTAATTCTCCCTTGCATTGTGCAGTCAAGGAAGCCCCAAAGCTGGGCAGCCTTCAGATCCATTCTGGTCCCACTCCCCATGTATCCTCAGGGAACACTTCAGTAATCCTAACATTGAGGAATCTTTTATGAGGGAAGGTCTAAAAAGAAATTCAAGTGCATAATTCTTACAGTGGTAAAAACCGAAGGGAAAGTGAAACAAGCTTGTATGTAAAAGTCTTTGTGTGTAGATTTCATGATACTTGGCTGCGGATGTTACAGATTCAAAAGGAAGCTGGGACTTGTAATCTCAGAAACAGGAAAGGTCTTTCCCCAATATCCATGTATAACTTTTAAGACTATGATTTTTAATTTTTAACAATTACTATTATGGACTTGTGGCAGCTGCGTTCCCTCACTTTTTCCTACTTTTATCCTGCAAAAAGAAAGATGCATGTGGAAATTTATTATTTTATTATTACTAACCATCTCATACTTTTACTGATACCATTTCATACTTCACAGGTGTTGCCTTCCTGGTTCAGTGAGATTATGTACTTCCAAATAAAGGTCACAGGGCTTTTTTCTTCTTTTTAACCTGCTCATGGCTGCAGAACTCGGTGCCAGAAGAGAATAGAATAACAAAGCTCACAGGCTTCAGATCTAACCAAAGACTTCACCTTGCTCTAATTCATCTTCCATCAATAGCAGCTGAAATCGGACAGAAAAATCTAAATCATTTCCAGGCTTTTAACAATTCAAGATGTGCGACATCACAGGAAAAATAATGGTAAAAGCACTGCGGCAATTAATCAAATACTATTAAAGTACTTGGTCAACATCTGGAGAAAATCCCTATGGAAAGTATACATGTATAAGAGGGAACAAATCCTATTGTTAGTATATGAAAAATGAAATCTGCTTGAGGAAAATAAAGGAAATCAAATTCATGGACAGAATTTTGCATGAATGTGTGGATAAAAAGTGCATGGTTAAAATGAGTATGTAAATGGCAAGTATTTAAATGAAAAAAAATAAAAGAGGGAAGAAATAAGTATTCTTGTAGTTTAGTATCTCTTAGTTTCACAAGTTACACAGTGAAAGCATTAGATGTTGGACAATTGAGATGCTTTTAAGATTAGATAATTTAGCTAAGAATATTATTATATGAAAAGCAATGGCATGTGCTTATTATTAGATGATTACATTAGGAATGGCCTCTCAGGCAGAATGCATTCTAGGGAAGCAGCCTTAGATTTGTATAAAATCTTCAAGTCACAAGAGAAAAGATAAGCTTTATAAAATGAAAGAAAATGACCTAAATAGGAAGATCTTTAGAAGTTCCTGCAGTAGCTCAGTGTCCCTCAGGGAAGGAAAATGAAGATAACTCAACACTCCTTACTGGACTTCAAGCACTTCTTCAATGTGTTTGCATTGCTCTGAACCAATTCAACTTCCATTTTAGCTTTCACTAAAGTAGTGAAGTCCCTGAAGCACAACATATTTAACCAAAAAACCTCATTAATAAGTAATTGCCAATAAACTGAAACTGGTCAGTGTTTTAACTTTTGACCTTTTATGCAAAAGTCACATTTAACTCTGTCCATTGGATGAAGGAAAAAGCATTTGCATCACAAGTTTCCAGAAGCTTGAGCTTCTCTTTGGTGTCAGATTTATAAAACAACTCTAGAATTTCCTTTCAGAGATAGAATTATTCCCTAAAAAATCCCTCCCAAATGAAAATTTGTAAAAACAAATTGGAAAAGCTGTATCAGGTTTACTAAGACAAAAATATTTATAGCTGTTTCAGTTGTAAGGCTATTGCAAAATAGGTGTATGGAAGAATTAAAGCCTAAACAAAAGAGAAATGAATAATAAGACTGTTTAACTGTTTGTTAATATCCTTAAATTGCTCAAATACCTACAAAATTAACCATGTTGAAGAAATGAAAATGTAAAATGTAAAAACTTTTGCTTTGCCAATAGCTAAAAGCTCAACTGCCTCATTTCTTTTTTTATTTATAAATAGATACATAAATTGCAAATATAGTAACAGATCAACAATAGCATTCACCACAAAGAAGTCAGATATTCCCAAGGTTTTGGTATTTCAGAATTCCTTATTGTGCATATGAGTGGAACCCACTGGAGTGAGGCAAGTTGGGCACTGACCTAAACAATTCAGTGGAAAGCAGAGACTGGAAAGGCCTGACAAAATTTGCTGTCAGTATTTATATTTTTATATATATATAACCCAAGAATATGTCAAAATGTCGGAAATAGCAACTTCTCTAGAGAAGACAGAGAAATAAAGAATAATTTCTCTCTGTGAGTCAGACTGAGCATTTCCTGCTCCATCTCTGAGGTTATTAACAACTAAAACACCAACTCCAGTGTTTGCTCTGACAACCAAGGACAGGACATGGTAATATCGGGCAGTTTCCTGAGGTGATAAAATGGGTTTGATTACAGTGGACAGAATTCCCTCATATTCATCACTGCAGCATTTTTTTTTGTAACTGATGAAATGCTTTAGATTTTACGCAATCAATAGGAAGTGAAATATACTGTCACACTGCTAATAGTCTGAGACCACACAACTGGCTGCAGAAATGGAAGCACAAGTAAAATCTCATTAATGGCCACAAGAGTTTTTCTTGGCAAGAAAAAGCCAGAACCTGATGTAACTGACTGGAACCATCAGTGTTTGTGGTCATTACAATCTTTACAAAAGGATGAAGAGATTTTTGGTTATTTGGGGTTTTTTCTTTACTTACCCGTGACACACCAGTAAAGCAGTATTTACCCAGTATTAGGAGGGAAATAAACGTTGAGAAACACTTTCCAGTCTGTCAGCGGTATAACAGGTGAAGACAGTGAGAGAAATTACCTTAATTTTAATAGACAAAAGGAATGTGCCACAACTACCAGATTATACTCAAACATAGGTAATTGTTAACATAAACCTTCTTACCTGTTGCGTTGTAAAGTATCTTCCAATTCTTACACCATAGGGTATTTACAGTATTACTAAGTTACAAGTTACCCATGTTCCCATGAAGGCCTGATGAGTGATTAACATTTTAATTAGAGAACCAGGTACAACAGCCAACAAGGCACACGTGAGGTATTGTTTGCTTCACAATGTCACTACACTCTGCACGTGGTAAAATAGGGGATAATGGGAATTTTCCATCATCCAGAGCCATCCTCCACATCTTTATTGTTATAAAAATTGAATGTATAAGTCCAACCTCTGACACGGTGACTGATGCACTTTAACAGTTGGGGATTTCCAGAAGGCGCAGGGCCATATCCCGATTATACTCAAACATAGGGAAGCCGCAGCCTGGCTGAGCAATCTGTTCCCGTGCTTGATTACTCTCACCTTGGTAAGTGACCTTGTGCATTGGTAAGTAACGAGCACTCTAGTTACTAATTTCTTCTGTTTTCAGTGCTGCTGAGTACCCGCGCGTCAGGCGGCCGGGAATGCTGAGGGATGCTGCCAGCCGACCTCCCATCCCACCCGGCTCCCACGCCTTCCTCCTGCTGCGCGGTCCCAGCGCCCACCTGCGCCAGGTAAACGCTCAGTGCTGAGCGACCGCGTCCGCGCTCCCCAGGCCTCCTTGCCGCCGTGCCGATTCCAGGGAATGCCGTGAGGGCGGCCCCGATCCCCGGCGGTCCCGCCCCGTGACGCTGGTTGCCATCGCGGCCGCGCCGCCGGCCATGGCGGCAGAGGAGGAGGACGATGTTGAGTGGGTGGTGGACACCATCGCCGGGTTCCTGCGGGGGCCCGCCTGGTCCATCCCCATCCTGGAGTTCATGGAGCACAACTGCGAGGGTGAGCGCCGGCGCCGGGGAGGGAAGGGCGAGGCGGGTCCCCCGAACGCACCGCCGGGGTCCGTCCCGCGTCCGGGGTGTCCCCGCGGTTGCCGGTGTTGTGCGGGAAGGGGCGCTCGCCCCGTACAGCCGCGGCCCTCGAAGGGCGCACTCGGGGCCCGCGGTGTTCCCCGAGCGAGCCGTGTGTCAGGACATGGCATTTGCATCCATTAGCTTGTCCTGGGATTACGGCATGAGCTTACGGCTGATACGAGCGCTGTGCCCCGCGGCGCCTCGGACCTCGTCACGGCCTCCAAAGGCTTTCCCAGAGCGAGGGGTTTTCCTTGGGAAATTGGGCAGGACAACCAAAAGCGCCGCCTGGCCAGTGGGACAGAGGAGGAAAAGGCCCAAAGTTAAATTCCTGCAATTATGTGAATGTTGTCAGTTAAGAGGTGAGAAGCCCTAAGTTAATACCTCAAAAACGGGTAAGCACTAAAAGTCAGTGGTTACCAAAGACGGCTTGTAGGTGGTCCTGTGCTTGAGTTCAGCTCGGAAGCAACTCCAGTTAAACTTCCTTCTCTTCCTCAAGAAGGAACTGAGAGAATGAAGGAATAATTTGGGGAACAGCCTGGGTAAAGAGGAAGTACAGGCAGGGAGGGAGGGCTGGGATCGCCGTGTAGCCTGGGGAGACCTGTACATTGTCTGTAGTGAGGGCAGGAGGAAATAAACTTTCTGATGTAGAGATTTGCCTAAATTACTTCTGCTGCTTCCAGAACAATGTCAGAGAACACCTGGATCCCTATGGTGGCAAAATAATGACAATTTGGGCAAGTCTGAAAGCACTGCCTAAGCCCTTTGAAAACAAAGAAAGCTTTCATTTGTGATTATTGCAAAAAAATTGCTTCTCAGTTACCCTGAATCATTTGTACCCCTGCCAAGCCTTGCAGGAGGCATGATGGTCATGAGACACCTTTCCCATCTATACCAGGAAACAAGGAAGGGAAAGCTGCTGGATCCTTCACAGCTAGGAAAGGATAAAGATCCAGACTGGAAGTTCTCTCCTGAGAAGTCTGCCTAAACTTGGCCCGGCATTCTGGTTATCATGCAAAGGGTCTAGGTGTCCAGGGAATTGATTTATCCCTCTCAGGAGCAATGATCTCTCTTTAGAAGGTTGAGGGGAATTTACTGGCAGTAAGAAGATTTGTGGAACCGCTGTAAATTTCCACGTAGTGTGAGGGAGGCTTGTGATGGTGGCTCCCTGTTGTGCTGATTCCATTGCTGATTTTGGACTGAGATACTTTTTCAGGACAGAATCCTTTGCATTTCCAGTCTTTGGGCTTGACAAGCAAATTAGCAACATTTTGATTAACTGACAATAACTTGTGATTCCTCAAAAATACAATGTGAATTTTGGTAACTGGTACGTATGGAATTTATTTTAGAACTGTAGTTACTTAGGCCTAGTCCTTGCAGTTCCACTTGTTAATGATCATAATGGTTTTCTATCTGTTCATAATTGTTGCTTTCTCTCTCTCCCTGTTTCTTGGAACTTGATTAATTTTATGGTTTGATTAATTTTCCTTTATGTATGACTTAAATTGATGGGTATTTACTTAGGGCAAAAAGACCTTTTAGTTTTACTGGGATATTTCAAGGTACTGATTGAAACATCATTTGGACATAACTAAGCTTGGTGACAGTTGTGAGCACCAGCAGATAAAGACAAGGTACAAAAGGAATGAGCAGCTGTCATGGGCTGTGACTCCCTCCCAGCAATCCAACCTCACCAATCCAAGACTTAGGTCAAACTTGACTTTTTTCTCCGTTTAAGGGGTCTTAGCCAATATATTCAGTTTTAACAGGAAAATGATGAGCTTGTCTCTCAGGTTATCAGGGTTCCCTGGCTTGTCTTGATAGGGTGGTTCTTCAGATCTTTGTTCCTGCTGGGTGACCCAAGACTGTGCCAAAACCCTAAGGAATAATGACAATGTGATTTAGGAGCCCTGACTCAAGGAAATCCAAGGTCTCTATTCAAAGTACTCCTAATACCACTTAGGCAGGAGGAGATGCTGACTGCAGCTCACTGTACTTGGCACTGAACTTCATCCCTGTTGTGTCCCAAGCCTGGGGACAGAACACATCCCTGTGTCACCCTTCCCTGGGGTCTCAAAAGCAGGAAGGGACAGCAGGACAAAGGGAACAGAGAAGCCAGGATGAAGGTTGGGATCTGCAAGAGTTGTGAGGGATCCCCAGAGGGAAGGAGATGCAGGAGACAACAGAGGCTGTCAAGTGTCTTCACCCTCTTGGATTTGGGAATATGGTGCTTGCTATAGGAGTAAAATTTATAGTGCTTTTCCCACCTACTTTTTAAATTTATTGCTAGATATTTTAAAATCTTTCATTTGATTTTTCTTTTTTTTAATCTCTTCATTAAAAATTTCACCTTGTGCAAAAACCAAAACCAGTTTTGGTTTTCCATATTATAACTAAAAATCAGTTTTTCCTTATGGGGGGCCTGAGGTTAGATTGGAATTCTATCACTGATTGCTGTGAGGTGTTAGAAAGTGATGCAAGTACCTCCCCCTTCAGGAACTGTCACCTTGACTCACACCTTGTCCAGGCTCAGAGCAACGTGGCCTCAGGGCTGTCACAGCTGGGAAAGATGTTAGATGTTTTCAGAAAGTCACCCTAAGTCTGTGTGAAGGTTACACTAATTCTGTGGGCATCATCACCATCAGAGATGTCATACATGAAAAATAAATCACACCCAGTCACCAATTTAAGCAGAATTCCCATTCTTCAAACAACTTCAAAGGATGCTCCTGGGAAGTGCCTTGTCCAACACAGACTGGCTAATCTTGAAGGGGATTGAGGCAGCCTTATTTCTAAGCCTCTGCTTTAATTGCCAGGTTTTATGTTACCTCTCTTCATTGTTGGCATGAAAAAAAAGGTAAATTAAACCCCTAAACCTTAGTTCTCAGTTTCTCCTATTTTCTGCTTCTTCCGCCTATTCTGCAGCATAGAGACCATGAGCTTGATAGTTCCAGTCAAGAGTTTTTAATATGAATTTACATGAATATGATTAATATGGCCTCTACTAGAGAGATGCCCATTTTTCCTAAAGCAGGATAGATAGAATTAAAAATTAACTTAACTGCACCACATTTCCTCTTTGTGTTTATCTGGTTTATGCAGGCAGGGGCTCATTTTCCTGCATCACTTTGACTAAGGGAATGACATTTAAAAAATTTGGTTTAAGTCAGTAATAAATGCATCCTCCATGTAAATACATTGAGAGAGAAACTTCCTGCTTTATGTGTCATCTGCCACCTTAGAACAGCCTTACACAGGTTCCTTTGGAAGTTCTTCTATTAAATCTTACATTCACTAAAAGGTATCTGCTGAATCTTCAACTTACAAGTCAAGTATTAATTAAATCTTACCAGATATTAAATTATGAAACTTAATTACATTAAATTACCAAAAGTACACTTAGCCCGAGTGTGTGGAAAAATACATGACTATTATAAATCACGGCCTATATTTATTCTCATGTGATCAAATATATTACATTGTAAGGGTTAATCTCTCTATTTAAGGCATAAGTTAATTTGTGGTGCTGTGTACACTGACTACAAAATGTTTCTTCCTTCCTCCTCCCCAGTTTTTGATGATGAAGAAGAAAGCAAGTTGTCTTACACAGAAATTTATCAGGAGTACCAAGCTCTGGTGAGCATCACTCACTATTTGTGGTAAATTTCCAAGAAAAACAATTTAAAATGTTAAAGCAGTATTTAGCTGAATTTCCAGTTGGGTTATCTTTGCTATTTAAAATTTTCTAATATTGCCTGTTCTAAGTGTTGTTTAGAAATCCTTTGAGTTCTAGTTGTCATTTGCACTTTTATGCTTAAAACACCAGATAGGCAGAAAAGAAACTGTAACACAGTCATATCTTATGCTGTGTTACATTTTAATTAAAATAGTATATCCTCTACCTTCAAGACTATTTATAACCTTGATAATGTTATTTTCTGTCAAGTTAAAATGACAAACAGCAGCATGTCTGAGAACATGCACAACTCATATTTTGTTCACTAATGAGTCTGGGAAACCTTTGTAATTAAATCCATTAGAAAAAAACTTTTGGAGCTTAAATACCTGCGAACCAATTCATGTAGATTTCCAAAATACTCTTTTTGTAAAGAGGTTTGGGAATACATCACATTAAAAGGCATCATTGAATAAATACAAACTAACATCCGTTTTTCCTCTGACCCTAAAAGTTTTCAGGCACAAAGACTGGCAAAAAGCCTTTTACTTACATCAAAAAAGGATTAAGAGTAATAGCTGGGAGTCTGGGGAAAATTTAGAAGTGGGATTCTTGGAATTTGGAGAAGATAAATTAAGCAGTAATTGAATTAACAATAAAAATGCTTATTTTGAATAGTGCATGAAAGGAAATAAAGCCTGGCATACCAGAAAAATGAGTTAAAATACTGTAATGATTTTCCTTTGAGTTTTAAAATGCAGTGTCAGCAGAAAAAGGTATACAAGCATGAAAACAATTCACACGACTCTTAGTGAAAAACGTTAGGAAGTAAGGCTTATACTTTCTTACAGGTGGAGAAATTACTAGAGGACTATCTGAAAGAAGTTGGAATTAATGAAGAGAAATTCCAAGAAGCTTTTTCGTCCCCACTCGCAAAGACTCACACGTCACAGGTATTTGCCTTCCTTAAGCAAACAGATTAATTCTTAGATTTCTGATTTAGACTTAATTCTTAACTTTTTGTTTTCAGTAAGAGCAGGGGGGAGATGAAGCTTGGAAAAGTTTTCTGGTTAAAACTGTAATTTTCAAATGAATTACAGTTGTAAACTTACACTGGGAAACCCAGTTTTGTCATAATATTAGAGTAATATTGTCATAATATTGCAGACACTTTGATCTAAAGACATAACCCACCAAATTATTTTCTTGACTATTATTGTATGTCTGGAAAAATAGGCAGACAGGAGAATGAAATATAATCATTAAAAACAAACTCCTCAGAATTTAAATCTCAATTCAATTTCAAGCAGACTGAGTTGGTTATCATTTCTGTAGAGTTTTAATTGTGTGTGCATTTTCCTCCCACAGGCCATTCTGCAAACGGTGCTGGCAGCAGAAGATTTTAGATTATTTAAAAAAATGATGGTACAGAAAAACATTGAAATGCAATTACAAGCCATTCGAATCATTAAAGAAAGAAATGGTAAGAAGGGCTGAATGTGGCAGTTCACTTCAGGGTCTGAGTGTTCTTTTGATGACTGTTTAATCCTTTCATAAATGACTGTGGACTACTGGTTCTGTTCCTGTTCAGTTTATTGGAAGACATTCCATTGATGCTCCTGGAACTGGGATGTCAATACTCAGTCCTTGGTTTGCATTCCCACTGACAGCTGCCTGTGTTTTAAAGTTAACAGATTTTTTAGTTCTGCTTGTCTAAATTTTTCTGGGAAACTTGACTTGTTTTTGTTACAGAATTTTGGTGACAATTCTGAGTGTTAACATTAATGGATCAGTTCCTCAGACATGCCAGTACTGATAACTGGAAGTCTGTTCCTTGCGTGGCAAGGATGCTGTAGTGTCTGATGTGCTTACTTTGCAATTCCCACTGAAAATTCCGTATGGAAAGCAGAAGTTCACACCCAACTTTACTGCTCTGGTGAATGTTTCTGAAAGGATTTTCATCTCCCCACTCCTTTCTTCCATGTCTTTAGTTTTACCATTTTGGTTTGTCTTCTGTTTTTCAGAGAATAGTTTTAAATTTCACCTTTCATGGAACAGCTCAGGTTGGGAATTGTTCAGTTGGCCATGGCTGAATTGCAGCCTACAGGAAATGCTAGAGTTTGGCTTAACCATGGAGGTCAAAAAGTTCCTAGTTGGAAACCTTTACCTTTTTGCTACCAGGACCTTTTCTGTTAGGATCTAGGAAATTTTCCTCTAGGACCTCTTTGGAAACAGTTAGAGAGGAAGAATCAGAGGGCTTTCGTTTTGTGGATGTGGTTTTCATGTGTTTGGGTTTTTTTTTGATTTTTTTTTTCCTTCTCTTTGCCACTTGGAGCACAAAGTTATTTTCTTTATAATAATAATGCATAAATTTTGCTGTGGTTTTTTCCAGGTGTGTTGCCCGAGTGTCTGACAGAGGGTTCTGATGTATTCAGTGAAATTGAACAAGAAGAAATGAAAATACTTAGGGAGGTTCTAAGGTAAAAACATTAATCAGTCCTACTTCCTATGTTATTTTAAAATAAAAAAATAGAGTTAGTTAGGACCTAACTCTTCCAGCCCTTTCCAGGAAATTGCCTTCATCTTGACGATGACAGGAATGTTCTTGTCAAAATCCTGTTGTTGTGATCTGAGATGTGTGAAGACTGATTCAACTCCTATAGATTCTCCCCCACTCCTAGTTCATATATATATTTACAAAAAAATAACAGCAGATTAATCCACCCAGGGTATATTTTAGATGATGCTATTTTCCCTCTGTATTCTGGAAATACTTCCCTTCCTGTCTTTAAACTAGCAAGTGAAATAAGGGATAGATAAACCCTGGAAATTTTTACACAGTTATTTTTGCACAGGGAAAGAGGACAGTGGATTGTGTGTTTATCCCAATTATTTATTTCTATTAAGAGTGTTTTCACTGAAGTCATGGAAATATTTTGTACACTTACAAATTCACATTACCTTGTAATTGTTTTGATAGTCCTCAAATATTTAGGCAGCAGCAAATTTACCTAAAAATCACTAATACTAAAGGAATTTGGGGTATTTACTTATGTTTTGTGTTACAGAAAATCTAAGGAAGAATATGAAATAGAGCAAGGAAGAAAAAGGACTGAAGAAGTGAGTAAATTACCTTCCCACATGAGTTATGATTAAGAAATACCCTGATATTCCCGTCCTTTCTCTAAGTGTATCACTCCAAGGCAATGTGTGCCATCATACATGTATCCCATGATATTCCCTCCTCAGTATCTGAATCCTAAAGTCCTTGTAACAGATGTCAACCTTTCAGACCCAGAGAACATCTGAATTACTAATATTGTCAAGATCAAAGAGACTTCAAAGCATAAACTGCTTGGGGATGACAGCAGTCATAATCCTTCAGGAATTACCTTCAGGATCACTTGATAGACTGTAGGTATTCATTAAGAGTTCACAATACTGCCAGAACTAATCACCAGGACCCAGAAATCCTCTCCAGGAGCCCATCACTTGGTGTCCATCAGAGTAAACCACATACAAAGGAAACTGAATGTTAATGGGGACTGGCCAAATTGTGAAATCATGGCAGTAAAACTCCCCTGCACTGAGAAAACAGGCAGGTTTATCCAAGAATATCAACATCCTTGATAAACAAGCCAGACTGCAGAGGCCCCATTCACATTCACCTGGAGAAGGTGGGAATGTTCAGTGATACATTTTTTGTGAAGAGGATGTTTTGTTACAAAATAATTTAATATATTAATGAATGCTGGAGGATTCTGACTTGAATTATATAGTTGATGAACAGTGTAGACATTTTCTGGGCAAATCCTATTATTCTGAAAGGTGGTTGCATTGTATGTACTATAAACAACACAGTTTTTAACTGGAAGTTCTTTTGGGATCTTTGTATGGACAGTTCAATGCCTGAAGTGCAGTGCCAGGAACCGTAACACTTGATTTTGCTTGTTTGTTTTCTAATTTAAGGCACGAGCTAAACTTAAAGCACCAGATGCCACCCACAGTTCTCCAAGAGATTCAAGAGAGGCTGTGAAAGTTAAAGAATCCACTGAGGGAGCTGAGGAGGCTGAAGAAACTCCAAAATGTCCACTAGGTAATTTTGGAGGCAGGGGGCAGGGGTGTGCAATGCAGAGCATGCAATATGGGGCTGTTTTTAAATTATAGAATCAAGATTTTAAGCACTTAGCTGGATAAGGTCCTCAGTAAAACATAGCTCTGAGCAGAGTGTTTGCGTGAAGTGCCCTGCAGGAATCCCTTCCAACCTGGGCTGTTTCAGTATTCCATGATGTTCCAAGTCACCTCCAACTAGTGGAGAAAGAGGGGAGTCAAAGAGCATTTTTCATCTTTGAATTTACTATGCTCATGCCACCATAAGAACAGTAAGTTCCCTTTAAGAAACTTTGAATCCTTGACTCAAAAAGCTCTGCCTTCTCTCTCTTTATAGATTGAACTTACAAATTTAGTTTACAATTGTACAACAGTTCTTGACAGCAAGCAAATATTTCTGAAGGAACCAACCTTAAACTGTTAACAGTCATTCACAGGCCACCCAACTGAATCTTTTTGCCTTTGAAAGGAGCAATTAAAATCTGAATCAATCTTTTCAATTGTACATTTTGGGTTTTGAGTGGGATTGTGACGCTTCCCAACTTAGTCCCAGGTTCTCTTAAGTGGTCATGGCCTGCACTTGTAGCAGCTCAGCTGTTATGGATTGACTCAAACTGAACAGAGTAAAATTCGTGTTTCCACCTGTTTTCTTGCATCTCTCTGGACATTTTCAGGCACACAGGATAGAACAGTCACAAGCCTCTTCATTAATAATAAAAGTATAATATGAGCAGCACCTTAACTTACTTGAGAGTAGTTCTAGTCGAGGAGTCTCTAAGTTCTGGAAACACCCTGCTCCCCTGTCTGGTGACTGGAGAGACTGGCTTCCACCTCAGGAAAAAAGGGGAGAAATGTGACTTTTTTTTTTAAGTTTTCTATTTCATCAGAAGACAAATCTGGAGAGTGGAAGAAACACTGATTTATTATTTTTATCTCATTTATCTTCTTTCTAATTTCCATGCAAAATTACTTAGAGGGATCTCATAAATCTATGAAAGAAGACCTAAAACCAGTCTGCCCACAACAAAAAGGAACAGAAAACTTACCTCAGCCCTCTTGTGCCAAGGAGAAAGAAGACACTAAGAAAACGTCTGCTGGGAAATGTTCAGAGAACACAGCACAAAAAGCTGGGGTGAAAGGACCTGTAAGTTTAAAATAAGATTAAAACCCATTCATAGAACTAGAATGGAAAAAGCAGGATTACACGTAGAATATATATATATATTTAAGACAGTATTATTTCTGTTATTGTAATTGGGTTGGTTTGGGTTAGTGTTTCTTTTTTAAACCAGCAGGCTAACACTATTTCATGGTGTTCCCAGTTTAACTAGCACAGAGTTCAGCTCATGATTCTGGTTTCAGAGCAGAATTCACCATTCAGCCTTTGTCCTGTGGTGATTCTTAGTAAACAGCTCTGGCTTGAAGCCTCAACTTGCATTTGTTTTTAGCTGGTAATTTTGGAGGCGAGTAGCATGTAAATACTGCACAAAACATTGATACGGAAAATTTATTTCAAAATGTATTTTGATTTTATTTCTGCAGAATTTATCAGAAACTGAAAAACAGCAGCTGAAGCAACGTGAGGATTATCTAAAGAAAAAACGAGACATGCTGCTGGCTACAAAGAAAGAGTCAAAAACTAATGTACCAACAAACACTGAGCAGAAAGAGGAGGAAACACCTAAAGAGGTGAAGGACTCGGACACTTGAATCACTGTATAAACCCCCAGCTGGTTTCAGTGCAGGTGTCAATGCTGCTGCTGAATAGTGGAGCAGGGTAAAAAACAAGTGGGGGAAGAAGGGAGGAAATATTTCCAAGTTAGTGGTTTTGAAGGAGAAGTTTCAGTGATTAAGTTGGCAGTGGTTTGCTACAGTATCATCAAATACTCATGACTAATTTCAGTTTATGAACAGATAAGATGCCTATTTGTTCCTACTGTGTGTCCTACTGTTTGGGCTCCTTGAAGCTCAGCAATTTTTTTTGTTTGTTTTTTAACTCAGTGAAATGGGAAGAGTATTTTTCTTTTGCAAATGCTTAAACTCTCAAAAAAGAGGAAACTATGAAACCTTAAAACCTCCACAAAGCAATGTAATAACAGTTCTGTTTTAAAACAAAAAATCTTTATAGATTGTCATTTATAGAGCAAGTGCCTAAGTCCAAAGACTTTCTATTGCCTCAACTATTTTTTCAGAGTTACTGAGCATTTTCTTGTGCTCAGAACTTGCCTAAAATAGTTGACTGGGGAGCCTGCGGGACACTCTATCAGAGCAGCTGAAGGTGAGGTTGGGACTCCCAAAAAGCAGGTACAGGGCAGTGGGAAAAGGCAGGTTGGTGTCAGGAGCCCCATTCCCCGCTCAGGTGTGTGTTGGGTGTTGGCCCCTGCCAGGGAAGCTGCTGATGCAGTGTTGTTTTCACTGTGTTTTTAGGAAATGTCAGAAGAGAAGCAGAGGTTGCTACAGAAGAGGAAGATGCTTGCAGAAAAACTCAAAGAAGAAGTCATTAATAAGCGGTAGTTTGAAGCAGCTTGTCCAGGAACAGAAGGATGTTTTTAGAATAAATTATATCATCAATAAGTGAAAGGATTCGATTTCCAGTCTTACACTTAGTTTTATAGAATTTTCAGACAAGCAGCTCAGTACTTGATGTATGACACTATGAACACTCATTTTCCAGAATGCTGGAAACTCACTGACTCTGTACAGCAGTGAGGCCATGGGACGTCCCTGCAGTGCCCAGATCTGCTTGAGCCCTGGCCTTGGCCTGTGGAGAGCCTGTAGAACAGAAGCAGAGATGGAGAGCTGGTCAAGTCATTCCTATAGCAACAGGTCAGAGCTAGACATGGTAACTTTTGCTTTTTTAACAGTATAGAACTTGGTTCCTTTTGTTAGTCCATTATAGAATCACTCTTTTTCAGCTGTGCAATGTAATAAAGACCAATTTCACAAGGAAGTGCAACCTTGACCATCTCATTTTTGAGAGACAATGCAGCTTAGAGTCAAGACATTTACACAGTAACTCCAGATTACATTGTTTTATAGCCTTTTGGGGCAGTTTGCCACGTCCAGGTTTGCTATAAATGCAACCTGAAGTAAAAGGAATTGCTTCAGTTGCAAAGCCAGGGCTGTCCCCACTAATTCCTTCCAGAATAGTAAAAATATTTTTAAACCTTTTATTGGTTTGGTCTTGACAGATTTGAAGTGGGGAAAGAGAAACCCCTTTGCCCATGGCATCACATCCTGGACTGCCACAGCAGCTCACAGGAAAAAGAGACAAACCCACCCAGTCAAGTTTCATGTAACTTTTTATTAAAATAGCATGTATAACTGATACACGTTGGCAGATGTTCTGTTCTTTTCCAAAAAGGGTGGTAGTGGAAGGATCCCAGGCAGGGGAACAAAATGCTGGTTCTGGGGGGAACCAGCATCGAGGGGCAACAGCCCCAGGCCAAAGCCATCATCGAGTGCTGGATGTCACCTCCTGCTGGGATTGTGAGGTGGTTTTAATGGGACATCTAATGCCACTTAGTCCTTTCCTAGGAACTATAAAAATTCATGACATTCCTGGTTTTGCTGTAAAAAAAAATCTTCTGTTCATCCGGGTGTTTGTGAAGCTCCTGTGGTACTTCAGCATTGAGGGGTGAGGAGCAAAGTCAGGACTGAGCTTCTGTCGGAGACCGCAGAGAACTTGGCTTGGGAAGGTGGGAAAGAGGATCAGGACAAGGCAGGTCTACGCAGCAGGTGATGCAGTTTCTCAGCCTCAGGTAGGTGAAGGCACATCCTGTGTAGCTGCTGCTCATGTGGGGGGTGTGGTGCTGGAGGAAGTTCACAATCTTCATGGAGAATTCATCGGTGGGAAGCAAAGCGGGTTATGGTGATGCTGCAGCTCCGCTTCACCAACAAAACTTCCTCAGATCTGGAGCTGTGCCATCACACAGGTGGAAAAAAAGGAGTCCCATCTTGGTAACCTGGAGCCCCCCAAGGGCAACACCCCTGTCCCCAGGTCCATCCAAATGCTTACATGTCTGGAAAAGCTCACACCTTCCCTCTGGGATTCCACCCAGGGGTACAGAGTTACTTTTAAAACTGCATGGATAACTCTAAATCTTAAACAATGTCCTGAAATGGCCACAGTTAAAATTCAGAGTTAATTTACCATGTGTAACAAACCAAACAAAAGCAATAGTTATGGAATTACAGGGTCACATTTTAATTCCTGAATTTTACAGTTCAGCATTAATATCACCACATGTATACAAATGGTGTAAAACAAGAACAGTGGTATCTTTAATACAAAATAAACTTCTGTTTTATGGAAAAAACTATACTTCATATCTACACAGACAGCCCATCTTTTTCCAAACAAGAGCTAAAATTAAAACTAACTACAAAAAAATCTCCAAAACAGAGAAACTGCTTCAGTTTAAACTATTCCAGGAGAAATGGACCCATAACACATATTACAAGAGTGATCTATGTGGTGGATTGCAGCTGGTTCTGTCCTTTAACACTTCTGACACGCATTTCTGTCATTGGGAAGTCTCTCACTTTGTCCTGATCTCAGATCACACATGGGCAAACTAACATTAAAATATTTACAGTTCACGTGCTGCTCTGGGAAGTAAAACCTGGACTGTTTGCCTTTATCCACTCCCCTATTTCTGTCACAGTTTGCTCACCTACATGGAATGTGCTTTTGATTTTTAAAAAAGCAGCTTTTGTATCACACCTGGGTTTAGGTGCCACTTGTTGATCCTGCCTCAAATCCTGGTGTTCTCTTGGCAATAATTCCATCTTGGTCCAAATTGACTTTGGTGTTAAAATGCTGCTCAATTCATTGCCAGCAAAATCCTCTTAGTGTTTCTTATTCCCACCTCAATCACGCAATTTGAACTCACAAATAGAAGGGCTGCTCTGAGAAGAGGCAGCTCTTGGAACAACACGGAGTGCAGCTGGAATTCAGGATCCTCCCCACCTTGAAGCCAACAGATCTGGGATGTGCCACGTATGACACCAAGCAGCTCCTGGAGATATTTTGGAAGCTATTGCTCCTTGGCATGGATATTACTGGATGCCGAACAGGGACTACGACCTCGAACACAATAAAAAACCAATCAAAACCTTCCATTTTGAATCCAGCTTCCGTCCTCTCCTCTTGGAAAACACAAATTCGAACTCATTGTAACTGTTTTAAACAGCTCAACATGCACTATAACTGCAGCATCCCTCCCTCCAGCCATGAGAAATGCCATTTAGTTGGTAAGAAATGGTCCCAAAATATGGATTGTTCTTATGCAAATAGTTAGTTTTCCCTTAAAATTTTTTTAAAAGAGGCATTGCTAAAAGAACACAACTGACAGCACCATTACAAAATTAAGATTACTGGGTTCAAAATTTAAGCTTGAATTTTATTTTTTTTCCTAGTTCTGTTAAACACTGGGGAAACCCTGCAATATATTTTTAAAAAAGTGTTACCATACCTTTCCCTCCCCCTGCCCTCCCGACACCTGAGACTTTCCTTGCTGAGAAGCCATCATCCAGGTTCTGAGAATACTAACCCACCTTTTTTTTTAATTTTTCTTCTTTTTTGACAGCCTGAATGGCAGACTCCTTACTTTCTAGAAAGACATTAAGTTCCTTGAAAGCTTTGTGTTTACAGAACTAACCCTTTCTAGCTGATACACAGAGTTTCTTTTGCTACTCCTTGTATTATCTTATATATTCATGGGAGAAAGCTTTCTGAATCAGACTCTTTTTAGCTCTTAAAACAGTTGCAGCATTTGAAACCCCGTAGTAAAAGTTCTTATTCCAAAATTTTGGTTTCTTTTATGAACCCAGACGAGGTCTTTTCCTTGGAGATGTCTCCTCCTCTTCATCATCATCTTCATCATCAGGATAATCCACTAGGCCAACTAGACTTCCCTGCCAATTACAAAAAAAGGGGAAAAGGAAATTCTTACCTTGAAAAAATACCAAGGAATGTGCAATTTTAGGATACAACTCCCAACCTGCAGCTACAGGTTTCTTGATACCTTTGCCATTCCAAGACCCATTTGTGTGGAGAGTGGTTTTGAAGTTGCAAAAAGTACTGGAGCTCCTTTGCTCTGGGTGTGGCTTCACAACTGTTTAAAAATCAGTTTTTAAGCTCCCAGCTGGACAGGCACAAATTCCACCATGCTCCCCGAGATCCCTTTGGCTGCTCAGCCTTAGGGGTGGGAAATCAAATCCCTGCTGCACTTTGCTGGAGCTGCTCAGGAGCTCAGGGGCTAGAGATTCCAATAGTGCACAGGCACCACATGGGGGTCACTTACTGCCTTTGCTCAGAAACACTCAGTAATTCCCCAGTGGGGAGGCACTTAAGAGTTCCCAAAAATCCCAAACTCCTCTGTGCAGCACACACAGAGCAGCAGCTGGGCAGGTACAAAGCCAAGGAGTGGCCACAGTGAAATGCTGCAGAAGAGGCAGGATGAGATGGTGGCACCAGATACCAACAGGCTCCAGCCCCACCCAGCCCTTCCCTAAACCTTCCCACCCAGTCAGGGTCTCAGTGGAGGGCTGACTTTATCCATGACTCTGACCCGCTGCAGACCCGTGAGGGCTCCATGGGCCAGGCCAGGCCAGCGGCTCTCGTCCGAGTTGTCCCACCTTGGGGGCCGTCACCGCCGGGGCCAGGGCCGCGTTCTTGGAGGAGGAGCCGTTGGAACTCGCTGGTGACGTCTGAGCTGCCACGGATTTACTGTTTGCACCGTTCGCACCGTTGGCTGCGCTGGCTGAGTGGGAAAAAGTGAATTTGAATCCCCCAGCTGAAGTCCTTTTTGGAAGATTCTCTTTGTCTTCGCTCTCCTTAGCTGAGGGACAAACATTGTCACACTTAAGTATCAGCTGCACATCACGGAGCACAATCTGCATCACAGCACAATCGCAGGGCAAAAGCTGAGAGGTTTTTTTTGGTTGTAATTCATTTTCAATTAACGGTTCCCCAACTAACCTCATGCAGAGCCCCCAGAAGAAAACTGAGCAAGGCCCACATAGTGAGGGCACAGGGACATGGCTCACTCAGAGCACACAGCATTCAAAGTCCTGCCTTTGAATGCCATTTAAACTAGACGCATGCCCAAAGCGGTTTAACCTGTTATTTTAATCCTAAACAGGCTTGCAAAGACACGTTCTGATCTCATGACCGAATTACATGGAATTCCCTTAGTGCTGCTCATGGTACAGAGCACAAACCACTGGTTAGTTTAGATGATACTCCACATCTCTGCCAGAGAGCCCTTCCAGTGCCAAGAACCTCAAATGAAGTACCTTTTTTAGTTTCCATAAATTTCTCATAGCTATCTGGGAAATCATCCTCCTGTTTTGACTTCTCCACTGGAGGGACAACAGCTTCACCTTCTTCCTCTTCATCTTCATTGAACCACATCTCCTCATCCTCCTCCAAGGCTCTGGCATCTCTGCGGAACCTGTTGCTGCGCAGGATGGATGGGACACTGCAAGAGACACAGCATAAGACACTCCAGCTTTGCTGCTGTGTCACACACAGCATCAGAAATGGCTTACGGAGTTTTTGAGGGAATTCGGTGTGTTTGAGAACCAATCCAGCTCCATTTCCAGTTCTGCCCTCACCCCAAGACTCACCAACACCCAGCTGGTAAGTCAGACTGAATCCCAGCTTAGAGTGACAGGGCAAGGCTCAGAGCACAGAAACTGGGCCCTACCTGTTCAGCTTCTGGTTTTGTCTGTCTTTTTCTTGCTCATATTTTGTCTTCAGTCCCTTGAATGTCTGAACATATTCAATAGATTCAAGTGCATTATAGAAGTTTTCAACTATATGTGCAATAAGGGACTTAATATCTTCCTGCAGAAGAAGAAAACAGGGTTTCAGTCTCAAAGGGTCACAGGCAGTTCAGAAAGCTTTTGAATCTAGTTTGGAAATCAACTGATTTCTTGACCAGAGCCAAAACAGTATTGTACAAATGTGAAGCAATAAGATTTATCCTCAACTAAAAAGCTGAGATCTAGAAATAATTATTAAGCTTCCCACAGGAGCAGACAATATACTCGGCAGTGCTGCAATGCTATTTGTGATGTTTCCATTAACCAGGATGTGTTATCCTGGATAGCTGTGCCCTGCCCTCCCCCACAGGTTCCAGCTCTCTCCAGTACTCAGGAACTACAGCAGCTCACGTGGGACCAGGAACCTCTCGCTCAGTCCCTCTCTAACAATTCTCTCACCATATCAAATCCTAACAGTCCTAATTTTCTTCTTGTGGGAAAAGACAGCAGCCACAATATCCTATGACTAAAAACTGCCCTTCACTTTCACAGACCACAAAAATTCCCTGAAAAGCCTCCCACATGCTGAGGCTCTTGCAGCCAGCGGCTCAGGAGCTGCTCCAGGTCCTTGTTCCCCTAGCAGCTGGGTGCTCCTGCCTATCCTGTCTGTCCTGCCCACACACACAGAGTTCCCACAAACAGATTCAAAGCTGGCACTGGCCAGGGAAGCGCTTGTGTAGGACTTTAAAGAGACAAATTAGTCTCATTGAGACCAAATAATACCCAGACTTAATCACACACAAGGCACTTCATTTAATTCCTCAGTGCAAAGTTTGATCCAGAAACAACACATTGAAGCACCAAGAGGAACTGAACCCCCAGGACAGTTTTACAACACAAACAGGGTGGACACATCATCTTGGAAGGGACAATAATGTACAACAAGCAGGTTACAGATTCATTTTGTCTGGATATTTATGTACAAGATTTTTAGTTCGTGATTTTCAGTAGAAGGGAAAGATTTGCACTTTGCATTTCAACCCATGATGCCACCTGTGTGTGAGAGCTGAAGCTGCTGCTGAACTCACCACTCTGATGAACTCAAACAGCTCAATCACAGCAGAGTTGAGCAGGTTGTACCGAGTCCCATTATCCAGCAGAGCATTTATAACTGGTTCAAAGAGGTTTCCCTTGGTGATGTAACGGTTATAAAATTCATCTTTCAGCCCAATTATCCTCCTCATAAAGCGAAGAGCACCTATATGAAGACAGAAATTCAAGGATTTAATAACCACATGCCAGGGCTCAAAGAACTGAATCACCTGGTGCTACTCTGAGGAAGATGCAGCCCCAAACCAAGAGCATCAAAAAGCTCCTGGGCAAAGTGCAGAAGCAGCAATTGCTGACAGGTCACCTTTCTTTCCTTCTCTGACTTTCCTGAGTATTTGAGTGTCATCAGGGACCATTGATTTCTCTCTGAAGTCCAGTAGCAGTTACTTAACAACAGTCAGTAATAAATAGGGAATTCATATAATTTTGATTTTAAGTGTCCCTTGGCCCTGGAACACCTTCCCCACAGAGCACACAAAATCTTGAAGAAGGGAATCAAAACAGCTCCATACTCACACAAGGCCAGAAATGTGTGTTTCGAATTCATCAAGACCAAAACTCTTCTTAGCAAATCTTTGTTCATAATGTAGTTCTTGATGTGATATGTGTGATGCTCCACACAAAATGTAAGTAGCTCCAAAATTAAGGCAAGTAGTTGTGCCGTTTGGTAATTATCTGCAAGAGAAATTAACCATTCAAATGATACCAAAATAAACAATGTACAGTCAGATACTGAATCATCACCAGGCTCAGTTACTTTGCCAGATCCTGACATGTTTTTTGGAGATTCTTGTTTTACTGCACTGCTTCCAGTTGTCTCAAGTGAAATAAACCAAATACATCTATCTCAGTAAAAAGTATTACAAGAAATAAACCCAACTTTTTGTTTTCTCTTTTTATAGAATACTACGCACAGCAAACAAGATAATTTTCAAAACTCAAGGCCAATTAAAACTTACCAGGACAAATTGTATTACTCTTAGTGGATCCAACTACTGCATCTGATAAAGAGAAAACAGAAGCTCAAATCAGAAAAACATTTTTAAAGCACTGTCAACATTTAAAAGATGGGGATAAACAACTCTACTAATGGTCAGATTTTTCATCACATAAAAAGTTTCTGTAAGCCATATAGAAATCAATATGCAGCAAGAATGCAGCCAGGTAACATTTCTATCTTTTTATTTATATTTTATATATTTGGTTTTCATTACAAAGGTTCCAATCCAACTCAGTGAAAATATAACAAAATAACCTAAAAAATATAAAATATAAAAAAATAACTTAACACTTAGGAATATTATTGCTACATAAAGTGCCTAATCTAGATTTTTCAAATAATACACTGAAATAAGTATTACAGATATTTTGCAAGTTTCGTCTTATATAAAATGCATAAAACATTTATGTTTGACTTAATATCTAATATGAGAAAATGGGTAAGATGAAACAAATGTTTTTACAAATATGTATTGGTTGGATTTAATCTCATACAAAAGTCTAAATCAAAAGGTTGTACTGACCTTAAATTTCTGTTTGTAAATCACTAAAGGCAAACTAATGAGTGTTATTTGCATTCAACAAACATCTTTAGGTTTTTTACTGTTACCAGGAAAAATTAAGAAAGAAACAAGATAAAGGTGATCCAAGTTGCACTACTTTGAATCATGTAAGCACTGACAATTGTCACAGTACTTTTATAAAAGTTTTGCAAAAAAGTTTCTGTGATCTACAGACACTCTGCTTTACAGCAAATACTTAAAAACAAATTAGTAAAATTAGAATACAATTAATAATTGTATAATAGCATGATTAACATCAAGGAAGTATGTATTTCACAGATCACATAATCAAACTGTGTTAACATTGCTGCAAGAAAGGGCTTAAAATCACTGCCCACAGAAGCCCTGTCCCTGGGGAGCAGCAGTTTTCCACAACTGTATTCCCAGCTTGCACCACAGGGATCCCTGGGACCAGTACTGGCAGTCAATTCCAAACAGCACAAACCGTAAAGGGGGAAAAATCCAACTGGAATTGTCAGTACCTTTTTCACATTTCTCCTCGGCTGTGTTGGCCAGAAGTGGTGCAGTCAGGACGTGCATACAATGGTTGTAGAAGAAATTGAGAAACTCACTTTTTTCTGTTTTCTGAAACAAAAATCACTTTATTAAGCACTGGCATTTGTATATAAGAAAGAATTGTAACAAGAGAAACAGCCCACAGAGAATTCTATGGACTCCTTTGGGTTTGTATGTTACTAGTTGCAGCTTTGTCTTCACTCAAGGAAGATTGGTTTTTTATTTTGGGACATCTAACCAAGGTAACCATCACCCAAAAAACCCCACCATGCAAATATATACTGAAAATACATCAATAACTCAAAACGCTTGACAAAACTTGTTTAATGAATTCCTGCACAATGCCACAAAAACATAAATTTTGTTATCAAAAGTTAATGGAAACTTTAGCTTATTTTTTAGCTTGTTTAAATTCAGTATCAGACCAAACACGGAGAATATGAGGTTTTTAATTGTGCCCTCCCCCTGAGTGTTCTCTTACATTGGCTGTGGCCAACATGTTCTCTGGGTCAATCAGGGTCCTCAACAGCCCCATCAGCTGAACGGCTCCCCCGAGCTCCGGGTCAGTGTCACAAATCATCTGCTCAATGACCACGTTGATGAGGAGGATGTCCTGCACACAACCACAAACAGACCAACCACAACACAATTACACACAGCAGCAACAGCAGAAAGTAAGTTCCCCAGTTTTCGTGATGTTTTTAAAGACAAATGTAAGTGAAACTGAAGAATTAAGAGTTGCATTTTCACAGAGAAATTGTCTCAAGCACAACCCTCCACACCAGAAGTCCTTGTTAGTCAGACTTGTCTCTGTATATGAAATCTACTTTTTTTCTGTTTCTAGTATGTACGTTTTTGGGTTAAACCTTTCCAGAATTTGGGACACACTCATTTTGCTGTTCTGTTTTTTCCCGTTTGCTCTAAAACTGGGATGTTAAACTCCAAACCACTGTACTTACATCATCACTCTGCTGGGCCTCCTGCATCACAAATTCTCGGACCATGGATGGACTAAATTCTACTAGATAAGAAAATATATCTGTAGCAGCAGATCTAACTTGCAGATCATCCATTCCCTAAGAAAAAAGATATTAATTAGTTACAACAAATTGAGATTGGTATGCATTATCAAGTAAAGCTGCAAAGAGAGGGATTTGAAGGTTTTGAGAACATTTCATTGCAAAAGTTTCTATGAGAAACACAATAATAGCTACAGAAAAACAACATAAACCAGCAGAATGAATTGCAATGGTCAGGCTCCTTCAAACAAAGGAAGGAGCGAAAAAAAATTGTATTTTCCCACTGCTTCTTAGGACAGATTAATCTGCTAATGACAGGATTAGGTGATCTTTCGGGTAGGAACCAGCTCACAGTTCAAGATTATCTAAAAATACTTCTTTGGCCCTGCTCCAAGACCAACCACAACAACAACAATTGAGCTGCCACAGAAAAAAAAGAGCCTCTTTCAATTTTTACATCACCTTGGCACAAGGACTGCACTGACCACAGAACTCCCCCTCATGCAAACTAAAAGTGACCAGAGCACCCAAGTCAGAGCTGGGACAGCTTTTGGATTCTGAATGTTACAACCACCTTCTACTCTCACAGCAAAGCTGTTCAGCCAAACTTATACAGAGGGGCTCAACAGACCCAAAAAATGCTTCCATGCCTGTGGAGTTCACTAGTTTGATTAAAATCAGCTTTAAGTGTTCACTTACCATTACAATTTCAAGAGCTGGAAGAATTCCCAACTTGGCCAAAGTTTTGAAAAATGCATCTCTGTTTTGAGGTTGTAACGTCTGAGAAAAGGCGCAGAATTCCTTGAAAAAGTTAACCTGTTGCACGGGAAAAAAAAGGAATTAACAGGTGCCTATGAGTCAGAAAAGTCTCTGAAAGGATGAAACAGTTGCAATTTGTAGCAGAGTTTGTGTGCAGGCTGATTCTACAGCAATACCTCCCGTGACTGCAGAGGGGTTTCACTGTTTCTACTTCACTGGCTCCAATGTAAAGCCTGGGAGGACCCCCCCGAGCTCCGACTTACCAATTCACATCGTTTGTCATCATCTGTAGCTTCATCTGTTAATTGTGCAAAAACTTCAGACAGAAATTTCTCGTCTTCCTGTGTAACACACAAAAGGAACACAGCTTAGAGTGCCTCGGAGAAAAGGCAATACTTCCATCTTTATAGGATCCCACAGTGCAGCAAGTCCAGCTCTCCACACCTCCAGTAACTTGATCACAGAGAAGGCAAACACCAGAGCACACATCCAGCAGGATCATTCCCAGGGGCTTTTGGACTACTGGCTTTTCATATTTACATCCTCCACTACCAAGAGATATTCAAGTATATAAAGGACAACACTTCACTTCTTGTAAAGCATTTCAGTCAGCCCATTCCTTAAGACTCAAGAGGCACAAGAAAAACCAGGGTGAACAACATCGGCTCTCAAGTGCTTGGGCACTTTCTTCCCTCTCTGTCCTTTGATTTCTCTGCACTCCTTCCCATGGAAAACAGTGTTGGCATTCTCCCAAATTAAATATTTGTTACCTTTTAAAGACAATATAAATCTGAAACCAAAGAGTAACACTGCAGCATTACACAACTGTGCATCACCGTACTGATTCAACTCTCTGAACTTACGCACTGAACAAACAGGAACAAATAACAGCACTGCAATAAATATATGGAACTTCACATTGCATAACACAGAGGGTGCTTACCTCTCTACTTTGCCTCGTGCTGTCCCTAAAATCTCTGTGCTTTATTAGGCTACTTTAATACACAATTTTTACAGTTACAGCGAAGGCTCACAGTTTTATTCCTGAAAATTTTAAGATGTGGGGAAAGAAGTGCTTTACAAACAAACGGTACCTGGAATCAACACTACAGAGAGTACAATGTACACGGATTTAGTAGTTTATTTCACGCTTTGCTGGCTTGAGCAGCTTAAAAAAGCCTGTTAAAAACCAAAACCATACCACAATCAACAGCAGGTATGTTAGAAGATCCCTGCTACACAACATCTGACCACAGGAAGATCTGCTGGTCTAAGGCTGCTACAGAGTAATCCTGCTGTCATAAAGCACAGCACGGATCCAGGTTTGTTTCCCTTGCATCAACAGTCCTGGGATCCAGTGCTTTGTGGCCCATAGGAAGGAGCTTTACGGCCATGGCAAACCTAGCCTGCTCCTCCTCTAAACTGCACTGCCCCAGGGAGCTCTGCCAGGGTATTTGGGGTGACAGAACATCCCAAGTGGGCACCAAACCCAAAGGGGCTTTAGAGCTCTTGTGCCACAACAAGGGGCTGATTTACACCACAGGGCTGTGAACCCGAGTTCCACAACACCATTGCTTCAAGCCACAGCAAAAACATCTCTGCCACGTGTGCTTTCTTCTCAGTGTGGAATTCTCAAGGACCAACATTACTTGTAAATGTCTCATTCACGGACTTGAAAACAAGCAGGCAAACCTATGCCATCACAGAGTATGGGGCACAAAGAGCAGTGACAGAGTCAGCAAAGAACTGTCAGAGGATTTCAAACCTTCTGCAAAGAGAACCAGAGGTAACAGCAAATCACAGCACAATTAAATAGTCAGCACTGTAAAGTTTCGATGAAAAGAAAGAATTCTACAGACTTAAAAATCTCTTAAGGGGAAAGGATTGTGGTCTCAGGAGAATAACACTGAATTTATTTTTAGAATAATCCTGATTTTATTTTTAATTTAAGAAAATATATGCAAAAGAATTTGAAGAGAAATCTTGATTTAACACAAAGTTATTAATTTTGCAAGAGGGACTTGAGTTTCTTTCTGCTATTCAGCCACAAAGAAGAAAGTAGGAAGAAGCCAAAAAGCTTACTCATGCAATTCTCTGCCATTATTCAGATTGGATTTTTTTCCAGTCCTCTATTGAACTTTTTACCATATTCCACATGGTAATGTTATTTTTCCAGTGCCTCTCTCTTCCCACAATTTTTACTCCCCTCTTCTCCTCAGTTCCTCTCCCTGTTTCACAAAGGGTCTCCACACCCAACCCAAGAGGTTTGTGATCTATTCTACAGAAATGTACCGTTGTTGGACATGGAACCAAAACAGAATAAAGCCACTTTGGTACTCATTAGTTTGCACAACACAACATGAACTACAAACATCAACATGCCATGAAGTTCACACACAGCTCTTCACTGAGGCTCCTTCCACGGTGCAGCTCCATTGTCACACCCATGCAGGACAGTTTTTGATAGAGTGACATCTTGGTTATTTATTAATTATTCCTTCTGGATAGCAGTATGAAAAAAACCCAGCAACTTCATTTTTATGACAGCACAAACATCTGAAATCAGAACCATAATGTAACAGCAATATAATGGTTCTGAACATATTCTTCTCAATCACAGATCCAGAATTTGTTACACAGACAGCACAAATGTCCCAGATACAGAGTATTGAAACTTGCTTGTTCCCTAAATACCTTATGAAACCAGCTCAAAAGGTGTATGTTGCTTAGGAATCAAGGAGAAAAATCTTTTAACTGTTTACAACCCGTTCAAAAATGTTAATATACTCACCTGAAATCCACCTTTTAAATACAAAATCAAGGGTATCAGAACGAAGGGGAAGCATTCACAACACTGTGTGTGTGGTTAACTGTAATCCATTGGAAACTACAGCTACAGGTATCCATAATGATCCATCTAGACCATATTAAAAACCACTCACCTGCAACATACTGACAATCTCAACTTTGTTGAAGAAAATAAAGGAAGTGAGGGTAGAAAGAAAATTCTCTTCAAAAACAGATGGTGTCGGCAAGATGATGTCCTGAATATACTGTACCCTGTAAGTCTGGTGGATTTTTTGCCTGAGTTCAGAGTCTGTAATAGGAATAACTTCCTTAAATTTTGCTGTTTTGGTCAAGAACTCCCTGTGTCGCTTTGGCTGAGCCAAAGAAGGATCATACTCCAGGCATCCGACAACATCCATAATACACTCATCAGAGAACATCACCTCAAACAGAGTTGCTTTGTTGAGGAACAAAATTCCTCTAATAATTTCATACAAATGATGCAAGCCTTCGGTGTTCTCCAAGTTCTCACAGACTTGGAAAAGCTGTAGCAGTTTTTTAATGTAGCCTTCATTCTCCAAGGCCAGCGCCAGCTTTTCCCTGCGGATGGGCGAGGAGAGAACAGAGGTAACTAGGTCAGCAATCTCTTCAAGTTTGTTGAGTTCACAAGTAGGAAGGTCAATCAAAGGACTGGTTTCAGGCATTTCCTCTATGTGTTCCTCTTCCGACTCAATGAGGTCCTGCGTGACTTCCACAGAGGGATCCTTACCCTGAACCTGGGCAAAGAGGGCACACAGTCACTTCTAACCCCAAAGTACACATCAGTCAAGGCAATAACTGAGGTAACAACACATCTCAATTGCCTCCTTTATCCAAAGGAAGCTGCTAGGGAATCTGAACTCTATTTTTCTAGTTCACAGCTTCACACTCCACATTTTCAGTCTGGGAAGGTTGTGACAATTCCCATGTGAAAGACGGTGGGTTTTAGCCCATTTTTTGAGATTTTGGTCTGGCAGTTTGGGGCTCATCCACCACTGCCACCTGTCTGTCCCTGACACATCCAGCTCCTTATTCCTTCAGCACTTTCACAGTTCCACTGCACTCCAACAAGCTGGTTCCTAAGGCCAACTGGGACAAGGACAATTGAAATGTGGTACTCTGACAGTCCCTTTTTTAATAAACAGTCACACAACCACCCCCAACACTGACCACCTGAGTCTCGCCACTACACTGACTTTCCAAAAGCCTGACATTCAATCATGAAAACAACAACTGGGCCTCTAGGAACAGGCAATTTAAGATCTTACACAGAAAAGCCACAGAAAATAACAAGGAGTATTTGCTTATTTTACCGGAAGGTTTAAAAAGGACACACAAATATATCAAGTTACAGAAGACACTAAAATATCTTGAAGAAAAGGTGTTTGATGTTAACTGTACCTGGCAGATTTTTTCCCAAATTTCATCACAGCCAGCTTTTTCTTGGAAACTCAGTGCTAAATCATAGTTCTCTGCTTCTGACCAAACAATCAGGGTGTCCTGTTTCAGATAAAAACAAGAAAATAACCATTTCTGAAACATTCATATGCACTGCATATGAATCTCTATTGCCTTTCAGCCAATGTCCACAGAAAGTTTTACTTAAAGTGACCCTTGTCAAAAAAAGAACATAAGATACTAAAATATTAAATCACCTGTTTTGCCACAAGAACAGCAACTGCCTTTTTCTCTATTGTATAAACACTATCTTAAATACAATATATTTAAATATACTATTTTTCATATCTTACAATGGTACTTTTCTGTAAGATACTTCTTGAGCCAACAGCACTCTTGAAACAGAAGCACACACACTGGAGATTAGGAAAACCTTGCAAAACAATTTAAATATTTTCATATCTAGTAAAGTTGAAAGAAAACTCCTAAGATTTCAGTTTCCTTCTCAGAAAGGGTTTAAGCCAGCCCTAGCAACGAGAAGTAATGCCTAACTAATGCTCAAACATTCTTTTCTGAATTGAAAGACATACAGCGAAAAATATAAAATTCTTACTCAAGTCACAAGCATTTTGCCAGTTATTGTCATTTGAGCAAGGGTTTCTTTAGCTCTGTCACTATTGTCTTCATCAATTCAATTTGTGCACTTGCACAGAATATCTGGAAGTTTCCCTGCAATTTTTGAAAGGTTTTTGTAAGAGGTTTTATTAGGACACTTGCTGCTGCACTATAATGAATGTAGGTCTGGACTTTGACATTCAAATATACAGCTGTTGTGGTTTAAGCACAGCTGGCAACTAATGCAACTGCTCCCTCATTTCCCCCACATCAGTGGGATGGGAAGGAGAATCGGAACCAGGTGAAACCCATGGGTTGACATAAGAACAGCTTAAAAAAATGAAATAAAGCCAAATATAGAGTAATTATAATAATAACAGCAATGAAAAGGAAGATAAGGAGAAGAATGAAGCCCAAGACAGACAAGGGCTGCACAATACAGTTGCTCAGCACACCCTGACCCCTGTCCATCCCGTTCCCGAGCAGCCATCAGCCCCTCCCAGCCAACCCCCCAGTTTATCCACTGGGGGAAGTTGTCCAACATGTTGCCCATGTTGTCCAACTCTTTGGAATATCCCTTTGGCCAGCTCAGCTTCGCTCCCTCCCAGCTCCTCGTGCTGCTCCTCACAGGCAGAACATGGGAAATTCAACAGTCCTTAATTTAGGGTAAGCACTGCTCAGCAACAACTAAAACATCCCCATGTTATCAAAGTTATTCTCATCCTAAATCCAAACCACAGCATCCACTATTAGGAAGAAAATCAATCCTATCCCAGCTGAAACCAGGACAATAGTTCACCATCCTACAGCAAACTCATCTCACGTAAAAACGTCCAAACAGAACAGCTCTCTGCTAACTGCAGTACATTTGATGAGCTCCAGAAAAGTGGTTCAGCATTCCAAGTTTGACTTCCTGAACTGTTACCATAGTTTTTCAAATACTGAAGTGTTTTTTAAATACTAGCAAGCCCTTGCTTAATGGTCAGTAAGGTAATTTACTCCCCATATCTACAGCGTTCAATAGTCACCACACAACTTGTTAAGTCTTTACCCCATGCATCACAAAATATTCAGAATGGTACCTTTAAGTTCAGCAAGGAAACTCAAAGAAATACCTGACTACAGACACCCAGGATTCCTCAGGAAACTTCAGGGGCAACAAGAAACAAGCCCTGCCATTGCCCCAGCATGTCTTCACCCCAAAAATGCTCCTTGTTTCCCTCCCTTTGTGCACCAAATGACAGGAAGTCGTAAGCTCATCAACTGATTAATATCTGCAATAATTGTAACATCTGTGTTCATTATGCTGAAGGACTAATCCAAAACTCTGCAGTCCCCATCCTTTATAATTCATCCCAAGTGATCATCACTACTGTTGAACCTGTCAGTCAGGATTCCTCAATTGTTTTCCATCAAAATCAGGTGAGCTTAGACCAACAGCCCTTTGTAAATGCAGCTTCTGAGCTGACACAGGCCAGGGAGCACTCCAGTATTTCCACTGGCAGGTGTGAGGGGACTCACATTTGGGACAGGACAGCAGGTAACCTCTTCCATGAGCACAGTTCTTTGGAAAACACACAACTTACCAGCTGCTACAACCACCACTCAGGAACATGAATGAGCATCAGCAGTGCCGACATGGCATTAACTCCAGCTCATCTGTACTGTAACATTGATCTCTCAATAGCCACAGGTAGCTGTATATTTTGGGGGTTTTGTCTTTGACTTTTTTCTTCCAAAAAAAGTTTAGTGTAACACCATTGTTAACGAATACTTGTCAACAGATCAGCATCTTCCCAAAACATAATCACAGGCCACACTAAAAACTACAGAATTTGCACAAACTAATTTTTTTTTTCTTTCTTACCAATTTTTTACATATTCCCTCAGAGAAACAAGGTTTTCCCGTTCTGGACAGAACTGATCTCAATGCACTATGGTTGCAGGGCTGTTCCTGAGAGCAGTTTATTTATACTACAGTGTCCTGTGTCACACTGGCACTTGTATCCTGCTGTTACAAACATTACCAGGGAGCCTCCCTGCTTTGGGGCTCCAACTCACAAGCACAAATGGTACAGCTTCTTAGAGCTGACATGGTTTTCACTCCAGCTGTCTCCCCTCATCCCCAGCTCATGGACAGCTGGATCTCTGTGTTTGTTGTGGACCATTTTAGAGTCAACAACTGATCTGGACTTAAAGGAAAAAGTATTATCAACTGCAGGCACTGAAAAGTCTGAGCAGCTCCCTGATCTGTTTCTCTTCCAGAGATTAACAAAAAAAAAACCCCAACACACCAATTCCTAAGTACAACTTTATGGTTGTTACAGAATTCAAATCTGAAGCGTTTACCTTGAAGCAGTCTGTGAAATTACTGATGCCCTGGCACTCAAAATCAATGCCTTTCCACGTAGGCTGAGAGTCAGAGGTGCCTCAATGAACCAAGGACACACACATGAAGCAGCTCTTCATAGCCCAGGATGAGAATTAGTGCAGGATCTTAAAATTACTCCATAGGGACTGCAGTCAAAAATTGGTGACAATTCTCCAGTTCCTGAATGGTGCTTGTTAGAATCTGTACTGCCCACACAAAGCACGAGTTATGTAAATTCTTCCAAAAATATTTCAGAAAGACTGAGAGATGGTTTCATCAGAAAATAATGGTCCAATACCAATATGAAATGAGCTGGCACACACTTCTTGCATGACCTCAGACAACCCCGAGAGCACAGTGATGCTGTGCTGTATGTATGAGCAATGTTCCTTAAATCACTCAAACACCATATAAAGACAAAAAGATTAGTTGTGAACAAAAATTTCAACTCTGAGTAGTTCAAACCCCTCTTCAGTGCTGATACCGGTTTGCACAGTGTCTGCTCCTCCAGCTGTCCTTGCTCCTGCTCTGGCCCCTCTCCCCCCATGCTGCACAGGAATCAGGAGGAGGAACACATGCTGATAAAAACTAATCTGGCAAGAAGACGTGTTTCAACTGCCTCAGTTCCTACATCTCACCTGCCACAAAGTAATGTGAATACAGCATGAAACAGGAGTGAAGAAGCCCTCTGGCAACTGCTTTAACAGCCCCCCTGCCGATGTGTTAAACCCCAGCCACAAGTAACTCTGATTTTGCCTCAAGCAAACGGCTCTGCTGCCACACGAGTGATGGCAACACTGGGTAAAAGACAGTATTGCACATGTTCTCATCTCTGAGCTGAAAACAGACAGAGCACACCTAAAGGACAGCTAACATCAGAAGGAAGCATTCACAGTAAGGATTTCTGCAGCAGCTTCATGCTCTTCTGACAGGGAACAGTAACCTCGAGCAGAGTGTGAACAAACAAGTGGTTGTGGTAACAACCTTTAGAAGTGCTCCTGCAAGAGCCTCCAGAGACATCCGACCCTGTCCTTTGGCCAGCATGGGGTGTCCAGCAGAGCTGTGCCACTCTCAAAGCCCGTGTCCCAAAACCCAGGGGGACCTAAAGCTCTTCAGGCCCTCATGTCCTTGGCATTCACACAAGCAGAGATGATTTTACACTGTCTGCTGAGCAGCTTGGTACCCGTGTGCAACCCAAGGCCTGTTTCCCTGGAGAAAGCAGTTGTGATGACTGTGCCCAGCACCCAGCCAGGATTAATTCTGCAGGAAAGCCACAACCTCAAGCACAGCTGGAGCAGGCAGGTAACAGGCCTGGCCTGTTTGGGGTTAGTCAATAGCTGGAACACCACCTGGCACAAACCATGCAGTGTTGGCAACCACTGCACCAAAAAATCAGTTGGTTTCCTTTTTCCACAGAACACTTACACAAATCACAATTTAAGAGCTAAATATCCCCTAAGACCATTCATTTACATGAAGACAGATGTGTAGGCAGGGCATGTTGCCTTTCCATCAAGGCACACCAGCCTGTCTCTGGAAATCATCAATCATTATCCCTCTTGAAAAAAGTAAATCCAAACTTCTTCAAAAGAGTGAACAGTGAAGCAAATCCCTTCTGCCACACAAAAGCATTTCAATCAGTAACAAAAGCCAACCAAAAAAACTTCAGCCTGAGTTTTCCTAAACTACAACCTACCTTTTCCACCTGAAAAATGACAACAGCTACTCAAGTCACTTGAAACTTTTCTACCATTTAAGTTAAAAAGGCGCTCAACTAATCTTACATGAAGTTTCAGGAAACAAGGTGTAAAAGGAAGCATTTAAAATTTTACAGCAACATAGACGTTCTGGAAAGGTTGGTCCAAGACTCCAGCTCACTCCTAACCTACTGTGAGCCAACCTATAATCAAGAGCTAACAAAGTTTCTTTCTCAAATTCTCACAATGTAACTTGTCGCTAAAACGAAATCCTTAAACATGTGTCTCTTCCCGACTTAGGAAAAACAAAATTACTGTTTTTGAGTTCTGAAACACTTCTGAGTACCCTGATGATGAACAGAATCAAACACTGAACAAAAGGAACTGAGAATCTACCGCAGAACAAAGGAACAGACAGAAAAAAAATCCAGAAAACCCATGAAACAATGTAGGCAGAGACACCAAAAAGTAAAGCTGAAAAGGGGAAAACAATAAAAGTGATAAAAGCAGTAGAGATTCAGTAAGCTGATTTTTTCAGTGGATTAAACAAAATGACCTATTAATATAGCTCCCAACTATTTTACTGCTTTGTTTTGCAGGTTTACCCCTAGGAAAGGCAATCATGCATGTGAGTCTCACTGTGGCTTGTGGCCTTACCTAGGACAGCACAAGTTTTCGGGGCTTAAAATACAACTAAAGAGCAACAACAGCGAAGAAAGTCTCACAAACAAAAAGTCCTTTGTGTTACTTCAGAAGTAAGTAATACACGTAAATACAATTTAACAAAGTTTTGCCTTCCTAATTCAGCAATTATTTCAGACAGTTTGGGATGGGAGACAAAAGTTACACATATATGTCTCCAATTATTTTTCTTGTAATGAGTTCAATATTTATCCAACTCTAATATATTATCTTCAAAGCCTGAAGTCCAAAATGTTTTTTAGAAGACCCGCGTTTTTATTTCTAGAATGTGAAGTGTTATAGCCCCTATAGGCTTCAAAGCAAGTTTTTAATCTCCATAAAAAACACCATCAACAATTCCATGTTGTCCTGCTTTTCCTTTTTTTTTTCCTGAAAAATACAATTACTTTGAGCACAAAACAATTCCTCAGCAACGAGTAAAAAACAAAGCCTAACAATACTTGCCTGCTGTTTTTGATATGCAGTATTTGGATTTATCTTCGATTCTAACAGTAGTGAACCTGAAAAAGGTATGAAGAGACATTTACTGAGTTCAACAAAACAAGCATTTCCACTCATCTCACACCACTGCCCACGTGCCAGCCAACACATGCTCAACTTAATCCAGATCTTACAGAAAATCCAGGAGAACCATCTTCTTTAAATACAACTCCCTAAGATAAGCCTAGTAAGAAAATTCAGCAGAAAAATTGCATTCAAATGTATTTTTCTCTTCTGGTTTAGTCCAAAATTCTCCATAGCACTCTTTTCTCCTGAAATCTGGTGCAAGCAGCAGCTCGTTTAAAGGCCATTTACCAAACCTATACAAATTCGCAGCCGATAAGGTGCTGCCCAGCATAAAAATGTTTTTGCCCACAGAAGCCACGTGGGCCATTTGCTTTTATTCCCTTCAGCTGCCCTTCAGAAGTGAATCATCCAGATACTTTAAACGCAGGGACTTTATCTTGTGTATGCAAGTAGTGTATGTCTCCTGGCAACAGCTCCAGAGCAATTTATACCAGTCTTAGGTGGTTTATTTAGCACATTAGCACCTGTCGGCTGATGAAGTGGGGAGCACGTACCTCCCCACTCTAAAAAAGCCCCTTAAGGTGACTTTAAAGTGCAATTAAACACGAGGAGCACCACACGACTCGAGTGCAATCACTGAATTCCTGAGGGGGAAAAAGAGCAAGAAACAAACTTTTTACAGCAGCAAGGAGGGGAGGAAAAGAGCACCTCAAAAGCAAAGTATATTGTTCTGAAAGCGAACAAAATGTCGTCCCACGTAACAACTTCAGCTCCGTGGAGGCAGAGGAGCTGCAGCTGGCTGGGGTGACTGCACGGAGCTGAGTCAGGGGAGGTTAGGCTGGACACTGGGAAAAGGTTTTTCACTCAGAGGGTGGTCGGGCACTGGAACAGGCTCCCCAGGGATGTGGTCGTGGACAACGCTCTCAGGCACATGGTGGGATTGTTGGGGTGTCCTGGGCAGGGCCAGGAGTTGTAGTTGCTGATAGGTCCCTTCCAGCTCGGGATATTCTGTGATTCTATGAACTGGGAAGGGGAAAGTCTTGGGCCGCGGTGGCAAACACTGCTGTGGCTTGAGGGGGGAAGGAAACTTCTCCCAGAGCCGCAGGCTAAGGGAAGGAAAGGGGGGAAATAATAGCAACGATAACGATAATCCTTGGCGGCTCCAGAGGGAGGGCACCATCAGCCGAGCCCGGCGGCGGTGGGTGTCAGCCCCGGCTGGCGGGGCCCGGAGCCGGGCGGGG
>WEIV01002827.1:4062-17091 GCA_013390005.1 Calyptomena viridis
CTTTTTCAAAGGAGAATGTGTACCTTGAGTATTTAAGTACTTCTTAGATTCTTATGCATGGCAATTCAGTGCGGTTTTTATACAGATATGGCCCAGCACTACTCAGAAAGATGCAACTCTACTTGATCAGGATACTCTTACATTTGCTGTTGATTTGGAGCTCCTGTGCTAGATAGAGATGGTAACTTTTTATATTCTGTTGCCATCATTGAATTATTCTTCAGTGTTTTCTGGTCACTTCTTGAACTTGTTTAAATATTTAGCATCTATGGTATATTGTGATGAGGTAGTAGAACAGTTCAATATATGTAATATTGGAGACTTGTGAAATGGCATACTGATTCTTCTACTCTCTATTGATTTCTGTGATACTTCTTAATACTGGGTTTGTTTTTATACTTTTGTCTGCTCCTCATAAATTATTCTGTAGGGGTGTCTATTTTAATAGCTCAGTCTCATTCTAGAGTGGCAGTAATTGAGTTGAAGCTGATCTTTGTGTAAGTGAAGTTTGAATCATTTTTCCTCCTTGGGTAAAAACTGTTGCACTCAGTAATAATTTATGTTCAGAATTTGTCATACTACCTTTTAATGTTGAGCTCCTGCAGTAGTAATATCTACATATTTCAATATGTTCTGAATTAATTAGTATGTCAAGAGAAAAATCTTGGCATCATAACAGTGAAAATAAACAGCAATTAGTAGTGGTCCAAAAAAAATCAAACAGAATGTTAGAAATTATCAGGAAATGAACAGGGAACAAAAGGGATAATACTTAGACTGCACTAACTCTGTCAAATACTTGTCATGAATAATTTTATCAGTCCCCTTCCATTTCTGAAATGGAAAATTGTAGTGGGAGAAAGTACTTTTCATCACATTTGTTATACTTTTGTACAGGATGAACTCTGTGAAGAGATTAACTTCCCTGTTCTCTTTTTTTTTTTTTTTTTTCCCCCCTGGTGATGGGAAGGGAAAGGGCAAATCAGGGAAGTGTATAATGTTAGCAAGTGCTCTGCAGTGGCTGAATAGGAAGTATTTCCTAGCTGCTAATAATAATGTTGGTACAGGAAGCCTCAAAGAGAAGAAGCTGAAAACAGGTTCGAAATAAAAAGAGATGGATGAAAACTGGAGATTATTTTGGATGCTTTGGATGCCAAAAGCATATATAGATTTGAAGTAGTATTTGAAAGGCAAAATGTTTTCAGAGGGTTTTGTCTAAATGAGTGAGAGGTTTTTTTATACAACAACAGTGTGTATCACAGAAGATCTAAGACACAACTTTTAGAAGCAGGAAGGGCTTATAATGGGGAGCATCTTTCTGAACTACTACTTGTACTCTTGCATAGTGACCTGCAACTGCTGTGGTTTTCTTCTGGTTCATTGGGCCAGAAAATAAAAGGATTTCCTTGACTGAGGGAAGATGGACATAACATAACTGAGGAACTAAATGAAAGATTATTTCAGGCAGCAGGAAGAGGGTTCTTGCATTTTTTTTAGAAGACTAATGAGTTAGAGAAACTTGGCATAGGAAGCTGGAATGTAGATGCATTTTGGTTGACAGGTGCATTTTGGTATAGATACATTTTAATTGACTTGAATCTGCTGAGTATAAAATAGAAATTCTGAAGAAAATGAAAATACTTTTTTAGTTTTGTGTTACTAATCTACATGTAAAATCACACCAGGTCCCTTTTCACTTAAAATGTTTGTTAGTGAAGCACTCTTAATTTTCTACTTTTATAAGCCACAGAGTAAATAGAAAATTTATGTCTTCTGTATTTTTAAACTTAACAGTGCAGAAAATAAAATGTTAGGAATTTATGTGCTTCAGAGGAGACCACTGCTGCCTGTGCTTCTTACTGCAGAAGTGGACTGTACTTGAAGCAATGTTGTGCTTACCTGTTCCTAAGAACATTTTTTTTATAAGATTTGTCTCTTTTTCAATATACTTTTTTCCTTTTCCACCCTCCTATTTTCTCAGCATTAGAGTATTAACTGAGAGGCATATTTCCCTGGCTTTGCATTGCATATAGTGCTAACCTGGATTTCATCCACAAGTAAGTTTGAAAACTTCTTTCTGCTTTTCTGTATAAAAGCAAGGGATAAAAAAGCTTTAATGCTACAATGATTAGACTTTGGAGATCTGATATTGGTTACAAGGGAGCAATACTTCACAGAGACTCCAGAAACTAGAAAAAATGCTTTTCTGTTACTTCTTTTTTTCTGTCTTTTCCCCAAAGTTTCTTACTGCAAAACCACTGTCTGGTAGGAGGCAAGAGAAGCAAGAACTGCTTCGTTTCTTCGTGACTTTTTTTCTCCTGTAGATGAAGGTACTTTACTGTAGTGATTATTAGCATGGGAATGGAAACATGCTGTTTAAAATATTTTAAATTTACATAAGATGGCATTCTGCTATTTTCAGCCACCTTACAATGTTTTTTGTGTTGGGTTTATGGACTGGTTACATCAAGAGGTCTATAATGACACAAGAGAAGGGTACATGTTTGACTTTCTTCTGCTTAATTGAGAACTTAACAAAATCCAAAAATACAGGGGTTTTTTTTAAAATGGCTCTACCACTGATATTGCTGTGGTGATTTGTTGTTCTACTGGCAGCAGGGCTGGATCTCTTTATTCCTCCTTCTCCCCGTACCTTGAGGGCTGTAGTAAGTGGTAACTGCAAATTACCAGTCTCTCATAGTGCTGTCATAAAGAGGCAGATAGAGACTCATGTGTTTTAAGCTTCTGGAGTTTGAACAAAGTCCAAGTTCTTGTCAGATGCTGGGAACAGCATCTGGAAGTTTTGAGCCTAAGTGCTCCTAGTTTCTTCTGCAACTTAAACTCACCTTTTTCACAGGAAGGCTGAGATGGAAATTTCTAGCAGTTCTTTAGGAGTCATACACTTGAGAAGGAGGTGGAATGGGAAGTGAGAAATATGCAGTGAGTGGTATGTTTTATTTTATGCAATTGTGATACAGTTTAAGTGTGAAAAAAAATAATAGGATAACCAGGCAAGCAGTGGGAAGGTTCCCAAGAATGCCAGTGAAGCAACTCTTAGCAACAGGTCTTTCATATTGGAGAGAGAATGTGTTTTTGAAATCTTGAATAGATATAAATGGAAGGAGATTCATAGGAAAAAGTGATAATTTGAAGGATGTTTTTCAAAGCTGAAGCTGTGTTGCTGTTTCTGTGAAATACTAATAGAAGAGCATTCCTTCTTCCTGGACTAGATCAGCAGTAGTTTCCTTTCTTTTCAGAGCTACTGGCTGCTTCAAAATGCTACTGAATGACTTGCTGTCCTTGCTGTCTTTAAAGCTTCAGCTGGGACTGGAGTGGTGGAGGAGATTTAACATAAAAGCGATTAAAAAAAAAGTTGTATACTAATGATTAAATTTTGTTGCATCCTAGTGAATGGTCCAAAGGTGAACTATACAGCTAACAAGTGGATGTAACACGAGATAAGTCTGTGACTTTGTTTTAATTAACTTGTACATTTAAATGATTAAAAAAAAGCAGTAAAGGGATATTGTTCTCTGGCAAATAATTCCCATGCTGTCCGATAGTCTTAATGTTCTTGGTATTCCCATACAAGTCTCATTTCACTTAATTACAGATTGCTCAACCTCTGCAAGTGCCAAATCACACTTTATTGGAAGAAATCTTCTCTGTCTGGGTAGGATTGCTGTTTTTTTGTTGGTTTTCTTTTTTTTTTGACTATTCTAAATGAATATTTTTTACAAGGTTTAATTAAAGTCTTAGTCAAATTTGAATTCAGTGATATAAAATGCTTTCAAGAAGACTAGGCTTATGAACAATTTCTGTAATAACTTCCAAGAATAATTTTGTATCCGTAAATTGTCAGAAGCTAGTTTTTCTGTTTCATACCTCTTTTTTCTTGGCTGTTTAATGATGGTGGCTGTAAAAGCACTACTAGAAAGGAACACACAGGTTTTTATACCAGCTCGTAGTTCCAATGTGTGGATCAGTTGCTGGATTTGTGTATTACCCTTGCATATCTCAGTGTGTATCAGGAATGTGACAGGGAACAAAAGCCTTTATATTGTGAAGTATCTTCTGTATTGAATTGTGCTCAGTTGATAATTTTCAGCTTAGATCTGTGCTAGAATAAGGAGATGGACTCTCCCTTGTTTTAGCTTCTGGTTTGGAGCTGCAAAGTGAGCTAGCTGTTAAAAATTGGATAGTGTGGGTTCATTCGTCTTTAAGCTGAACTTATTTGCTAATTTCCCTCAGCTTTGAATTGCAGTCCAATTCCTTTCCCTCTGCTGCCACTCATTGTGTGGGCTTTGTCATGTTTCTGGTTCTCTGTTAATTTGGGCATCGAAAACAGAAAATGGCATCCTACTAAAAAGGATTTAGCTCTCGGACCAGTTCACTGAAGAAGGTGTCTCCATCTCTGGCTCTCTGCTGGCTTAACTCCCTTGAGTGGCTCTCCATGAGGTCCAGAGGACCTGAGAGCTGGCACAGGGAAATGATGGAGAAAAAAAGTCCAAACCTGTCTCTTTCAGTGCCAACTGTGGTAGCAGTTTAGCTATAATGTGAAACGGCACCTGCAGTAATGCCTGAAAGTTTGGGGTTAATGCTTTTATCAACTCATTATGAGGCAGATGTGTAATTTTTCTCCACACTAGAAGAATGGCTATCCTAGGTTTTTGGTTTTATTTGGTTTCTTCTTGTCTTATTAATGAATGGACAGAGAGATACCTTTAGATTTCTAAGTGAATTATTGACTGAGTATTTTTAACATCTGCATGATAAGTGTTTCATAAAGCCACGTTAGTGAAAATTTAAAGCCTTTGATTGTTGTTTTCATTCTTCCATGCATATCAAACCTCTTTTTCATTTTGAGCTTCACTCTTCCCTCCATGGGTATGCTTGTCTGCTGCTGCTTCTCATCACTGACCTATAGAAGTCAACTAAAGAATGGCACTTCTAATTAAAGCATGCTTTGAAATTGTTAGAGTGATGAGGCTGAAAAAGGAAGCAGTGCTTGGCTGTAGGTAGGTGTGTGTTTGAGGTCTTTTTGGTTCCCTGTGGAAGCTGTGTAAAGGTAAGAGTTGCTCACAGCTCTCTGCTTCTAAAATCCTTCTACAGAAGTGGAAGGAAATCCATTTAGGACTGAACATGAGCTTCTTGATGAAGAAAAGATTTTATGATGGAATGATTATCGTAGTCTCTTGCTTAAAAAGAAGACACATATTGCCTTACAGAAGATGATGAAGCACTATAATATTCTGCCAGAAAAGTTAGTGCCATAGATGGTGCTTGACAGAAATGTGCGAAACATATCATAAGCTGGTCCCTTTGCAGTGCTGAAGTTTGGATGTTATGTAGATTCAGTCATTTGCATTTTAATATTTGTGAATGATTATAATGTAAATGAAACAGAACTGTGTCCATATTTGTCTTTTATCAGTGTTTGTTTACTTAGGATGCATTGGAAAAGAAGGAGATAGGAATTAAAATACTGAATAGTGGTGTCTCAAAGTTGTAATTACTTTTTGATAGCGTGTGACTTGTCATAGTTCTAAAGCTGCATGCAGGGATTGGTTCTGTGCTATGTATGTGCAGGGGAGTAAAGGAATGTCATTTCAGTATTTATTATTCTGAGGAAAACATCCGTGGCACAGTGCCTGTGAAAATGATGATTATCGACCATAAACAGATACAGCAATTCACTTCAGAAATTATTTTATTGATCTCTGGAGCATTGCATTTACTTTCCAAAATAAAATAATTTGCTTTTGGTAAATGGTGAAAAACACTTCAGTTTCTTTGTGAACAAGAAGGGCACTCTCCAGGGAGAATGAGTCATGAAAACATTAGTATAGTTGGAACTTACTGTTCTACAATTACATTATTTTAATTGTTAGGATTTTTGATATCCAAATGGAAGCATTCATTATACTGCTTTTTATCTTGGGGATGGACAATCTACTAAAGTAAAAATCTTAACCCAAATCTATGTTAGCTAAGCGTACTTCAGCAGAGCTGAGGCCGTGAATGTAGTCCACCTGGACTTCAACAAAGCCTTTAACACCATCTCCCATGGCAAACTCTTGGAAAAGCCCATGGCTTGGACAGGTGCACTCTGTGCTGGGTTAAGAACTGGCTGGATGGTCAGGCCCAGAGAGTGATGGTGAGTGGTGCTGCATCCAGTTGGCATCTGGTCACTAGTGGTGTCCCCAAGGGATCAGTGTTGGGCCCAGTCCTGGTTAATATCTTTATTGATGGTGTGGATGAGGGGATTGAGTCCACCATTAGCACATTTGCAGATGACACCAAGTTGGGGATGAGTGTCAATCTACTGGAAGTTAGGAGGTCTCTGCAGAGGGATCTGGACAGGCTGGATAGATGGGCTGAATCCAATGGTATGAGGTTCAACAAGACCAAGTGTGAGGTCCTTCACTTTGGCCACAACAACTCCCTGCAGTGCTACTGGCTGGGGACAGAGTGGCTGGAGAGCAGCCAGGCAGAAGGGGACCTGGAGGTGCTGATTGACAGGAAGCTGAACATGAGCCAGCAGTGTGCCCAGGTGGCCAAGAAGGCTAGTGGCATCCTGGTCTGTATCAGGAATAGTGTGGCCAGCAGGACCAGGGAAGTGATTCTTCCCCTGTACTTGGCCCTGATTAGGCTGCACCTTGAGTCCTGTGTTCACTTCTGGGCCCCTCAATTTAGGAAGGATGTTGAGATCCTGGAATGTGTCCAAAGAAGAGCAACTAGGATGGTGAAGGGACTGGAGCACAAGTCCTGTGAGGAGAGGCTGAGGGAGCTGGGGTTGTTTAGCCTGGAGAAAAGGAGACTCAGGGGAGACCTTATCACTCTCTACAGCTGCCTGGAAGGAGGTTGTGGCCAGGTGAGTTTCAGTCTCCCCTCCCACGCAACCAGCAGTAGGACAGGAGGGCACAGACTTAAGCTGCATCAGGTGGAGTCACCACCCCTGGAGGTGTTTAAGAAGAGACTGGCTGTGGCACTGAGTGCCATGGTCTACTTGACAAGGTGGTGTTATGTCAGTGGTTGGACTTGGTGATCTCAGAGGTCTTTTCCAACGTGGTTGATTTTGTGATTCTGTGATTTAGGTCATAAGCCCAACACGAATGCAAGTTACAAATCTTCTATTAGCTTTATTATTCTTTTATTGGTTTCATTTTATTAGAAGGCAAAGTGTTGGAGCAATGGTAAAGTGTAGCTTCAGGAAAGAATATTTGTAATCCTTTTGGGATGTTTTAGCCTGTGAATTTCTTGACTTATTGTTGGAACCATGCATTACTAATTGTAGAAGAGCTTATGTCTTCCTTTTGTCAGACATTTCGCTATCTTTTAATTTATTTATTTGCAGGCCAGAAAGCACTGAGACCAAAGAAAATTATATATGATAATGATTAGAGAGACAGATCAGTCATACAAGCAGTACTAGGGGGGAGAGCAGGGGATTAGGAATAAAGTTTCATCCATTACTGTCATTGCTTTGATTTCCTGTGAGAGTGACTTTGATGACTGTTGTAGAGTGATGTGTAAATAGAATGTTTTTAGAAGTGGAAAACTTCACATAAGTTTTAACATTTTAACAAAAAATGAAAATTTTGATTTTTGCACAGCTGTGTGTCAATGCAAAAGGGATGCTTGTCATTCCCAGTGTCTAATCTGAAGAAACTCTGCGAAAGAGGAGTCAAGTATTTGGCTGGGACATAGGTGTTGACAATGTGCTGTAAAATTCAAAACTGCCTAAGGGGCTGAGTGTGCATTCTTCTGACAGTGACAGGAAGAAGCTGTCAGAAGGAATTGGATGCCACCCCCGTCTCTTTGGATGGAGTAGATAAAACAGTGCTCTGCTGCTGTTTTCTGTGGCAGTGCAGGACTGGAGTTCAACTTCAGAAGGTTTTGAATGGTTGTAAAAACTTTCTCCTGCAGACATTTACCTGCACTTTGTGTGTGACTGCTTTTTCAAGTTATAAATGGGAAATTTTTATATTTAGTGTGGGGCTTTGCCTACAGAAAGCTTCATGGGTAGCCAGAGGTCCTGGTGCTGAGCTCGTTTAAAGTTTATATGCTACAGATGTCCTCTCAAGAATAATCCCAAACTAGATACCAGAGGATTTGTGTTGTGGGCTGGTGGAGTTTCCTGGCCTGTTGGTTGGAAACATTGAGTCACTAGATGGATGAGGAGTATAAAGGGACAGCAAATGAAGAGGTGAGGAAAGCTTATAGACCTGTAGGAGCTGATCACAGACCAATGTATTTGGCTCTGATACTTGGCACAGACTGTGGCTGTATGTGCTAATTCAGGATTTCCAATCTTCCTGACTGATTGAGCTGCATAGGATTGATAACGATCTGTTGGAGTCCAGGATATCGAGTCTACACCTCAGATCACCCTGGAGGGTCTGGGACCCTCGCAGAGACCCCAGGAGGATACAGTTTTTGATCTGTGTCCCTGGGAAGGACTTCCAAAACTGATGGAAGCAAGAGCAGCAGAAAAATAATTTGGCTTATGGTTTGCTTAGTTATAGAAGTGAAGCTTATAGTTTTAGGTTTTGTAGTATAGATATAAAAGACAACATGGAGGATTTTGGGTGTCGCCCTGAGTTCTTCTTCTTCATCTTCTTCTTGCTCCTTGCACTGCAGTAGAGCTGGCACTTGATGATTGGTAGAATAGATTCCAGGTAGAGAAGATGTGTTAGTAGTAAGTTAGGATTATTGGTACTGAATTGTAAACAGAGTATGTGCTATATGTTAATTGGTCATTAGTGTCCTTAAAAACCCAGATACAGCCGCCATTTGAGGCATTCCACACCCTACTCCCTTCTCGCTTTGTGCTTCCTTGCTTTGCAGCAAGTGCTTTTAGCAACACACGTTCTGGTATGTTAAACCCAGGTTTGGGTGGCATGCTGAAGTGTGATAAACCTCAATAAACAGCAAGAAAAACTGAGAAGCTGCGAGTTTTATTCCTTTATCTGGTACCGGACTTTGATAATAAGAAGAGGTCCTCTAACAAACAACCAAAGAGTATCTCGAGAACGATCTTGTGCTGAGAGGGGAAGAAGACTCTAGGAGAGGCTCCCTGGCTGGGGTGATCTCTGTCTGGAGATCACATAGCTCTGTTGTAGGGCAAGGCATGGAGCTGAGTGTTGGGCACACTTGGCAGTGGGATATGGTCAGCCCTTGCCAGGCTATGTACTTATGTATGTAGAGATTTGAATTTACCTGGTGTCCCTGTTTTTTCTGATTTTTCTCTCCTGCTTCACTAATCCCCAAACTCCATGCCCTAAATGGCTGTCTGCTGAAAGTTGATGTGAGTAGCCACATGCCTTGGCAAAACTTAATGAAAAGCCATCTTAAATGCACTCTTGTCCCACAGACTATTTGTGCTGCCCCTCGTCACAGTTTGAGTGTGGGTGATGTAGCTCAGTGAGTTGTGATATGAACTAGAGCAAATTTTGCATGAAAATAAAAAGATAATCTGGATTAAGAGACTCTAAAATGGTGAGCATATCTGTACTTTGGAAATGTGTTCATTACTGCCTTGTGATACAAAGCCAGTTAAAAAAATTACAGCTAGCTAGCAGCTTTTGTACCAGTAGTTCACTCTCAGATTTATGACTCACAAGTATACGTGCCATTTGGTGAAAGATATATCACCTTAGTGGACATGAGAGAAAATGTGGGCCATGAGCTGCAATCAAGGTCTTTGTTGTGATCCATGGGTCAGCTGCAGGTAGTTCACAGCAGTTTGAAACACTGTGTTGAGGAAAAAGAGCATTGTATTGCCAAATAACAACAATGATATAGGTATTAGCTTCAGAAATACATGCATTTCAGTTTATGAATAGATCTCTAGGAGTGTGCAGGTTAAATGAAATTGTTTTGGCAACTGCTTTTTTTTCTGAAAGCTGACTCTTTCCTATAATTCCTTCCTGATTCTGTACTTAAACAGAAACAGTGCATGGATTTTTCCTTATTTGTTTTGTGTTACTTTTGTTATCTGCAGTTCTATAACTTTCCCCCAAGAAAATTGAAACATAATAAAACTTCAGTTCTCACAGAATATTGTTTTCTTTTAAACAAAACTAATGGCTAAACTCACTGTTTTACTTTGGTGCTGTTTACCTGCGTTTTAGGATCTGTTTAGCCATGTGAAAGTAGCTGCCATGTATTTTCCATGTATTTTTGGTATTGTGATTGCAAGGTACTAGAATATCAGTGATTTTGAAATAATTTAATTTTAAATACGAAATAACTGTTATTATTCTGGAAGATAACTTAGTTTTTTCATAATAAAATCATTTTATCGTGTTCTTCCTCTGCACCCTAAATTTAGTTTAGAAGTACTCTAGTGTTAGTCAGTTTAAAAAACAAACATCAGTAAAGTGTGTTCTGCTATTATATACTAGGAATACTCTTTCTTTGTGAAACATGTAGTAAAAAGGAAATTCAATCACACCCGCTTTTCCTCATTCCATTCTTTCTCCCAAATACCTTTTCCTCTGGCTCTTATTTTAATTGTAGTTATGTCTAAGCAATGCTTTTTCAAATGGAAGATGAATAATAAACCTGGCAGCCTTCTTTCCCCTTCTGACAAATTACAGCCCATGCTGCTTTTTTGCCTTAGAGTCAAGTTCAGTTTTAATGCAATTGTGATTTATCAGCCAGGATGGATAATTTCTGAACAGATGCTTATTATTATAATCTCATTGTCCACAGTAGGAAAGAATATATTCATTTCAAAAAGAGTCAGATTGTCATTCCTGGAAGTATTTGTAAATGTTAAGTCCAGACCAGTGGAATAATAATTATTTCTGAGATTGGCACCTCTTTGCGCACTGCCAGTGTGATAACCCATTTTTTTAAAACTTTAGATATCTCAAAAAGTCTAAAGTCTAGTTTTGCATGGGAATGGCAGAGGGACTGTGTAACTTGTTTCTCTCTTCCTCCTTGTCAGTGCCAGATAATCTGCCTTGTCCTTCACAGTCAGTGGAGAGGTAACGTGAGGCCTGACTTTAATTCCAGTGCTAGTTGGAACCTGTCCCCTTTGGATTTAAAGTCTTTTAATGATAGTACCGCGGAATTGTTAAAATTGACCCATAAGGAATAAGAAGAGAGATTGTACCCAAGGAATACTTCTGCTCTCTCCAACAGAAGTGTCACCTCACACTGATGGCTACTGTTCTAGCAGTGCTGTAGACTGCCATCATTACTCGTGCAGGGTTTGTAGGAGAGGTGAAATGGTATTTCACCCATGGGGCTGAATATTTACTTCACTGTCTTAAAGTGCTGCTACTAAATGTCGCTCTCTGAACTTGTTTGTGTCTCATGAGGTAAAAGTTACTCTGTTTCAGTTTTAACTTTACAAATGCAATCGACAGTTCAAATAGAAGAGAAAAGCTCTTTTATATTGCACTTTTATATATGATATCCCATGGGCTCTAGTGCCCATCTGTGCTTGATTGAAGATTACTGTCCTATAGACCTCCAGGAAAACTTTGTTTGAGGTCTGCAGAGAACAAACTGCAGAGAACAGAAGTTCTTGAATGTTCCAATTGATTTTATAGGTTGTATGTTAAAAGTGTTCACACTGCAGATGTAGTTGGAGATTTATTTCTGGCATTTTTTGTATGTACGGTGTATCCCAAGCTTCCTCCAAAATGTGTTGATGTTTTTAAGTCATGTTTTGTTTTAAATGTTAATGTTTAATTGTCGTGCCTTGCCAAAATTGCACCTCCTCTGATGTTAAAAATAGCATCACCCTGTTTCAGATGTTCATCAGGTGAAAGCCTTAGATTTGTTTTCTTCCTTGCTGTTCAAACTAGTTTGGTGAATTGTAGGTCAATGATTTAGTAAAAAAATATTTGTGTTGGCATTGTTATTACTCTGTCTGCAAAATCCTTCCTAAGCTTTCCTAAAAAGTAGAGTTGTAAGAACTTAGCGGCATGTTATTATGTAAGAATTTGTGAACATTTTTGCAAAGGCCAATTTCAGAAGCCAAGAAACAAAGGCAATAGCTCTGATATTTCAAAGAACATTGCTGCTGAGCAATGCAGATCGTTCAGAAAGAATAGATCAGTTACATCTCCAGATTTAGTTTTGTGAGGAAAGTAGAACAATACACATCTATAACCTGAATTGCAAATCATTACTCGTGTAAAGGTTGGTAACAGCACCATCCCATTGCTTTTTCCTAGAGCATTTCATCCTCACGGAGTAGAAGCTCATCTCTGCTGCCACCTGGGACAGTTAATTCTGCATCTCCCAGTGGCCAGAAACACATGAGTCAAAGTGGGCCAACTGTTGTAACCATCACACATCACAAATCACCTGCAGCTGCTCGAAGAGCAAAGAGCCAGAGATCTGGTCAACTCCATGAAGTCAGAGAGGTAAGAGATTAAAATCTGCTGTTTTGCTGTAATTCTGAAGTGCTTATTTTGCTTTAGAATACGCAGTTGAGTCTGACAAGTTAATGGTTATCTTTGTTTCCTACTTTGTGTTTGTTTGACTACTTTGTTTTGGTCCAAGAGGTGGTCTTTAATTTTGGTTCAGCTTCAGGTCAGGTGTATACAGACTTTTTTTTATGTTGATGTTAAAATTAGCGTGCACATGTGCTTAGAAAATGGCTGCAGCTTCCAGATTTTGCAGTGGTATTGCAGTACTAGAGGAACATGTCTTTGAAGCTGTGTGCAGCAAAACCTTTCATATTGGAAAGCAGGCCCTGAAGCATTTAAATATAACTAGAAAAAAGTATTTAAATAAGTCTGATGAATGTGTGTGAATGAAGGCATAGTTCCCTACACTGAGCAGTTTGTTCCTATATGGNAACTTACAGTAAAACAACGAGTAAGTGGGCAGGTATCATCCTTGCAGAAAAGGCCTGTGAGTTGCTGACTCATTTGTTTGCAGTGTATTGTGATGTGGTGTCATTCCAAAAAGGTATGTATCACAGGACTCTAGTCTGTAAAGATGGAAGGTAATTATTTTGTTCTCCTTGATATGAGTGTTACTTCACCTGCAGCACCAGTT
>WEIV01002828.1:0-23268 GCA_013390005.1 Calyptomena viridis
GTTCTTCTTGTTTTGTTTAGTTCAACCAAAAAGGAACTAAAAATGGATATTAAAAGTATCTATAGTAAAAACAGTGCTTGGAGAGTGACTTTCAAGTTGTAAATTGATAATGCCAGAGTCAGGTGAGACAGGGGATCAGAAAAGATTCAGGATGACAGCATACACCAACTTGTGCTGTTACACAAAGATGTGTTACACAAAGATCTGTTCAGGGCAAATATTTTGGGTAACACCTGCAGCAATTGTGATGCATTTCCCAGATGTTGGATGGTAACTGGGAAGAGCCTGACTTAGTGTACAGCTCAGGTGCTACTGTGTGTTCTTAACATTTTTATATACCCTTCCAATAAATGCTTGTTTTAGTAAAGTCTTGACTGCTCCCTGTACTGATGGGAACAAAGCAAGCCACCCCTGGAGAAAATAAGGTTTCTCACTTCTTAATCACCACTTTTTAAAATCCTAGATATAGGCACCTCACTTCACTCTCACCAAACATTGAATTTTTTTCCAAAATCTAGTCACTTGCAGCAGAGCACTTTTTTTTATGGCAACTATTGCTTTAGCTCCTTACCTCAGTAGATATTTTTGTGAGTTTTTTGATATTTTTCTAAATAAGGACAAATCTGCTAAATTCTGTAGTGTACAGGAAGGTCATAGGTTCCCTTAAAATGAAGTAGCAATGGTTACCTCAAGAAAACTCATTATTACGGAAAAAGTAAAAGAAGGTTTAATAGAAAATTAAGCATGTAAGTTTTAATAGAAAATTATGTTCTTTTCCTTTGAGTGCAATGTAACAAGTGTCTAGTGTACAGGTCCCCTTCTCACAAGAAGAGAGATTTCAAAGGTAGATGTAATTTTCCAAACAGTGGATTTGTTCCAGTCTACCTAGATAAAGTACAGAGATACCACCTGCTTTATGCAGAACCATTTGGGTTTAAACCCCACAAAACATTTCCAGGAAAGAAAACCTTAAATGCAAAGGTTTTCAGATATGTGTCTTGCTTGCTTGTAAGTTTTTCAAGATCATGTATTTGGTTTATCATTTAGGAGAAGCAAGAATTTTTTACTTTTTTACCTTTTGTTTCAGGATGAAATTTTGAACCATGTTTGGGTTTGGGGTTTTTTCCCCCCTCAGATCACTACCTTTACTGCTAATATTTTGCCAGTTAAAAATGTTAGGTACATTCACTTTTACAAACAGGCTTTGGGTTCAGGATGGGGTCAGCAGACCTTATCTGTGCTGATACATGTGGATTTTTGCCTATGAATAGGATTATGGGAACAAAACCCCAGGTATAGACCTGTACTCTGCAGCTGTAACAGCCTTTGCTGTGAGTAACTCTGCAAAGATGGGATCTGCTGGGGCTTCTCTTTGTGTATGTTTGCACAACTGAAACACGACAGATCATACTTGAAAAGCTTTTCCCCCCTCCCAACCTCCCAGAAAGCCGTATCTGTCTTTATCTACTGCATTAATCTTTCCCTATACTGAGACAGTAAAGTTAGGACACAGGGTGGCTTTGTCTGCAGGAGCACATTCAGCCTAGTCTTCCAGACTAATTTTCTGCTTGGGTTACTTTCCTAATTATAATTTGTGTTCTCATCATGTCGTGGAAGAGTACATTTTAAATGAGCTTACATTGCACAGTGTAGAAAACCAGCTTTATAGCACTGTCCATAACCTAGAATACCAGTTTTAAATTCGTCATGATGCAGATGCCATAATAATTGCAAGCTTTCAACCCTGTGATCTATTTTTTTCCCCCAGCTATTTGTAAACTGAGGGTTCAAGTTTCATTTTCCCACTCCATATGTACAACTGTTGGGGCATGATGTTGGTCTACCCCCTTACAATCAGAGCTGTGTACATTATAGATTGTGTTCCAAAACACAGTAAAATTTGTGGAAAGGGGAAAAAATTACAGTAATTATGCCTTCTTTAACCTTCTTGCGCTTACTAATAGATTGTAAATGGACTGTTTGGGGGGTTTTTTACTGAAAACCACGAAAAAATGTTTTATTCTTTAAATTAATACTAAAACTATTTCCTGGGAAAAATATAATTTTTACTGAGTGATAGAAATACGATGTCTGATTCTGTTGAGACTAGAAGTTAAGGTTTCAACTCTTAATTAACCACTTACTCCTGGGAAACAGTCAGTCTCGTGAAAAAATTTCAGGGGCATCTTATTCTATTGAATATACAGAGTCTTGAGAGACACTTGAAGAGAGAGGCCATGCACAAAAACATGTGTATGAGGAAAAAAAAGAGTGATATATATTGCCTAAAATTTATTTAAATATTTTTTTTGCACACCTTGCCTACCCTAATCTACCTTATCATAGCTTCTACCTACAAGTACATCACTGAGCCAAGATTTTATAGTAAGTTGGTCAATGTTGCATATGAGGCGGTGGTCACATGAAAGCCAGTTTCCTACCCTAAGGGGTCATATCCTGTTGTTGGAATATAGCAGGATATTTATCCTGCTATAGCACTCGCTTAACTGCATTGGGTGTGATACTTGTGATGTTGGGAAGAGGAGGATCACAGCTTCCATGTCTCCCTGGTCTCACTTTGTTGAAATGAGATTGAATGTTTGGGTCTGGTTAGTCCCTGAATGGTGATATTTAGTCCTCACCATTGGTAGCCTTATAGGCAAAATCTCAGTGATGGGTACCTGATGGGTAATAGTTATAGATCATTAGTTGCAAGAATAATTCACTGTGCAAATGTATGATAGCAAGAGCACTTGTTGTCCCAGTACAGCCATTCTCGTTTGAGGGTTTTGCATGACAAGCATGAGTGTTTTCCAACAGGATATGGATGTTTTGGGCTGTGTTATGAAAGATCTGGCTATTCTGGCCCTGTATGTGCACTGAGCACAGCTATCTCCCCCATGGATATCTGGGGTGCTCCCTTTTTTGTAGAGAGCTCAGGAGAAAGCAGGTGGAACATCTTCCCAGCTTGGCCTCCTTGGGAGTGACATCTCAAAGGAAGGACAACCAGTGCTGTGGTCCCACTGCTGTCCAAGGGAAAACAGAAAGACGTTTGTCCGTTCATGTCTCAGTAACCACAGAATCTTTCCTCTCATCCAGGTTGCCAAAAAAATCCAGCTGATGCTGGAAATTAACTTGTCTGAGACAGAGCATGTGAGATCTCTCTCCCCTGGGCATGACAGGACAGGGGGATGCAATGGTCCCCAGGAAACTGTAGCTCAGCACTTCAATCATCTCCCCAGACCTGAGCAGCTGAGCTGTGGAAATCACTTTGACGTAAATCTCTCAGCAGCTTTTTTGTCTGAAATAAATGATGCATAAAGGAAATGCAAAATTGTTTGGTGGACAGGATTATCTGTGTGTTTACTGCTCTCAGCACTTTTCTTTTGTCTTTTGACTATGTAGTTCCCACTGGTGTGAATAGCTGTGCATGAAACTAAAGCTGCTGAACACAAGCAGGGTGTGAGCAAGCTCTCCCTTTAAACCTGTGACAGCTGTGCACTCGTGGTTGCAAGAAATGTCAATTTAGAAGAATTGCTAGTAGTACAAAGTAATTATTTTTCATTTCCAAGGTTGTCTGTTCAGTATTAACCCAAATGTAAGCTTTCTATAATTCTGTATCAGTATCCTACTCTTGGATTTATTTATTTTTTATTTATTACTTTCATTTCTGTTTGCTATTTTACATATGCTCCCTCACACATTCATGCACACAGTTGTGGCACCTCGTACTGGGGTTCTTTGTAGTATTGCATCCCTTCAGGTCTATTTTACTATGTATTATTCTGTTGCCATAACATGGTGATGATAAACAATATTTGTATAAAGATTCAAAATCAATGTTTTTCACATCAGTGCACTATCATTCAAAAAGAAAGCACAAATCAATAATTCATTAAGCAAGAGAGAAATGAATTACTTGAATTTGTTGTTCTTCTCCCCTCTAATACTTTCAAAAGAAATTGCATTGTTTAAATGAAGTTTTATCTCTTTTGGACTAAATGAGCCTGATTAAATACATCTAATAGTAGTTAGCATAGTGTTCATCATGGGATAAATAATAGAAATGCACAATTATCATACATATTTTTCAATTTCTTAAAACTTCTTATTCATTAAAAATATTTCATTATATTAAAAATATTGGGAGCAAGTGGATTGGGGAATGTTATATGGTTTTGCAAGCTGAATGAAATAGCTTCTTTAAATATAGATAAAATTATTCATTTCAAGCTGCAACCATTCATCTTCAAAAAGCTTGTCTCATGAAAATGAATAGAGCTACTTTGAAATAGAAAAACTCTCTTTTTAAAAAAGGCGTATATTCAATCTAGGAAATGTTAGGAAGTGTAACACTTCTGGAAAAAAAATGCAGAAGTTTTGCTTGGGCTTGGATTTCTGATTGAAACAACTAGAGGAACAGACAAATATGTGACAGCTGATCAGCTCAGTCATTTTTATTTCACTGATAATCAACTTTTAATTGCTTTGTTATAGTTTGAAGAATAAAACCCACCATTCTCTGGTATCATGTATAAGTTGAAACTCAAGGAAGAGCCTGATTTTCTTTCTCTGAACCTGTCCAGATCCATGAGAAAGCCAGGTGATCTCCTGCACTAGAATATGGGCTAAAAGAATGAGTCCATGGAATTCAAATGCACCTTTAGCCCTGCTCATTTCTTAATCCACCAGCAATAAAGTGGCCATTGCTGATGACACAGGGAATTCCTTGTGGTTTTAAAATACAATGACAGAGTATCCACCAGGAACCACAGAGCATTAGCTGTTGCTTTCACTGGGGATGAGTGTTCTCTATTGATTGGTTTTCATAGGCTGAGCTCCATAAGGCTTTTATTTATGATGACATAGTTTATGATTGCTTATTTATCTTCTGTGTGGAAAATGAGCTTAGAATCAAATTACCACGTTTACCAAAAGAACATCTGAATTCTTGAAGAAGCTATTTTATTCTCAAGTATATACCAAAATTCAATAGAAAGAAAAAAAAATGCCCACACTGACTCTGAAAGTACCCAATCTCTATTCTTAGACATACCCATCAATGAGATGATAGCTTCCTGTCTGCTCAATCCATTCTAATGGCTCAAATTCATTTTCAAGATTTTATTTCGTCTATAAAAATTGTATCTTCACATGTGGAGTTACAATAGAGGCTGAAATCAACATGGCTCTCTGTGAGTTTTTGCTTGAGAGATCACACATAATCTAGGCTGGGCTCATGAAGTGATTAAGCAAATGCAAAACAGCAAAGATTGTTAAAGGCAGAGTTGTGCAGCTCTGGGTCAGCAGGTTCCTTGTAGCCTTCCCCTGTCAGGGCTTGCCGAGGGGTGAGTGTGCCCCTGCACTCCCCGGGGGATGGCTGAGGGAAACGGAGGATGAAGAAGGTGCTGGCGGCTCTCCATGGTTACATATAATATAAGTTTATTCACTCCAGAGTCAACAGGCCACCTGGAGGGTCCAAGCTTATCTGGGAACAACCAGGGAAGAGCCCTTCCCATTTCCGGCCCCTGGTTCTTATAGGGGCTCCAGCCAATGGGAAGGGAGGACAAGGGAAGAGAACAAACCATCTGGGGTGAGGGGTGGGGCACATCATAACAGAACATACCATGTAACAGAACAATAATATACAGTGAGAAATACATGCTAATCGCACATTGCAACAGTTCCTGAGCTAAATAATCAAGAAATACCAGGGAGGGATGTCTTTAGGCTTCCCCTGTTGTCATACTCTTCCCTGGGGCTTTCCTGCATGACACTGTCAGGTGTGGGATGATGATGTGGATGGACCATTGGTACAAAGGCTTTCTTGTTCCTGGCAAAAAAAAAGAAAGAAAAAAAAAGTTCTTACGTATATATGTACAGAAATAGAAGTGGACTTACATTTAGATTGTGGAAACATTTGCTGAGTGGTTGTGCATTTAGGATGATAACAGACAATCCATGTTGATGGAAGCAACACAAGACGGTATCACTGCTTGCACTGGCAGCCTTTTTACAAGACTCCAGATAGCATCAAAGTAAATGCTCTATAAATTAAGCTACTGCTAGTAACTAAAACTGGAGGAAAAACCAAACCAAACAACCTAACTTTTAATTTTCTGATTCATATCTTAATCAATCACAACATGTTGCAATTGCATTTTAGCCGTAGCTCTCCAATTGTTTGCTCAATAGAGATTGTTGATTGACACAGTGTTATTGCATTTTTATTGACTTTTAAGGTAGTTTTTACAATATTCAAGGTGCATAAGTTAACAAAAAAGTAGTGTGGTAACATTTCAAGATGGAAGGAGGCCATAAAGATGCAGAGCAGGTATAATTTACAATAACAGGAAATTGCAAATTAAGGATAACTCCCTTGCTCCCATATGTAGTTAGTCCCTCTATATGTGTTTTCTGAGCATGTCAGTAAAACCTGAAGTGTTTGCATACCATAAAAAGTTAATGGATGATAGAGCTGGCAATACTCTAGGATTATTATTAAGATTATTTTAGATACGGTTAAGCTGAAATTCGGCTGCAAATACGTGCACATACAGTATTTCTGAGTTGTAAAAACGTTAATTATTTGAAGATCTGGGTTTAGACTAAATCAAGCAAAGCCAATAAAAAAAGATGTGGAATTTTAAGTACATGTAAGGAACATAAACATAAATATAATTTTGAACACAGTCAAACACATTCCCTGAAAGCTCTCTGTACGTGAGCTGTTTCAGACAAGCCATTTGGGTTCAATAGAGTCTGCATGGCCTCTCTTTATGAAAATGTAGTTATGTGGAAAACTTCAAAGCACACACTTGCCAAGACTTTTTTTTTCCCTTTTGCTGTCTATGTAGCTATATGCACTCTCTGTTACTTGTTACTGTGCCTTTTTGTCGAATGAATTCAATTAAAACAAAGTCTTCTAGAAGATTCTTGCCCTGTTTTTGGAGAACACATAGTCGTACTTTATATGTCAGTGATCTCCTAACTGATTAGTCCCTTTATAAGAATTTTCTAATAATTATTACCAATAATTTCACAGTGCTCACCATGTAATCTTTTTGAAGTCTGTGTTTCCCCATGTATAAAATAGGAGAATTATGTTACAAGATTGCTCTGAATTCAGTTGTCCAATATTTTTAAGGCTATATTAGAATTATGTTAATAAGTTTTTTTCTCAATTGTTCTTTTTCTGAAGCAGAATAGTTATTTTCTTTTTATTAAATAGAGAGCTTTTGTGAGGTTGTCTCATTTCACATAGAGTCTCAAAACATATTTTGCAATTAGAAAGCTGAGGGTTTTGTGGAGTTTTTTTTAATAAAACCCTTATAGTCTTATTAACAATACCAATCACATTAATCAAATCTACTCGGTATATTGGGGGAAAAGAGGTGAGTCATGATACCAAACAGTCTTTCATTATCACCTGAATAAATAGAGTTGGCTTCCTGATTTAGTCCCTCTGTTTTCACTTTGTGGTTGTAAAGATGGATGTTTTCAAAGACAATTGATATCATCCCAAATCAAACTTCTGATGTTGGTGAAATGAACTTCTACAGCACTGACCAGAAAGAGGACCTAGGGTGACACAAAGTGTCTGGGTGACACAAAGTGCCTGAGACCAGAATACCCCTGATCATGATGGACTTCTCTGTAACACACTGCCTTTAGCTGTTCCTCAAAGAACTTCTCCTGGTAATACCACCAGGTGATAAAGTTTGTGTCAGTTTCACAAAGATGGGGTAAAAGAGTCTGTCTAAAGGCCTCATAAATCCTCAGCCTTACAGTTTCCAAACTAAGCTCGAGCAGAGTGAGAGGAAAAAGCCCATTATGTGCTGCTATAGGACACCTATGGGAAAGAGCATCCCTCTAGGCAAAGAAGCAAAAATCTTAAATGTGCTACATATTATATCCAGTAGCGCATAAGGTGACTTGGGAGTATGTTTTAGCTATATAAAAACCTTTGCCATGGAAAAAGAATTTCCATTGCGTTTAGATGGACCAGTTGAAAAAAAGAAATAATTAAAGGAAGGTTACAGTTACTTATTAAATTCTGTAGAGCTTTCCCATAAATGTATAGTAAATGCACCTCTTCACAACAAGACATTTTGACAATTAGGCATTTTTGTGTTGTCTTTACACATGGGACTCACTGCAGTTGTTGCCACCACTGAACTTTCTCTCAGGCATCAGCCCACATCTTATTATGATCAAAAATCCTCATAATTAATCCTATTACATTGTTCTTGGTCATGGGATAAATTCATCAATGGATGATCTCACCCTGCTTAATCTCATTAGTTTAGATTATTTCTTTTCTAGATATCCTTATCATAATCTTATCATCACAACCCTTGGGAAGTTTGGCCCCAATGGTGCTGCCGTGTCTGTTGGCTTTAGTTGTTCTGTTTTGTTTTGTTTTTCAGTATTTCACAATTTGATGAGAAAGTTCCCATTTAACCCACAATTGCCTCTGGTGAGACAAAGAAAAGCTTTAGAAATGACTCAACACATGACTGCATATTGTGGATCTCAATTGCCTCCCTTGGTAGGCCTCTGATTTTTAAAGATCTGCTTCTGTGCAATGCCATTTTTCACAGGTATCTAGACAGAGACATCATTTGCAGTCTGCTGAATGCTGACTGTATCCCTGACTGTAACACTTTGTTTTGGTAGAACCTGCTCAATCATACTGAGTTGTGCCTTTCCTCACAACAGTCAAAATTTCAACTCTGGAAATACTATCTGAACTTCCAGCTAATATTGAACTCCATCAATGATATTTTTAGGGCAAAAAAAAATCCAAAGCCACACTCTTCCCTGTATCTAGTTTTCTCTTTCCGCAGATATTCTAAAACATAGTAATGTTCTTTCACTCTAAAGTCCTTTCTTTCTTTATGTGGTAGGCAAAGAAGGAAAGGCTGTGCATGTTGCACATCCTTTATAAAGTCCCATACTCTGGAGCACGGGACTTCATGTGAAGCCTAGGTCTGAGTTCGTGTTTATCTTGACAGTTTCAAAATAGACCTTGTGGCTCCTACAGGGAGCTCAGCAGACACTACAGTACACTAAATTTAGCACTTTTTTTAAATAGAAATAGTAAACCTGAAGAGGAAAATAATCCAAGATTTTTATAAACTTGAAAGAGACATCAGTTGACTGTAGGGCTCTCAAATCGAGCGTGGCAGTTGCCTGTTTTGTAAAGGGGGTAGATCTGTGTGTTCATCTCTTTCAAAGGCTGTTTATGCACTTTCTCTAATGTCTCTTTCATGTAAATTATCTCCCTCTGAGTTAGATTAGAGCCCTTGGAATAACTAAATGAGGCTAGGCACATATTAGTATGTGGATATACTCCTCTGTGGTCTCGTAAGATTATTCATGAGTATATGAATGACCACAGTCTGTTCTGAATCTGTTTTCAGGTCCCTTGTGTTCCTCAAATGAAGCTTTTTTCAATATTTATGTGTCATTCATGATTCAAGATGGGTCTTTATAGTCATCCAGTCACTAGTTGCATGTAAACTGACCATTCCAGGAACACTACCTTGTGAAGGTAGTAAACATGAAGTAAAACATGACACATAATGTTTGTTTGTAGTGAGTAGGTGCCATTCATGAATGCCTCATAGTTCAGAAACTGTTGGTCAAAGATGCTTAGTGAATGTTTATAAATAAATCAATTTTCAAAAATCAATAGTGGTCTGCAAACAATTTCTAAGAGTAAAAGTATCTATACAAAGTATCAATAACCACAATTCAGATAGCTCTGTGGGGAAGGCTAATCTAGGAGTTAAAAACTCATTTGAACAAACATACAAGTCATTCATGAGCTCAGTTACCCCCAGCAACCCAAATAAGATGATCACAGGCAACTTGTGCAGCTGTATGAGATAAACTTAATGTGTTTTATTCTTTAGTGAGGTTGCACAGACCATTTGCCATGTACTTCCACAGCTCTTGTGGGCTTGTGTAGTCAGAGGAATACCATTACAGAATCATTGTATTAGTCTCCTAATCCTTATGGTTTAGCACTTTTTGCATTCACTATTATTAAGCCAATCAATTAATCTATCAACTAGTAGGATACAGTTTTGTGATATATGTTTCCATGCCCTACATTTTTGCTTATATTTTCCCAAATTCATTTTTCCTGTTTCCTTTTCTTCTTATTTATTAGCCATAATCCAAAACCCTTCACCTATAATCCACAGCTTCTTAAAGAGTGACATCACCAATGTTCTTTTGAGTCCTACCTTCCTTCCTTCTTTTAATCATATGCCACCTCACACTAAGAACTTCTTATTAATTCTTCACAACTCTTTATTTCTTCTTCTCTTGTGAAGTTTAGCATGCTTCAGAAAATCAATGTGGTGACTGCACACCATTTAAAATACTGATCCAATTCAATGTTAGGATCTGATGTGGTCTATGCACCTTTGCTGACCAGTCAGTAACTCTCCAGAGTTACACAATAAATTTACAACAGGCAGATGTTGGTCAAAACAGGATGAAGTGTCAGCACTCCAGCAAACTGTCAAATCCTTATCCAGCTACAGTTCTGTCCAAGAACATTGTCCAGGAATTAAGAGCTAACCATGTACATGAAGTCTCACTTGCATGCATGAATACAGGTCAACCGTCAATGTATACGAAATGAGATTTTGAGAAAATAAAAATTAAGTACAAATTATTGATTCTCTCTCTGACAAGAAATATGGTCTGAAGGTGTAACAAAAAAAGAAAAATGCTGTAGTCCTATGAGTCATCCATCTGACAACAAAAATGGGAAATATCAGTATATTTTTTAAATGTAACATAATCCCTATATTAACATATACTTAACATTATTTAGCATAATTCTAATATTAACATGTAGAGAATTAACAACTTTACAGACAACTGATCCTTTGAGGTTGAAGAGGAACCACATGAAAAAAATAAGGATGTGTGTAAATTCTCCTAGTCCGCAAAAAAAAAAATCAAAAGAAATCAAAATTTTTGGGTGGTCAGTTGTTAATTATCTGTATTAATTACACTTCCACTAAGCAAAACCAGATCGGTCAGGATTTAGGCTGAAATAAAATGGTGTTCAATCAATGCACCCTCTGACCCCTGCAGCAGTCTGATGCATTTCTGGAAGCTCTGTACCCTGTAAAAAGCAGGAGTATAACTTGTTCTCAGGAACAAGCCCAGCAAAGATTAAAGGAGTAATTAAAGACCAAAACTTCATGCTATATACCATAAAAACCTCTTAATAACGTTGGCTATAGTGAAGTCTTATATTGTAAATAGACTGAAATGCTGGGTTGGCTTTTCAAATGCTCTATTTTCAGATATATTGCTGAACCGAGGGTTTTCATTGGATAATTAGTTGTGGTAGAACAAATTTCTGCACCTTAGGTTGATTTAGTCCTTGGGGTCTCCATCCGAGTTTTGTGAAAACACAAAGTATGCAATTAATTGCCTCAGCAGTCTGACTGGAGGAAACTATAAGTTAATACCCATTACGTTCATTTGAAAAACCTTCTGTGTAGGTAAACTGAACACAAAGATCAGCACACAGGAGGAAAAGGCATGTTTGTACTCCTGTTCACTCATGCAGGACAGACCACCACACAAACAGCATGACCCCAGAAGGTGAAGAAATGCATATTCCTAGTTGTTCTGCTGTTAGCTGGCAGTTTGAGGGCAAGAAATGTACCTGCATTGTGTCAGGACTCCTCAGTGTGTGAAATAAAGTTTATCTTCTGCTCCTGTGGAGTATTGGGATGGGAAGAGATATGATGAAGAGATATGTCTCATCTCACCCACGTACTTGACTTCCAGTATCCAGCTCAGTGAAGGCTGTGATCTATGCTAACCAGGGGATTTCCCTTGTTGAACTATCAGGAAAATAAATAATTTGTGAAATCTATATAAAAATAGTATAGAAAGGCATGAGCAAGTACCTAAACTTTCCCAACACTACCACTTTTCTTGTGTAAGCACAGGCACATGTCTGTGGCATCGTCTGCATTAGTCTATGTACAGTCATGGAGTTTAGAGGAATCACAGTGTGTGAGATTCATCATGAGTGTGAAGATTGGCATGGTCAGTGCCTTTGTTTGCAGTCACTCAAAGTCAGGAAGGGAGAGGGAAAGGGAATCTGTGTTTTATTACAAAGGCACAACTGGGAGCATAGCCATAATATACAATAAATAATAATAACAATAGTAAAGTAGAAGTCTTCTACCTAACAGCCTGTTTGGCCTGTGAAACACTTAATTTAAGCATTTTCCTCTGTGCATGAATATTTGAAAAGCCATTTTTAATGTGAAATGTGGCAGCATTCGTTCATCTTCTCCAATTTAATTTTAACATTTCAGGGCTCACACTTCTAAATTTCAAGGCTTTATTTTTAATGTAGGAGGTCAGAGAAGAATAGTGATCACTTCTGGCACTAATAGGGAAAAAATATTCTATATATGTGTAGTATCTTCTGTAAAAAAAAAAAAAAAAAAAGAAAATTATAACATAATCAGAAGCAAAGCCCTATAACAACACACCAAGAAAAAGTAGTAATCTGGTAATTTGTGGGTAAGAATTATGCTTTCTAAATAGTAATCAGTAACGAGATGGCAGATGATGAGCAATTTTATTTGGCATCACTTTCTTTGTACCAAATTCTTTTGTCATTATTATTATTAGTGTTATTGCTGTTATCTCTTTCTTATCTGCCCTAATGAAAAAGCCTTCTATCAACACAAAATTTTTTTTTTTTTCCACAACTATCTCCTCCACCTCCCTGAGAGGGAGGAAGTGAGAAAGCATCTGTATGGCATTAACTGCTGGGTTAAACCACGTCAGGAATTGCAGTAACTGGTGACAACCTTATTCCCATAAATATCAATACATTCAGAAAAAGTGCAATCCTGTCTAGATGAAAAGTATAATCCAAGCACAGAAACAGTGATAACTAGTGCTTTAGGACTATGAAATTCTGGTAACTCATTACTGTAGAGGCTTTAGATTCCCAGGATGGTTTGAGTTGGAAAGGAACTTAAAGATCATCTTGTTCCAGTCCCCTGCCAAGGGCAGGGACACCTTCCACTAGACCGGGTTGCTCCAAGCCCCATCCAACCTGGCCTTGATGGGGCCTTTCCAGCTGACTCATTTTGACACATCTCTGTAACTATATTTTAGAAAGGTGAAAAATATCTGGAAAGTTATTCACAAACAAGAAGAACATGTCTGAAACAGGATGAGGGATGAGCAGATGGAGCAGCTCTGGGGAGCAGGACTTGAAGGACTGGTGGGGGAGAAGCTGGACATGACCCAGCCCAGAACCCCCCGTGCCCTGGGCTGATCCTAGATGGGCAGCAGGGGTGGGGGGTTGTGCCCCTGTGCCCCCTCAGGTGAGACTCCACCTGCAGAGCTGCTGCAGCCCAGGGGTCCCAGCACAGGAAGGATATGGATCTGCTGGAGCAAGTCCACAGGAGGCCATGGAGATGATCAGAGGGATGGAGCAGCTGTCGTACAATGAATGTCTGAGAGAATTGGGATTGTTCAGCCTGGAAAAGAGAAGGCTTCAAAGTGGACCTGATCACAGACTTCCAGGACCTGAAGGGAGGTGACAAGAAAGATGGAGAGAGACTATTTACAAGATCCTGGATAGACAGAACAAGGAGGAATGGCTTCAAAATGAGAGAGAGGAAGTTTAGATAAAATATATGAGAAAAATTCTTCTCTGTGAGGGTGGTGAGGCCCTGGCACAGGTTGCCCAGAGAAGCTGTGGATGCACCATCCTCAGAAGTGTTCAAGGCCAGGCTGGACAGGGCTTGGAGCAACCTGATCTAGTGAAAGATTACTCTGTCCATGGCAGAAGGATTGGAATGAAATGGGCATTAAGGTCCCTTCCAACTCAAACCATTCTAGGCTTCTATGATTCTCTGACATGGTGAAGATGAGAGAAGGAAGTGAGGCCAATGTAAAAGTTCACCCATGAGTTCATGTACTCATTTTCATATCAACTACGTGCATCCTTGTGGGAGGCATGCAAATGTGGGAGGGTGAAATAGCCTCTAGCAAGCACCCCAGCATGCCTCTTGCTCTGTAGAAAACTTGCCTGTACAACTATTTCTTTTGGCTTGAGGCTCTGTAGCTCTGAAACTTCTTATGAAGAGGAAAAAAAAATAATAAGAGAAAGAAAGTATCCCTAAAGGCCTCATTCCATGATTTGAAAGCCAATTTTTTACAGCACACATAACTTTCAAGATTAGATGCCCTGAAGCAAAATAGAGTTCAGAAAGTGTGGGGTTTTTTCTCCACAGGAAATGTTTGGAAGTTCCATGAAATTGTGTGTGGTGAGTGCTGGCAAGGGGTGGGAGGGACAAGCCCTAAAGTACAGAAGTGCAAAGGGGGGAATGCTTTAAAAATACAGTGTTGGGCAGTTGCCCTGGAGGATGTTTCAGGTCAGAAAGATTAGGGTGTTTGCCCCATCATTTTAACTGTGAAAGGCTTCAGACGACTGACCCCCATAGTGATACTATGCCTTTTTTAGTTCTCTTTTACAGCTGTTTGGGCCAATGTGAGTCAATTCGCTTAATGGAACTCCTCCTGATTTACACCATGATAAGTAGACTTGAAGCAATCAGAGAGAGTGATTCTGGAAAAGTGGCTTCGCATGATATTCCATTAACCCACATTCACACAAAGATGCTGGCCCTTTCTTTTCTCCCTTTAATTTCTATTATGTTCAGTTCTGAATTATGAGACTGGAAGTTGGTTTATTCCTGTCTTCACACTTAAGATAAATAACATAACAGATGTGTCACTGTGAGGCCCTACACGGATAGTTATTTTTCTCCCACTGAATTGAGACTTGGAAACAATGTTGGATGACAGTTGTGGACATTGAAAATTGCTTGAAAAGCAAGGGGAATATTAAATTCTGAACTCAGTCCAGCCTTTAATAATGTGCCAGTCTTTGTCATCAGTTACTTAACAACAGATATGCATTCTACTAGAGAAAAATACTCCATGGTATTATCTCAATATACAGATTGTAAATTATCATATGGCACTACAGAACATGGCTACAACTTGAGCCCTTGTAATCTTTTGGGGTTTGTCTACTGGAGCCTTTTGTGACTAATAAAACACAATTTGGCATCCAGTGGTGAAGAAGAGGTGCAAGGCACCCTCCACTTCACAGGTGATTATTGTTTTTACACACACAATGCTGTTGTAGTTGGAGATTTTTTGTTTGGGTTTGTTGTGTTGGGTTTGGTTTTGGTTTTTAGTTTTGGTTAGTTAGTTGTTTTTTTTAAATGCATTTGTATTATGATAAGGCTGGACATTGTGGTTTCTTTGTGCTGGATGCTGAAAAAAACTTCCCCTGCTACTGTGGTTCTCAACAGGGTTTCCCCCTGCATTTAAATATATGACCAATGGGTCATTAGTGATAGGAAAAAGAGAAAGAAACTATGTCACCGAGTTAAAGCTGGTTTGTGGTAAGCATCATAAATGGAAGCATGGCTTCTCTGTGTATTTATATGAAAGGGACAGAAGAAAGAGGTTATATAAAGACTCAGGAGGGGTCAGAAGGCTTGAAAGCACGAAGTGAAGAAGGAGTGCATCTGTTGAAAGCAATTATTTCAATGTTATTTCAAAAAGAACTACTTCCTTAGGAATATTTCATTATTTACCACTTGCAGAAAGACTCTGTTGACAAATATATGTGCCTTAAGTCCTCGGGTCCTTGGCAAAATGGTTTAAACTGGTTTTATGTGACACACCATCACCTTACAGAGGAGTATTTCACTTTGTTAAAAAATTGCAAACATTTTATTTCATAGAAATTGTTTTGAAAGATTTTGGAAGCCATTCTGCACCAGGAAGCTTATTTTTTACTTAAGTGGGAGCAGAGATGGGCATTTGCTGAAAGCAAAACAAACCTGTCTAAATGTTTTATAGCCAGCACATTGACTTATTCACACTGCAGGTTCCTTAAAGCGTTGAAACAATGACTTTCTAGCGTTGAACTTATATTTTATAATTTATGCTGCCTGATTACTTTTGGCATCTCATTCAGTGAGAACAATGAGGAGGTCAGTCAATTCTATGTTTGTTTCTATTGATTGCCATTATTTATTCATTAACTCATTTATTTGTGTCATGCTGGCAATATGCATGATGCTATACAGACAGATAAGAAAGCAATGACAATCAACATGCAAATGCCGAAGAGGAAGTTTCAATTCAGCATGAGTGACCTGACTAAGGACTGTCTTGCTAACTACAGTATGTATAGGAATTTTGGGGTTTGGTAATTTTTTTCATCACTTTTCTAACTTATGTCACTGAGACTCAGCTGGAGTTTCTGCACTGACTTAGCGACAATATGACATAGTGACAATCTGTAGGAAACTGGGGAGGTGAGTGGCTTAATGAAAGTGTTATAAAAAATGTTTGATGTGCTGGAAAGGGGAAACAAATACAGAATCTTCCTTGTCCCTTGAGGACTGGTGAAACCATAAAGAAGTACAATGAATGCAAAATTTTATAGAACTATTGTAAATATTTAATATTTAGACACTGGGAGTACCTTAAAGTCCCGCTTATGAGTCACCACTATCATACTGGGATTTTGGGGAATAATTTCTTATTGTATGCTACAGCCAGAGTACAAAATGTGACTAAGTGCCATGACATTACTTTTACATTTTCTGATAATATCATGCCTTTTTCCTCCTTTTTTAACCTTTAATTTTTTCTTACTTTATTTCATCCTTTTTTTTCCTTTCTTTTTAAATTGGCAACTCAACACATATTTCACATCCAGAAGTGGGCACTAAAACGACCAAAGTATAGGGTTCATAAACCTGGCCCTCTGCTACCTTCCCAGATTCCACAGTCCAATTTTAAGACATAATTTTCTAAAGATGTTGGAAAATTAAATGCAATTTCATATGTTCAAACAAAGAGGAAATTTAAACTCTAATCTCCTTCTTCCCTGGTCATTTGAGCTGATACGGAAAAGTACAAATTCCTTTGACACTTCTTTTTTAGACATCATTGTGGCAGCTGAATTCCTATATGGGTCTATCTTCCCAATTTGAAAATATTGTATTTAGTAACATGTATTTTGGACATTTCTAGTTGTCCTTCAACTCTGCTTCCCAACTGACTCACTAAGTATAACACAAATATGTGAAACCTTTAAGCTGAAATGATGCCTTTAGGAAATAAATGCTTTCCTGAAGAGAAACTGTTCACCACAATGTACTCCAGTCTCAGTCCTGTAATGATTTATGTCTACACTTAATTTTGCACCAGGGGTAGCTGTGCTGAAGTCAGAGGGACTGCTCAGAGTTCAGAAAGTTAAGCACATATGCAAGATTTTGTGGGATTGAGCTGATGAAGAAGGATTCTGCCATTTACAGGCAATACCAAGAGATGAGCAGTTTGAGAAGCAGCCTGTTGAGTACACACAGTCATTGAGCATCCCTTTGTCTACCCATTAAACCACATCTATTTCTTACTTTGCTAATAAGACCCATAGCAGAAATTTTCTTTAAAGGACATGAAGCCCTGGAGACCCTAGTGATTTCCAGTTGACTGGATTTATCCCGCCTCCAAGTTCCCTACTTGCACACTCTGTGTTTGTATGGAAAGAGCCTACACTGCTGGAGAGGATGAGCAGCTTAATCCTGGGAATTACCAGTGGGGTTCAGTACCTCAAAAAGGACATGTGCCTTCAAATCCACGGATTTCGAAAATGTCCCAGGATTTCTACATGTCTTCCAAAGAACATTCATAAGAAAATACACGTGGTTGTAGGGCTATGAGGATGGTGAGGAAGGGTAGCCACACCCCTCACTTCTCGGTGTCTGAGGTCACTCAGATTGTTCAGCCTGGAGAAGAGAACACTGGGAGAAGACCTCAAAATAGTCTACAGCTTCCTACTGAGGAGAAGAGGCGGGTTAAGCACTGATCTCTTCTCTGTGGTGACCAGTGACAGGACCCAGGGAATGGCCTGAAGTTGTGCCACGGGATGTTTATGTTGGATATTAGAAAAAGGTTCTTCCCTCAGAGCGTGGTTGGGCACTGAATGGACTCCATAGGGCAGTGGGCACAGCCCCAAGGCTGCCAGAGCTCAAGAGGCATTTAGCCAACACTCTCAGAAACATTATGATATGTTGTGATTCCCTCAGCTGTCCTGTGCAGGGCCAGGAGTTGGGCTCAATGATCATTGTGGGTCCTTTCCAACTCAGGATATTCTATGGTTGGAAATAAATAACAATGAAATTATTTCTGTTGCTCTTTAATCATGCAGATTACTGTTACTTTACTCTAAACTAGAGTATAGGGCCCAAATCTGGAAGTAAACACATATTCCAGGAAAACCAATGCCTTCTGTTGCCTTCAGCCATGACCATTCTCAAACTCCTCCTCTCAGCACTAAAACAAGACCTGAAAAAATCTTAATCACATTTGTTATTTGCTTTTTCCATTCATGAACATCGAGACCAAAGGTATATGACTATTTCTCACTTAGGAATATTAAAAAAAAAAAAAAAGAGTACTTCCTTCCATTGTGATTTTGGTCCTTTGAGAAAAGCATTATTCAGCAGTTAGCAAAAGGGTCATCCTAGGTTAGGAAATGGTTACAGATCTAAGATAGCTACAGTTCAGCTGCTTCTTTACCAAATATTTCGTCTATGACTGCACAAATCACCTGGATCCAACTCTTCAACCTTCTTAGATTTCCCTTGAAACCTAGAGGATTAAATAACCAAAAGCTTCTTGAGGCTCTGGGTTACACCCTGTTTGAGATTTTGTTTCTGACAGATAAAAATACAGAGAATATTTCTTCAATACTGTTTAGAGATGGTGTCAGGTTAGAAATAAATGTGAGAAACTTAGGGTAAGAAATAGTCCAGTGGTAAGAAAATCATTTATATATATCTAAAAAGTTGGAACTTGAGCAGTTGAATATGGCTGGAACAAAGTAGTTGCATTTATTTACATATAAGTCTACTTTTAAGCTAGTTTACAAAATGTTATTTGACCACTTGATGACCAAAAATAACTTTAACAGTATGAATAAATTACTACCTAGTGTTTGTTTCCTAATGTGAAAGGAAACAAGTGAAGGGTAAAGATGGAAATCCATAATATGAAATCAATTCCATTTAAAGCCAGTAAGCCTAAACAACATTAGGAGATTTGAATTATTTTCCCCTGACCTCCACCATCTTGTGTTTATTAAATAGAAACCAAACTAAGGCTTTATAGAATCTTTTGGGAAAAGAGATGATCTGCTGATTTTTCTTAGTAAAGAGTAACATCTAAAAATTTGATTTCTGGCCAGTTCTTGTGTTTGTCAGGGAGCACTGCTTCCAGACTGATTCATTATACACTTTGATTTCATAGGTAAGAAATTCAATCAATATGTTTCCCACAAAAAATCTTCTCTGTGCTTTGGTGATGAACCAGCTGATGGGAAAGGGATGTCGAGGAAGGAGGATGAAGGAGATAATCCATTGCAAACAGATGTGTGTTTGTAGAGAACAGCTTTGATTTTTAAGTGGTGGTTGTGTGGTTTATCTCAAGGCACTTATATAATGCCTTATAAGCACAGTATCATTAGAGTGACTAATGCACAGCTAACAAAAAGCACAATACAGTGGTAATGCTAGACCTGATTTTCTAAAATATATCTATACTAAATCCAGTTAAACTGTTGTACCTACAGTAATGTTACCTTAGTAATTAATGTATAACCAAAGAGAAGGGTTTACTAACTGTGGAGGTATCCTCAAAGCCACCAGCTCTGAATAGAGCTGGTAATACAACCTCTATAAAAGCTGAAAGTTCTCTTCTTGCAGCTTTAAACCTTTTTCTTGATTTGCTGATTTCAATGATTTCATACCCTGCTTTTAACTTCCAGTTAGTAGTTGTGGTCATGATTGTCCCAGCCTTGGCCAGTAGCGGGTCCGGCCTGGAGCCGGCTGGCATTGGCTCTGCTGGACATGGGGGCAGTTTCTAGCAGCTTCTCAAAGATGCCTCCCCCACCCACCCCCAACCCCCCATTCCACCAAAACCTGGCCACAGAAAACCCAATACAACTATGAAAAAGCACAAAAAGAAGCCTTCAGGCATTTCTGAAATTCAGGCATCTCTTCCCGAAGGAGATGGTGATATAATGCGCTATTTATGGGCAAGAAGGGATCATTATGGGACTCCCAGAAAGGCATGGTGATTCGTATTGCTGGAAAACTCTCTGGAACTTTTGGGCCTTCTTCTGACATTGAAATCCCACAAGCCTTCAAGACCATGATGAAACTTTTGGCTAAAATCCTTTTAAATTTGCCCATTTCGCATTCAGAGACCTCAGTTACCATTTGGAGCCTTCTGATGAATGATGACATGCAAACATAGCCTTTATGAATTACTGCTATTAATCATTCTCCATCCCACGGCCTTTAAAACCCTTACGAGTAGAGAACCGTTACTCAGAATCTTTACAGGCACAGCAGCAGTTCTCTTCTAGAGAGGCTGTGCAGCCACCCAGACATCATGCCCTGTAGCTTCCCTGTCCTATATGAACCTGTCCTAGCACAGAAACTTTGTTATACCTGTGCCTACACTTCAATTAAACCACACACTCTAATTGCATACTTGATAGTGGCTATATTATATATTGAAATCACAAAACCATAGCATAGTTTGGGTTAGAATGGACCTTTTAAAGGCCATCTAGTCCAACCCCCATGCTACAGGCAGGGACACCATCCACTAGACCAGGTTTACCAGAGTTCCAGCCAATCTGACCTAGAAGCCTTGTCCAGCCTGGCTTTGAAATATAAGGTCTTTTGAAGCACAGCTTTAATCATCTTGTTCTCCCTGATCTTCTTGTAATTAAGGAATATGTGTCTGGCATTGCAATATCAACTTTTCAATATTGTCCTCACTAACAGGACAAGGAACCTCGTTCTCAGCCCAGAAATACATTTAGACCAGAATAAAAACTAATAAATAGTTGACTAAAGCTTCTTCTGTAATCAGTTGGGAAAGAAGTGGGTACACAATTAATGCTGAATGTCCTTTTATTAGTGTCTATCCCTTGATATTGAAGAGGCAGCAAACTGGTTTGCAGTCCAAATGTATGGTGGGCTGAATCCTAGGTTTATTGTCAATGGATACGGGTTACAGAAGCCATGAAACAGGCCATGAGGTGAAGATAAGTTGTAAAGATGAATGATCAATGCAGGTGCAGATTGCCTTGGTGGGAAAAGAATTTTAGGTCTTCTCTCTTCTCCACTAACTCATGATTTATACGTTTATACAGCAAAACTTGGATCCTGTATCCAGACCAGACATTTATATTTTTAAGTGAACAACTGCATGTTGAAAAGCTGCAATTGCCTCCTAGTGAGATACTCTGGATATACAGTCTGCTTAATTTATTAAAAAGAGTATGAAGAGTTAATTGAGTACATTCAGAAGAAGAAAACACCAAATCTCTTAAATACCAGTGAAAAATGTTTAGCAAGTCTAGAAAATAATGAGAGACAAATTCAAATGAGAAATTAGGCACAGAATCGGTCTTTGGTAGAGTTTTTGTGGGGTTGGTTTTTTTTGTCTGGTTGGTTGGTTTGTTGGTGGTTTTTCTGGAATTTGGTGGAGTTTTTTTGCTTTTGTCTTTGGTTGCATGATGGTTTTTTAACTCAATTTCTTGTTTATTTTCTTGGTGTTTTTTTTTCACCCAGGAAAGTGAAACTAACAAATGAAATTAATATGCTGATCTTAGCCCACAGGTGTCAATTGAATGCATTGCTAAAGGATGTGTGTCCATCGAACACAAATTATGCATTAAGCCAAACACCAGTTCCACAGTTCAGCTCATGGATATCAATTCAGATATCTCATGGAATTGCATGATAAGCTGGTGGAGGTCTGTGACTTTCTGCTGGCTCCTGCAGCCAACTTCTGGATTGTCCAGCAATTTTTTCCTACCTGTGATGACACTGTCAGAGTCCCAGTCCAGACAAATGGGAACAAGTCTTTTTAGTGATAGATGTGGTGGATATATACTACATGAGGGAATCTCCTAAGACTTAGTAAGTCTTTGTCCAGTTATTTAGGGACCAGAGAATTAGGTCAAGATCTTGGAAGTGAGGGGAAGGAAGTCTAAAAGAAAGGCAGGAAAATTCTAGAGAAATCAGGAAAGAGTGGAAGTCAAAGGAGGAGTGGCATTAAATGCAGGAACAATACTCAGGGGCTGATGCTGGAGGGTCAGGCTGGAAAGAAGAGCTGGAGAGAAGTGAAAAACCAAAAAAATCATTTTACAAACCATGCTGGAGTCACTGGCTCCTACAGTGGGGTAATTCAAGGCCAGGCATGCATTATAGCTGGGGAAAGTTAATAATGGCAACAAAGCCATAATTCTTGCAGTAACTGGAAGTCAGGCACAGGAAGTTATTTTCGATTTGGTGATTATGTGAGACTTTTGATAGCCTTTAGGAGGATAATTAGGGGGTGAAATGGACATTAAATCAATGTTTGCAAGCTAAACTCTATGTGTGTGTGTATGAGCATGTGTAGCTTTGCTTTCACAAAAAACAGGACAAAACTTTACTCTCAAAGTCATTTTTTTTCCCCGAAAAAGTGTATTTTTTTTCATTTTCTGCACTAAACCCACATTATTTCCCTTTCAAAACACTTTTCTTATTTCCCTCAATTCCTCATGGCTACATTTGTGCAGGAAGGGAGCCCTGCTACATGACAAAAGGAGACTAGGTCACACTGGCAACCTGAAATCTTCGGGGTAAATCACTTACTGATGCAAATCAGAAACCTACCAGGTCCAGATTGGAGTAAAGAGGGCCTTGGAGGCAAGGAACCACACATGTATATGAATCTACTTAAAATAAGCTGTGGTCGTACTGCAGTTCTGGATAGACTTGTCTTTTACTGGGAAATTGTTTACTAATAATGACCCTGGGCTCGCTGAGTTTTCTAAACCCTCTTTTGGAGAGAACCATCATCTGCTGCATACATTTCACTACTATATCCTCACAGCGTGGATTTAAAAGAAAGCACCTTATTATAACAAGCAGAGAAACTGGGTAGCACAGAGGTGCTTGGCTAAATGGAGCAGCTGCTTTTGGCCTGAATAGCTGTTCATGTAAATAAGCCATGGCAGTTTTTCAACTGCATTCAGAGCCAGTGTAATAAGGCAGAAGAGCAAAACTAACCAGGTAACTGAAAAAAAAAAGA
>WEIV01002828.1:37904-64762 GCA_013390005.1 Calyptomena viridis
TTTCATCCAGATGGAAATGTATTTTTGAAATGTCTGTTTATGCCAATATTTTCCCAGTTTTCATCAGCTTTTGTCAGCTGTTTAGTTAATTTGTTGTTTGAAGCCCCTTGAAAGAAAATGTTTTCACAAATGTGAAAACTGACTCTCTCTTGTTTTCCTTGTCCTTTAAAATGGAAAGGAAAGGAAAGGAANGTAATACTTCATAAAGCAAGCAGAAAATCAATCTCTTTGCACATCACTACCTCTCATGTCCTCAGCCAGCCACTGCCCAGGGCTCGAGGGTTCCTGTATGATGCAATTGTTCTTACTAGCAAAAATGTGCACAAGTCTAACAGCACATCAAGGCTGTGTTCATCTCTTCTAGCCCCAGGCAGGTGTACCTGCGAGCTGCAGGTAGCATAACAATGTAATATTGCAAATGGAGGTCAAATTCACAGCACAGCTGCAGTTTGTCTGAGCAGTAGTGTGGAGCTCCTCACGAAGATCCCTTGATGAGGACCAGGATGTTTTTCACATGGCTACAGTGATATTCTCAACATGACCTAGGAATGAAGCCCATGAAAACAGTTATGGTATAGATGTGAAGGAATTGTCCATGATAAGAACAGGAACTCCACACTCAGACCACAGCAGACAGCTCACTCCACCCCTTCACTTCTCTTGAAGCAATGCCTGATGCTTTAACAGTGAACCCCTCTTTCTCCCACATGAGGGAAAAGCAACAGGTCAGTTCAAAGCAAAGATACTTGTTGGATAGGTTTGGTCTTTGCTTCTCTCCTCAGTTGCAACAGAAAAGTTTATGACAACACTGGTGCAGTAACAACCACACAGAGTTTCAACTGTTCTTACATTTTGTAGAATCCATGTTATATTTGCCAGCTCTGTGAGGATCTCCTAGCTATCCTGGAACATCTCAAATGGACTAGGAGGCTGGAAGTCTGGCTGATGCAGTCAGTACAGCATACGGTTAGTCACTTTCACCTGAATTGGAGCACAAATGAGCTGAAAAATGCCCCATATCTTCAATATCTAGAAAAATGTCTAACAGGACACATAAACACACATGTCCTTGTCAGGAAATTACAGGTTTTGCATACTGCCTCCATCCTCACTGGATTTTTTGGTAAGTAGAGAGTGAAAGAAAGTAAGAGGATCCCTCATAAACATAGCTAAAGTAAATTCAAGTTTCTATGCTTGCTGTCACTAAATCTTATTCTTTTAACTTCCTTTGTTTAGAGGTCTCCTGTAGTTTTGCATGCATAACCTAAGTGTACATCTATGCAAAGTCTGCCCTAAATACTGATGAGTCTGCCCTCAGTGCCAGGGAAGGGCACGGAGCAAATCATACTGAGAGCCACCATGTGTCACATGCAGGACAACCAGAGGATCAGGCCAAGCCAGTGTGGGTTTATGAAAGGCAGGTCATGCCTGACCAACCCTTCTAAGAAAAGGTGACCCTCTTAGTAGATGAGGGAAAGGCTGTGGGTGTTGTCTACCTGGAATTTAGAACATATCTCTGTGAGAAATGGAGAAATGGAAACATTGGCTGTTTATGGCTGTTCATGGCCATCCTTGTATCAGCCATAGTGTGTCCAGCAGGACCAGGGCAGTAACCAACCCTCTGTAGTTGGCACTGGTGAGGCTACACCTCAGTTCTGGATTCAGGTCTGGACCCCTCATGACAAGAGAGACATTGAGAGGCTGGAGCGTGTGCAGGGAAGGGAACGGAGCTGGGGAAGGGGCTGGAGCTCCAGGAGAGGCTGAGGGAGCTGGGGGGGCTCATCCTGGAGAAAAGGAGGCTCAGGGGGCACCTTCTGGCTCTGCACCTCCCCAACAGGAACAGGGAGCCCAGTGGGTGTCAGGCTCTGCTCCCAGGTAATGAGAAACAGGACAAGAGGAAATGGCCTGGAGTTGAACCAGGGAATGTTTAGATTGGATATTAGGAAAAATTTCTTCACCAAGAGGATTGATCAAACATAAGAACAGGCTGCCGAAGACAGTGGTGCCATCACCATCCCTGGGGGATGTTTAGATGTAGCACTTGGGGACATGGGTTAGTGCTGGACTTTTAAGTGTTAGGTTTATGGAGGGACTTGATAAATTTAAAGGTCTATTCCAAACTAAATGATTCTTTAATTTATTGGTTTGTGTCAGCAATATCTATTACCCCAAAAACATGAAGTCCTTCACTTTGACTAAAAAAATGGTCTAAGAGCTTCGAAGTTCTTTGAGTTGCTGAGCCCTCAAATTCAGAGCTCTCTTTCACCCCATTATCCATGTTCCTGCATTCATGACCAAGACTGAACCAAATGAAGGAAGATAGACTATATTTCTAATGGGATTAATGGACATTTTAATGGATAATTTATGGCTGATCAAATGCATTCAAATGGGATGCTGAACCAAAATGTTCTAGCAGACATATTTAAAGGAAAATAATAATGACAAAAAACTTTCATTTCCATTCATATTCTACCTTTGCTTGACCTTAATTCAGTTAGTTTATGCAATATTCATAGCAGCAAAAAATCTTTCCTGTATCTTTCTTAAATAGTTCCACTGTAAGCCTGAGTGAAAGGTAAAAGGAAATAGTAATAATGAATAGAGAGTTTTGAAATATTTATAAGGAAATTCAAAGGGCTCAGAATCTGATCTTTATCCATCACTTCAATTTTAAAAAATTGTTCTGGTTTGGCAGAATATCCTGTTTTTACATATGCACACACACACATACACACACACACATCTATCTATCTATCTATCTATCTATCTATCTATCTATCTATCTATCTATCTATCTATCTATCTCTATCTCTATCTCTATCTATATCTATATATATGTATACACACATACAAATAAAAATTTGTGTATATATACATATATGTTTCTATTCAGAAAGTAAGAAATCTTGCATTCTTTTCTCTGTTTTTTGAGCTTAAGTTGATCATGATCAACTTTTACATCACAACATCATAACCACAACACCAAGCACACAATGTTTTATTTCATGGTAAAGTCATAAAAACAAGTATTCTAGGGATGCAGATTTTACTAATTTGAAACTGCAGTTCAGAAATATGTTTCTTTCTTTGGAAAAAAAGATTTAAAAGTGCTACATAAAAGCTACAGTTTGCAGTCTTCTTACAAAGACATTGTAAACACTTTGTGTTATATAGAATCAAACTAAACTTTCCTCTGTTGTTCTTGAACCTGTCACAATATTTTATAAATATTCTCAACTTTATTTGAATTATTGCAGCCTAGATAAAGTCTGTGAAAATGGGACTGTTTAGATAATTGAAAAACTGGCCTTGAGCCTTTGATTAACACAATATATTCCTCATTTGACTTAATATTTTCTATACTCATTTAAAGTGTGGTTATGACCATGATGCTGAGTATAAAACATTCTAAGTTAGAAGGGACCTACTAGAATCATTAAAGTCCAACTCATGGCCCTGAGCATGGGAGAACATGGTCAACTCTACTAGGAGGAATTCATTTGCAGGGCAGATATTTTCCCCAGAGCTCTGTTTTGCCAAGGAAGAGGGTAAGCTCAAAATGGTGACATTGGTTGTAAGTGTGTTGATGTTAGGTAAGTTATCACAGGATGTGGATACAGAGCTAAGAATCTTATTCTCTCATAATCTTTCATTGTTATAACCTTATCATATTGGAGAACCCTCTGCACATCCATCTGTTAGTCTCCAGAAAACATTGTTTGGCTTCAGACAGTCTATAAAAAAATCATGTGTTTCAAGGAAAAGCAAATTCCTAAAAAAAACCAAACAAACCTGTGAAAATCAAGAGCTGGAGAAACAAAACTGTCTGAATTATTGTGCTTGTCAGTCTAGAAGAAACCAGATCCCAATAACTATGTAGCTGGCATTTCCACACCCACATGTCATGCCTCTTTTAACAGGGCATCCAGGATCTGGCTCTTGCAGAGGGAAAGGAGCCTCTGGAAAAAGTGTGAGAAGCTGAATTATGGATAGGTAGGGGAAGTTTAGAGGATAATCTACCTGACTCCATAGAAAATTGGACTCACGCTGCTCATGAAAGAAGTTGTTGGCTGAAAGTTTCCACAGGAGGAAAGAATAATTCTGCGGGTCCTGCTCCCCAGGGGGAGGCCAGGGAAGTTCCTGCCTGGCTTGCTACATCCCAGCCATCAGAGCCCTGGGAAAAAGAGACTTTGTTTTGATTTTTGCAGATTTTTAATTAAAGTGTTTATCATTCCACAGAAGATAAGAAGAAGTGCACAGAGTGAGGGGATTTTTTTTTCTTATTCTTATTTATTTTTCTTCAATGCTTCCTCCCTTGTGAATAGTATAACTTCAAGTGAAATAAAACTCCCCCCTTGGTCAAACACATTGGAATTTTGTTGGAAACAAAGCATCTGAAGTTGTTTCTATCTTATTTCTTTCTCTCTAAAGGGTTTGCCCATATACTTTAAGAAGGCAATCCCTTTCATGTTGCATAGCACATCCTCACTGGCAGCTACAGTGTGTGCACTTTATTAGAGCATTTTTTCCCCCTAGATGTAATGGCACCAATTAAATTACCTTGCAGCCTGACCTTAATCTGGCAGGAATGATTATTCCATGAAACAGTTAGGGCTCTAATTGACATGAAGTGCCTGCAAAATATGTCTTTTGCAGCAGACCCTGTCAAAGTCACATTGATATGCTAATACCTATAGCTGGCAGAATCACTTCATAAAGAGAGACACTGAAAATTGAATTATTTCAATTTCAGTACCTAGGAATCTAGTGATCTGTCTGTATATGGAACTAAGTAGGTGCAGTATTTTATATGGGTAAACAGCTGTACTAGGGCGTTGCTATGGAAACTGCTTGACTCATGACAATTGTGTTAGTGATGAAGTCATTAGTGGTGTGAAATGTACTTTGAGGTTGTCAAGTGTACACTCCAGGAATATTTCAACAGTATTAGTGGAGCCTTTTCATTTGCATAATTTAGGCTTTCACATGTGATCTCGTTACGGTGTGGAGAAATGCCATGCAACAGCCATGGCCTGGCTGTGCTCAGAGCCACACAATTACTCTGGTGTGGTTCTGCAGCAAAATGGAATTGGTTCCTGCATGCAGAATAAACCTCTCTCTATAATGGAACCTTCTTTTCTTTGTCTTCAAAGAAAGAACTGCTTAAACTTTTATGGTGCCAAGTTTACTTTGAAAGTCTAGACCTCTGTTGTTTCTTTTCACTACAATAGCTCCAGATTTACCCCAGAGAAAGCACAAGTAGGGTCAGGATCATAGGGAGCCACTTTTTCCTCATCTTAGCTTTTCACTATTTATCACATTTAGTGTGATTTTCTGTGCTATAAAGCTGAATGATGAATCCCAGGACATTTCTTGGAGTCATATGTCCTTTCTTCTAGTTCTACCTATTTCAGACTACAGAAAGATCTTTCTTTTCTACTGGTGGGGGGATGCAAAGACCTTAGCAGGTTTTTGACAAGCTGTCTGAAGGGACTCCTGTAGTTTTCATGTACCCTCTGGCAGTGGGGTGCCAGCTAATGCTGCAATGTTTATTCCTTTACATGTTTTGCACTTCTTCTGGGCTCTCTCTGAGCAGGCAGACAGGGAGGGAGCACAGATTGTAGGTCTGCTTGCTGGAGAGACATCACTCTGCCATGACAGTAACTTATACGACCCATTTCCAGAGAAATACTAAATGCTCCCTTGGTGATGTAGCCTCAGGGGATGATCAGGCACTGAACAGGCTCCCCANAAACTCTATGAACCCATGAATTTCCAAAGAGAAAAACGAAAGGGGGAGGGAAAGGGAAAAGTGCATCTAGTTAGTCTGCATGTACACATAGAAGTATACACACACACAGATGCAGAAGATGTCACCAGTAGCAGGAGATCAATGCAAGAACCCAAGATTGTCACAAAGATAACTTAGCAAACTGCTAATACCAGACCTTGTGCGTTGATCTTTTTTCTCTACAGTGTCTGATCTACTGAAATGCAATCTAATACTGTATGTTCACTCTATATGTTCAGACTAATACTGTATAATCACCAGCCTCTTATGTATTAATTACAGCTTAGCTTTACAATTGGGATGAACGGAAAAGTAAGCATGAAATCAAAGCTGGATTTGATTAGCATACTTTGACAGGATCTTTACTAGTCAAGGGTATCTTTAATATTGTACTTAAAGTGCATCTGTGTGTGAGGTGGTGGAAGAGACATTTCAGCAGACTCTAGTAGCATAGTAGCAAACTCTTTCAAATCCTTGCCAATATGAGGAAATTTGAGCTATTCATAGGGTTCAATGGCTTTCTGGATCAATTTGTTTTCTTGCTGAGTGTCCTCTGTTCCACCTAAGAAAAAAAATCTGCTTTTCCCCTTGGAAACAGATATTATTCCTTTTAATGATGACAGAAAATTCATCCTTCTTCTTCTTGAAAATTTAAGATGACATTGGTGTGGATGGGATAATGCAAAAGTAAATAGGACAAGAAAATGAGACTCTTGTACTTTGACACAACCAGCCCATTTAAGGAAAAAGGTTATACCATCACACTTCACGTTGAAATCTTCCATTTCTTTCAAACCTAGTTCATGAAGCCATACTTCACACATTCTTAGTTGTTTTGTTTTTTTCCCTGATCCATTGACCCCTTAGGAGTTTAATATTATGATCCAGCCAGGATAGAAGATTTTGCATAACTGATCCCTGAATTAGCTTCCTTCTATTGCAATATGGGAAAGCTGAAAGCATCCCCAGAGAGCTGGCTTGAGAAATTAAACATATCTTCATAGTAAACTGTGAATAAAAAAAAGGTGCCATTTTGGTATTATTCTTTCTATGATTCCTTCATATGCTTTCTTGTAATAAATGGCCACTTTTTTTTAGCAGCAGCAATGACAACAATGACAACACAGATAGAAATTTTTGAGTTAGCCTTCATGGTCCTATACCAACACAAGCAGTTAGCTGGATTTAAGACCATGAGCTAGATCTTTAGGTACAGGATGGCCACACATCAGATCTTAAGGCAATTTAACCTTGAGAACATCCCTATGGGGATATATGGCTTATAGGGACTGCACAAGTAACAAAGAACTCCTACATAGGTTCAATTTCTTGGAGACAAGGACAGCCCATATTCACTGCTTGTGCAGTGGACTCATATTCACTGCTTCAGCTGGATGCTGGAGTCCGTTTTCATCATTAAGGGGTAAAACTGGTTTATTTCTCGTTGGCCTCAGATTCTGAATTAAAGAATTGCAAGAAAAGAAAAAAAAAGTAGGTTTGAACATCTTCTGCTGTTCATCTGGACCTTCAGATGGATTAAGCAAGATGTCCGGGATTGTTTTCCAACACAGAATCATGAGGAAAAACTCCCATGCAAACTAGAGAGCCTCAATGCTATTTTTATGTGGCTACCACACCTGACACGAAATGAACTTACTCAGCTGTGCCTGGTCCTTACACGGGAGAATTGGGATTTGCTATGTTCCTGTTAGTACATATTCACTCAGGCAACACCACCCTTAAATTAACATTTTTTGCCTTAGAGACATAACTATCAACTCCTGCACCCAGTCAAAGCATTTCTCGTTTTCAGTATTGGAGCTCAGGGGCAGGGAGGATTTAGATACTCCATCTCTCTCCTCTTGATCAGCTATAATTGGCATTTCTTGCAAAAGCTTTACAACGTTTTAATTCATTCGCACTCATACACTGATGCTTTTTCAGGCCATTTTGAATTTGTCTTTGGTTTAGCACAGCAACAAACCAGGGCTCAGCAAAGAGGAGAGACGGTGTGTAAAAGGGAGAGAGACTATGTTGTGATGGACAAATAAGGGAAGCACTCCACTCTAAAGACTCCAGGCAGGTATGAAATGACACGTCTGGCAGGTTTTTTCAGGCTTCCCCGTCAATGAAAACCTGATGGGTGAGTGGAAGTGAGCACAGAGAAGCTTGATCATCTTTGTTCAATCCTCCAGAGGAAAGCTCCCCGCAGCACTGATGTGTTTTTTTTTCTCCCTAGAAGAAGCAGCAGCAGAATGTTAACAAGCTTAATTTTCCATTCCCAACAACGAGGAAACGACCTTTGCCCGCTTCCCTGGCTGTTTGTGTTCTTGATGCTGATAGAGCCAGATTTTCACAAGACAGACCTAGGTAATTTTCATGGCAGCCACACTGTTGCAAACCAATTAGCAAGCCAGCTTGATAGGGTAAGGTTGTGGAGATGCCCATGGCTGCTTTAATAAAGTTTCTTGTGTATCAGTGTGATACTATTGATTTTTCTCCCTTTGGATGAAAGGACTAAAGTTCAAGCTCTGTAGCAGATAAAATAAAAACCATGGAGATTCCATTGCATGTATACTAATTTAACCTTTTGGAGGAAAAAAAAAAAAAAGAAGAGATATTATACGCAGGGTTCCTTTTTGCTTTTGCACACACTATTTAGCATTAATGCAAATAAAACTGTGGCTGTGCTGATGATTCTGATGGCCTAAAAGTCACTGTGGATTACAAATTGAGTCACCAGCAGAGACTCAGGCACTTTGCAGAGACACACAGGAAACATGATTCCCACACACAGAGGTAGACAGGGCAGGCATCAGAGGCAAAGGGACATGCAAAGTACAAAAGCAATGAAACTGAGGGCCCCTGCGAAAGCTACCTCTGCTCCATGAGTTTCTCCCCATCAGTTGAGCCAGAACAGACATTGTGTGGGCTCTGAGCCCACTGAGAGGGGAATTTAAGCCACTCTGCCACCTTGTTGGCTTACAACTCTTCCTTGAAGAAATTCAGCACCTGGCTGCAAGAATGACAGTACAAGGAGAGTGATCCCAGCTGGACAGGGTGGAGACACTGCACCATACCATTGTCATTTATTGTTATTGGTTGTCTGATTTTACTGGAAAACAACTGGAAGTTGGCACTGGCTGAGCAGGGGAGGAGAGAGCATAAGAGCCAGCAGCACACTGAAGCACCAACAAGGCTGGTCCTTATTTCTGTTTCTGGGTTCCTGGGTCAGCTCTCTGTGGACTCAGTTTCTGCCTGTCCACGGTTCCACCAACCCCAAACACTTAAAAACTGTGAGCCAAACTCTACAGGTTTTGAGAAAAGTGGAGAGAAAAATAACAAGGGATTATATTTTCTTTCCTTCTGTGGGATTGGGTGTTTTAAGAAAGCCTTTTGCCTTTACCTTTAATCTTCTTTCATGAACACGAAATCTATAATATAATTTAAAGAGAGAAAGAAAAAAGACTTGAGAGCTTTGCTGTGATGTAGTGTTTTCTTGACAGTTTGTGGGCTCCCTTACAAAACGGGCTGAACCCCAAACCACATTTTCCTTCAGTNGCGTCTTGAGTTTTATGAATCCAAAGGAATTAAAAAGAAAAAAAAAAAAAAGGAAAATGCTTTCTTTGGACAAACAGAAATATTTTTCTTAACACAATCCAGTTATTTTTTTATCCTGCTGTCTGAAAACTCACTTGCCTGAGCTCTTTTCCAAAGAACTGAATTAATCCTGTGTTACAATGAGTGTTTTAGTAGGTAACTGGTTGGCAAAGGGCCAATTTTACAATCTACAATGTACAGAATGTATTGCTTAATGCCATTACTAATAATCGTGAATTCTGTGGATTTCAGTAATTCCTAAAGATATTGTTTCCATAAACAAAAGTCAGATTTCCAGCTGCTGAATAATCCTGCTCTGTATATTTCATTCTACTTTGTGGCTGTTTGCTGTGGATTACTTTCTCAAATTTTGAGCATGAAATGCCTCTCAGTGTGAATAAACCCGTAAATTTATATTGAATATACTCTTGTATTTGCCTCTTGCTGCTTTAAGTTCAGAATGGTCAAAAAGAGTAAATTGGCTCCACTGACTTCATTTTACCTGTGTTGGGAAGAACAAAATGAGAAGCATCTTCTGGTCTGTCCCCAGTCTCTGCTTTTTGATGGGAGGCTGCCATTTACAAAAGGCAGTGGAGGCCCCTTTCATTTCTTTTATGAGACAGAGAGGAGGACTTTATAGCCTGTGGCATTTTGGTGAAAGGATTGTGCACTACTTCTGTCTCTGCAACAAGGCATGATACTCTGGAACACAGGGTAAACAGAGAGGTGTCATTTATTCCACCTCCATGTAGTAGTATGAGAGCTGCTTGTCCAGCTGGAATCTGTGGGAAATACGGTATTTTGAAATAGCAAACTTTATGCCATCTCTATGTAAATCTGTGTGGGCAGTATACTTGTACACTGCACTCCTACACTGAGGATACATGAGCTGGGAGAAAGGTAGCTTACTTTGTAGCTTATGCTGGAGAGATACTGTAAGAAATTGCATATTAGGCATACCTCACTCATTTATTCTTTTGGTTTACAATCACATCTCACCTCCCAAGATAGCAAGGAATCAGTCTGCCTGGCACAGGGCAGAGCTCTTAGAGTAGAATGAGATACTGCCCAGCTCAGCTTTGTTCTTTGCCACAAACTTAATTTCTTTGAAGAGATATTACCTCTATCTGGACCAAGAACACAGAGCAAGGAAGTTTCCTGTCCATCATTTTGAATTTGACACTATGGACAGGAATAAGTTTAATTTTCAGGAATATTCCTCCATGCTGGGATACCTTCTGGCTTTGGGTGGTTGATCTGCTAAACTTCTCCAAAGAAAGTTCAGGAGGCTCTGATGAAATACAGGGCATCCTGAAATGCTTTTGAGAACTCTTTATTTTTCAGGCTTCTCCCTTCCTCCATTTCCAAGCATGGGATAAGCATTTTACAGATGTTCTTGGATTGTTAAACACGCATAAAGCTGTGCTTGGACCACCTACAAAGAGGAAAAGGAAATGCTTGAACCTGAAAGACATGAAAATGGCTATGGCTCTTCATAAACATAAACATGTGCTGGCATTTGCTGACTGCTGATATTGCTATAGTTGATGAATTGAGAGGGTGCACAAAGACAGTGCAAATCCATGAAGGCAGGACTCACTTCACAGCCTCCCAATCAGCAACCAGGACACAAACAACCATTTACCCAGAGCACCACCTTTTGGTGCAGGTGCTGTTTGCAATCAACATGACAGTACCACACCCCTGTGAGGAGATAGAGGCAGAATTCTTCCTTCTTTCACAGTATTCAGCTGTGTAGAACAGGTATTTGGGTGTAACAAAGATGAGTGCACCAACACTTCGAGGGATTTGGGCTCACTTACTGGATAGTGATGTTTGGACACTAGGACAGAAACGAAAATTTGGTCTAATCATCCTGTGCTGGTGTGAGGTTGTTGATGGGTGTGCTGAGAAAGTGCTCACCAAGAGTCTTACATCCTTCCAACATCCTGGGAAGACAGCACAATGACAGCCAAGGGCCAAGAAATGGTGTATAAGGGCACTCAAGATTGATGAAACTGTATTTCTGATTCATCAACCACCTTGTGCAAACAGTTGCTATGAGTTGTTTGTCTTTTTGCTGGATGGGTTACTTTGACTAGCAGAAAATTCATGTGGACCCTCCAAATCACTGAGAGCTTTAGGGAAAACCAAGGGAAGGTTTGCCTTTAGCAGTGCATACATGGCTTATCTGTGTTTCAAAGCAGATATTGTCTGGGCTGGCTCGTGTCTCCTTGGTCTACTATGAGCACCAGCAGGTCTTATAGAAAACAGAAAAGAATGTATTTTATATTTCTGATTTTCCTCTTCCATCACCCCCAAGCCATGGGGCAAGCTAGACAGGTGGAAAAAAAAAAGTCTGCCAATAACAGGGAAATAGTAGTTTTGAAATCAACTGGAGATGGTGAAATTCGGCATATTGGTTCCATTTATATTACTGCCTTTTATTTTACAAGTTTCTCAAATGCAAGTAATCAAGACAGAAAGCAGTTTAACTTTTCAAGTAATAAAAAAAGCATAGACATATAGGTAGCTTAGTCATTTTGCCAAAGCAAGGAACCTTCTATCAGTCTAGATTGGAGAGAATAATCCCTCACACCAGGAGGCTGATGCTACCAGAGCTGCAGTTACGTGAGTTACAAAGACAGACAATGTATGAGGTTTGAAGAGATGACGCTTTCAGTCTGGTGCTTTACTCTGCAAGATTTGGTACAGTATTCCATAGTAAATCCACCATGTTTTAGCCCAGCAGACCAAATCACAGAGAATAAGATTAAGCAAAAAGGAAATAGGAAGGAAAAAAAATAACCCCTTCCAATCCCTCTCTCAAAATTTGTCTAGTGTCTGAGCATTTCTGGTGCGGAATCATTCTGCTGATCTCAAAAGTAAATTTCTTGGCATGTCCTGGGCAGCTTTTTTTCTGTATTTTAGTGTTTCCAGGCCAGGTTTGCACCTTTGAATTCTCCTGACTATTCCTAGGACTGAGTATGTTGGATGGCGGGAGCAACATAGGAATGACAAAAGTGTCACAGTCCGTGGACTGAGGGAAAGTTGGTTTCTCAGAAATCATAGAATGGTTTGGGTTGAAAGGGACCTTAAAGATCATCTAGTTCCAGCTCCTCTGCCAATGGGCTTGCTCCTTCCTTTGAGATTTCGTGAGCCAAACCACTTTCTGTCATTTTAAAATGTCCCTTATTAATCTAGAAAATAAAAATACTAGAATATCCTGAAGGATTTTAGTGTTGTAAAGCATTTCTATATCTCACAAGGAATTCCTTGTAAATTCCTTCCTTCACTCTTACAAGTCAAGTTCCTTAGCCTATACCAAGGACTGATTTCACCCATGCCTATTAATGTTGGTCACCAGCCAGAGGAGGGTCCATTGAACACCTGGCAAACCATGTCCTTTCATCCTACAGGACACCTACGTCCTACCCCTTCTGATATAAGATTAATATGTCTGCATTTTTGTCTTTTAGCACTGCCATTGGGCTTTACAATTGTACATGCTGTGCAGAAGGGAGAAATCCCTAGGCAGGCATTACATCCTGACAAACAGAGGAAGCACAGACTGCTCTGTATAGAGAGCTGGAGCATGTATAAATCATGGCAACCCACATGAAATTAAATGTCTGACCTCTATACAGTTCAGATACACAGTTTCCAGGCCCTGCCAATCCACCAAGATGGATTTCTGAGCTGTCACTCGAGTCCTTTGAAAATAACCTCTTTGACAGTTAAAACGAATTGGCAGAAGAGACATATGGGGAGTGCAGCTTCCAGATTGATGAGGTATTTGAAAGGGAGCAGGTTACACGTGTAGGTTACTTAAAATGCCTTGCAGCTCTCTGTGGCCAACTCTGTGGCTTAGCAGGGTGTACAAGATTTGGCAGATTGCATTTTCATTTTGGAAAACCCCAAACTGAAGCACTAATTATGCATATGGGGTGATGAAGGGATGTAAGTCTGAGCTCCATAAGAACATATCAAGAAATAATGCAAGTTTCCCTTTTCTCCAGAGTATTTCTGCCTTATTTTTCTGTCAATGCAAATTCTATTGATTGCCTCTTAGGTATCATTGACTCAACAAGACAAGTTTGTTGAATTTAAGTTTTCTTGCTTTTTTTTTTTAATTTTATTTTAAATTAAATTAGTGGGGTTTATTTTAATTTTATTTTATTTTGAGGTCCCTTCAGACCTTAAGCAGATTAAAACGGACAATAAACAGAAAATAATGCCCAGGAAGTTCCACCTGAACACAAGGAAGATGTTCCTTCCTGTGCAGCAACCAAGCACTGGAACAGATTGCCCAGAGAGAGGGTGGAGCCTTCCTCATTGGAGGTATTCCAGAACCATCCGTACACGATCCTGTGCACTGTGCTATAGCATGAGCCTGCTTGACCAGGGAGGTTGGACAAGATGACCCACTGTGATCCCTTCCAGCTTGAACCTTTCTGGTATTTTGTAAAAATTCAGCTCTTAGAATTGGACACCTGGGAAAAAAAATCTACAACATATAAGGATGGAAGTTCTTGTGCCAATCTTGCCTTCACTCTTGGGTTGACATGAGATTATAGCTCATCTTCTCAGAGCTCTGAGGCAGTGCTCAACCTGAACTTGACATTCATAAGATTTGGAACAGTGGGGATCCACTCCTGCCTCCTGCAAAGTACCAGGAGTTTGAGTTTCCATTCAGGCTTTGAATTCATGAATTCTGTCTTGTCACATGCAGAAAATCTACAACTAGTAATGTAAAGCTCATCTGGGGTCAGAACAGAGCAAATGGTCTGCATGGCAATGTGGCCCTGAACCATTTGTTGTCCTGTGACTGTTCTCTGTTCAGGACAATTTGAGGGTAGTTCTGGTCACTTCCAATGTCCCTGCATGGGATCAGCTCAAGCTGCTTGAGTGACAGCCTCCGCTTGAGTGTTCAATTCTCATGAAAAATGCAGCTGTCAACTTGAAGCATACAGCTGCATGGAAAACAATTTTCACCTCCCATGAAAATGTGAATATAAAAGCATTTTTTCTGAAAAAATGAAGATAAAAAGTCAATCTAGGGATATTTTCATGGACTGAAAATTTCAAAATGATATTTCAGCACAGGTCAGCTTGAACATTGCCTTGCATTGATTTAGTTTTGTCTTTTCCATTTTTGTTAATATTGCCCTTTCTAAAAATTTAACTATACTAATGTTCTTTCTATTCAAGAGATGGAGAATAAAAAAAAATCATGAAAATATATTGTTCTCTCTAGTTGAAACTCAGACTTGTGTGTGCCAGAGTGAAAGCTTTCTGGGTAAATGCCTAAGCCTGAACTCACTTCCATAAGGGAGCAGGTCAACCACAGTATTTGGAAATGAAAGAGAAAATATATCCTTTTCTCTAGTTATTGCTTTGTTGGTGGGTGTTGTGAAGTCTTTGAGGGAAGAATCTCTCCCTGTTTGTGTACAAGGGGACACAATAGGAATAGGCATGGACACATCATCTGATTTTTCCTTTCCAAAATTTTGTTCTTTTGGGAGAAAGGGAAACTAGAGGGGCAATAATGGGAATAGAAGGTCAAAGGAAATTCTGCTGTGGATTTCAGTTAGCTTAGGGTTTCATCCTGTACTTCCATATATATCTCTAAATCCTCAAAGCATCAAGGTAGCATTCAATAACTCTCACATTACATGCAGAAAATGAAGTACATGAGGCACAGATTTAGTCCCTACCATGCATGACTTGGATCAAGGAATAAGGCTTTCCTACTTCAGGGACTTTTAATGTGTGAATGGCTTGCCAAAGCTGTTCAAATATTTTTGACAAAGAGCAGTAAGATCAGCTTTTGTTTAATACTCCTATCTTTTTCCTTCTGTGCAACAAATTTCTTCTCTCATTTGGAGCAATTTCTTTTTTTTCAGTAGTCAATTCCTCACTTGTCTTTTTTCTTCTCTCTAAGGACTTATTAATATCTCCACCCTCTGTTAGTCTTGGGTAGGGCTAGAGAAAATATTTCTGTGAGATGAGTAATTATCTGGAAATGTGCTGAAGTACAACATATGACAATGAAGGAATTTTCTTTAAGTTAAAAAAAATAGATTTCCAAAGCTGAAAAATGGGGAATTAAATTTTAAAAATACTTTTTAAAAAGACTTTTTCTTAAAATCAGTCAATTCGATGCAACTTTCTTCCCTTTTCTTTTTTTTTTTTAAAGAAAACACAGAACAAGCAAAATTAAAGTGCTGACACAACTAGGGAAAAGGAAAATAACCTAAAACAATTTTTTTCTCTAAAACTAGAAAAACTGCCTTGAATATCAATAAATATTTTTTTCCCTAAAGAACTTTTTGCTTCTCTGGGACACTTTTTGGGTTTGAGTTATGTTGTTTTTGTTTTTGTTTTATTCTACTAAATAAACCTAATTACTTCACTTGGCATGATTCAAGCTATTTTATTTTTCAGTCTAATATTCCCTAAATCCACCATTTGTTTGGTTATTATGTATTTGTAGGAGAAAAAAAGGATGTCAGGTTGGCAACCAGACAACATCAAATGTCTGAGCTCAGACAACTTGTCCATGAGGCCTTTTTTTTTTTTGGAACCCTCTTCTGCCCTGTCACAAGAACAAATTAAAAATAGTGACTGCCATCTTACTGTGAATGTCTCTGTGGTTTTGTGGATTTGGTGAGGTTTTGAGGGAGGTTGCAGTTCTCCGTGAGTTTTTTTCAGCAAAGTAATTGCAATATAAAAATACAAAATATTAATTGCAATATAAAAGACTACTCTTTTCTCCCCCTTCAATGTCAAATGTCTCCTTTACCTTATTATTGTCTCAAAGCTCTAAAGCATAAAACTGCATTTTTATGTTTCCAAATGACCTTCAAAATTCAAGACAAGGCTCACTTCTACTCGGCTGTAATATTTTGGATCATTAATTTCACTAGAGATATTCCAATTTGTAATTTCGTTTAGTTTCAGAGCATAACCACTCTTAATACTGTGTTTCTAAATATGATGGACTGTATGCTCAACTGACACAAGCCAGCATAGCTTTAGTGACTCTTCTACAGCACTCCACACCAGCTAATATCAGGGGGGTATGGCCTTTCTCTGTGTTTGGTTTCAGCCACTGCTTGATACCCACAAATAATTCTTGCTATGACACACATTAAACATGCCTAATAGTTGATTAAGATATTTTTGGTAGGAAAGACCAGATGGTCTAGTGTATGGTGAGTTATTATTATCCTTCTTGTCAGAATCAATTTGCAGAGCACTGGCCACATAAAAACACTTTAGAAATTATGGTGGGTTCCTATGACATGATGTGTTTGTTCCACTAGCCTGCATGGCTATGCAATGACTGCCCAGGGAATTCACCTTTCAGTGGGATGCAACGAGCTACACCACAAACTCCTTTTGCTTTTTGTGTTATTCCTACACAATTTAAACATTTCTAAAACCTACAGCATTACAGGCTCTGGCCACCTCATAGTTTTCCCAAAAGAAGTGAACAACTGAGGGATGGTAGATGTAAGAGACTTCTGATGAGAGAGGGGAAAAAGTTCAAAGCAAGGATTTGGATGAACAGCTCCCACGTTTGCAATGAATGTCCTAATCAGAGGTTGTAGGGCACGCGGGGGGCTGGCCTTTCATCGTCTCGTCCGCTGGAACCTTTGTGCTGTATTTCAATAGAGGAATTGAGCCAGGGAGAGGCTGAATGACTCCGTGCCCTGGCAGTTCAATGCCGCCTGTGAGCCGGTCCTGGCGCCCACGATTAACTATTTACACAACATAAAACAGCACCCGCAGAGGAAAGCTGGAGAGTTGTGGAGGAGAGACCCAGTGTCTCACCACCAGGCAACCCACAGAGCATCATTATTAATTCACTGACCTGGGATACACAAGTTCAAATCATCAGCAGCAGAAAAGGAAATTGAATTGGACTTTTCACAGCATAGGTAAATATCCCAGCCCTTGGCCAGGAGGTGATGGAAGACCATTCCTGTTGCCTACAGTTATACTCGGTAAAGTTAACCTTATCCTAGCACTGGATAAACTTGAATAAAAACCAATGGATTAGGCCAAAAAATGTTAATTCTAAAAGGATAAAAAGATGTCTCATTGTGAATTTCTCAAGCCCTGATCCAAAGTAATAAAGTAATTTTTTCAGCTGATTACACTCCTGGACCTAATTGCGGCAAACAAGCCTACAAAAACTAACATTCATGATGTTGCCAACAGATTTCTCATGGATGTTATTTTTATGGAATTGTCAGAACATAGTTGATGACTCTTGAAGCTGATGGCTTTCATATGAAAATATTTTCCTGGAAATAAACAGAATGGTCAAAGAAACTTTGTTGATCTGGTGGAACTGGCTGTTTTCAGCTGATGAACTAACATTTCCCTTTCAGGGCTGATAGGCTTAAATGAAACAAGAGAATTTCTCTCCTTTTCTCTTATTATACTATCAGGCCTGGGCATGTTCACTAACACAGGTGCCTCCTGACATATGAAATGTCCTCTTTGCTTTTCAATGTGCAGAGATCTTCTTTACAGAAAACAGCAGAGGAAGCATTTCAAATAAACTATGGTTTTATGTATTTACTGGGGTTTAGAAAGGGATTTCTTTTCATACAGGAGTCTCAAAGCACTTCCCAGAGCCCTGCTTTGGGACTTGGTTACGAATGTGGACACAAACAGTTAAAGAACAGTTAAAAAAGCTTCTCTTCAGAACCCTCCATAGGTAGGAAGGTTTGTGTGTTGGGCTTAAAATGCTTTCACAGAGGTTAAGATTTTATGCGGGCCATAGTCTGTAATGATGAAGAGTTTACAATTAAAGCTGATGAGCTGGAAAATAAGGAATGAATTCAAAACTACATTGTCTGAAGAGAGTCTGAAATTATGACAATATTTAGCACCTAGTATCTCATTCCTCTTATGCCAATTGATCTCGGGTTAGCCTTTAATTCTGAAAAAAGATTAATATAAAGCAATTTTTTTTTTAAGGCTGTCTGTCTGTGTCTATAACCAGGCTGGTTAGAAGAGCAATTGTGTAATTTACTGTAGACAGTTTGCAAAATAAACTGAAATTCTAAGATGGAAGAATTTGCTGCAATTAAGAAATATATTTTGATATTTCAAAATACACGTGAAATTTTCAGCTTACACCAACATTTGTTACACTAACAGGAATGCATAAATATTTTCAACAGGAGAATTGAAATAAAATTAGAGCAAAACTGTGTCAGGTAAAATCTGATTCTGAAAAATCATTGATGGTCTAGGCTTAAATGCTGAGCTGTAAATTTTTTTCTTGCCAACCCATCTAGTAATTTTCTCTCTGAGAAATTCCCCTCTGTCTGTGCCACTGGTACTTTCTGGTCTGATATTTAAAAAAGAGTAATTCAGACATGCCTGGTACATTACCATGTCTCTGGGAAGCCATGATGAACAATTTGCAACTCATAAATAATGAGAGGTGTGCTTGTCAGTAGTTCTTTAGACATGATGCGTGAGCTCCCAAGAAAAGATGATTTTTCCCTGTTATAAACATTTAAGGTTCATTGGCTTTTACTACATTTTTTTTGCCAGTTGTTTGCAGAGCCCCTACTTTGGTGATGTCTTCAATTAATCCACTATTTGGCACCTAGATGAAAAGCATCACTTGTGGAGAGGGTCCAGCTGAGTGGGAAGTTGCCTCAAGCACCCTAGAAGTGAACCATTTCCAGTCCAGAAGCCACCATTTTGTGTTAACAGCTAATGGTATAGAGATTAGTTATGTTGAAGGGATCTTATTAGACTATAACTTTTTGCACAATTGTTCCTTCTCTCTTGAACATAACTTCAGAGGACTTCTCACCAGTAACGCTTCATTTTCTCCACTAGAAACAACTGTCTTTTTTGTAAACTGTTAGATCATACTTGTCATTCAACAACTCCACTCTGTGATCAGTTACAGCCTCTGGACCATTTCTGACTCAATGTTTCCAAAGGACAAGCTCTCAAGTTATCAGAATATAAAAATTTCAAGGTGCTTGCTCAGGAATTGTGATTTTGCACTGTGATGTTGAATGATACAGAATTACGGGATCATAGAATGGTTTGGGTTAGAAGGGACCTTATAGATCCCCTAATTCCAATCCACTGCCATGGCCACAGACACTTTCCACCAGACCAGGTTGCTCCAAGCCCTCTCAAATGTGGCCTTGCCACTTGCAGGGACTGGTCATCCACATCTTCATATTACATTATATATGATAATATATCATATCATATGATATCATATATGATATTCCTCTCAATCAAGTTTCCAATTTCATGCCATAGCTGTGACACCTTCTGAAGTTCCTCTGTACTATCAATAAAAGGTGCCAGCATGAGCAGAAAACCAGAACATAGTCAAAGAGCACGTTCTCTCTCCAGAATAACTCAACTTTCAGTAATACCCCTTACTGTCAGTTCTTTAGCCACTCTCTCTCCCACGCAATGATTCTCCACATTCACAGGTAGCCAGATTGTGTCTCAGGTAGCACTTGCTGGATGTTTTAAAGTATCCTAACAAATGTGGCTTTTCATATCTATTTTGCCTAGAAAATCAATTACATTTGCCCAGAAAGCCAGGCAGCTATTGGAACAGTCTGGCACAATCAGTTTTGCGAACACATCTGTAACAGGTAGGTTTCCAAACCATCTGAAAATTGGGATTTTGGCACTAGGGGAAACATAATTTATTTAAGACATTGATGGATGCAAGTTCTTGTTTTTTACAGAACATCATGAAGAAGGTTTATTGTTTGGAGCTTTGAGCAACTTGGTCTAGTGGAAGGTGTGCTTGTCTAGGGGCAGGGGTTGGAATGCGGTGATCTTTAGGGTCCCTTCCAACCTGAACTGTGATTCTAAGCATAACATATTTCTGATATAGATGATGAAGCCATTGCAATTCCAGTAACTTAGGTTATTGTTGTGTTTATTTCTGGTTTTATAAAAAGTATAAATACGCTTTCTGACAACAAAAGTTGTCTGCATGTTTGTGTTAACAAATAAGAAAATGAGTCCTCTTTGTCTTCTGCTTTTCCTCTAGTTATGTCCAGTGAGACGTTTAATTAGTATAGCATATTGGATCTATTCTCAGTTGCTTTCTGCAGCTACTGCCCATTTACATCTGTGCACAGTGGGTGTTAAACAGCATAGCTCTGATGTGCTGTATTTTTACAGTGACCTTTCACAGGTGTGAGTGATTATACAAGGTATCAGAGACTGGTCAATTGGCCCTTCTTTAGACAGCAGGCAAGGTAGAAGCTGGTATGTGTTTGAGTGGCCTGCATGAAACAAGATTTTTTGGTGTGTCAGAATTTCAGCTCTGTTCTGCTTTTTAAAGGTCTGATTTGTGAGTACACAGGCTTCTGTATCTGTACACATGACCACAAAACTGCAATATGAAAGTTCACAAACTGCATTCAACCAGGTTAGCACTTCATAAACAGTTGCACAAGATGATCATTGTACGTCACTTTCAACTGAAATTCTGTTCTGCTCTATTCTATTCTATTCTATTCCATTCCATTCCATAAACAGCTACTGGACAAAACAACAAGTGGTTTTTCTCTCATTTTGCACCATAAGATGAAAGGGCTAAGGAAAAGCATCACAGAATCATAGAATCATGGAATAGTTTGGGTTGGAAGGGACCTTAAAGTTCTTCTACCTCCAAACCTCCTGCCATGGACAGGGACACCTCCCACCAGACCAGAAGGCTCAAAACCCTGTCAAACCTGACCTTGAACCCTTCTCTGGGAAACCTTGACAATTACTCATCACCCTCACAGTAAAGAATTTTTTTCCCTAATATCTAACCTAAATCTACTCTCTTTCANTGAGGAGCAGACCCTCTGCCTGGTGCAGAACATCTAGCCAGGTAGAGAGGCATCTGTCCAGGCCCACCAGACATGCTGTCTGGAGGGCATGGATGCTTAGTGAGTCTGCTAGGTAGGTAAAATTAGAATGCTTTGCTATGATTAGAATGCTTAGAAACCAGCGCACAAGTAGTTAAATAAATGCTTGAGAAAACTTATGGAGTCTAGTCTTTTCATCATTCTGCCTCATGGACGAACCAGCCTCTACAGATACTAAATAGATCTGGTGGGATTCCAGGAGGTTAATTATGAGTCTCACATTGTAGTCCCTGTGCCTGTCTCCACTGACTATCTTGCATCTCATTGTGGTTTTGGAAGCTTAGAAGGGAGAGGTATTAATATCAGCAACAATAAATGTGATTGATTATTGGGAAACCACTTTGTATGGGCAGAACAATGCTGCTTAAATAATTCCATGGGGAATAATCTTGAATAATCTTGTAAATCTCAGTTTTGCTATTCTCAGCTTTTCCAATGCCTAACATAGACTTTGATGCTGTAGCTGAGGATACAGATGGATGATTTGCTATGGTCCATAAGGGAATGGATCAATCTTCTGCTGAACATGTCCTGAGCTCATACTGCCTTTTACATCTTAATGTTCTCATCTACTATGCCAGCTGTTTGTACCATCTACCATAAGACAAACATAACTGCTCATTACCAAGGGTGAGCATGAAGTAAAGAAAGCTCAGAGCTGGTCAAGCAAGGATGATCCCAAATAAGGATCTTTTGATCATTGCCATGTGTCACCAAAACTAGTAAGTGTATAATTGTCCTTGCCTTGAAAAATTGAGGTTCTCCATTGGAGGGAATGCCTTTTTATCAGACTATAAGCTCTTCTAGAGGGAGATGTTTTCCTTCTAACAGCTGCCTAAAAGATTTCTTGACAAACTGATCTTGCACTCCCGTATGGGGAGAAAGAGAGAAACATGTTGCCCAGTTTGAAGCTTTCATGACAATGTGTATATACTCCTACTCAGCCTAACTAAGCTGATTAAAAAGATTGTTAGCAGATAAGGTGGTCGTGGAGGGTTGAACTAAGAATACTGTCTAATATCAGCTCTATGCATCTGTAATTCAAACCACAATTCTCAAGATGTTTCTCTTCTGTTTCCAAAGCAGATGGTCCATTTCAATAACTACTTCAAATCCATTTGAGAAGGAGGGTGTGTTCTCATTCTTCTGTGCTGTGCTTAGACTTTTTTATTTTCACCCCTTACTTTATGCCATTCTTGATTGTTTTTATTTGTCTTGGTTTCGCATTCAATGCCATTCTTGCAGCAAGCTTATTTTGTCAATTCACACTTTCCAGAATGACCCCTACTACTTTAGAGGGTCTTTATTATTTTATGCTTATAGATCTCATCTGGAAATGGATCATTCATTTCTGTCTTTCTTGTATCTCTCTTATTTTGTCATTCAGGGCACTGCTGACTGTTGTTGCCCAAAATGTTTGCCATACCCTTAAATCCTAAAGCAGTTTATAATCAGTGAAGGCTGGAATCTGCATTCAGGTTTTGCTCCTCATTCCTTAGGTAACAGGGAAAAGCATTACTGACTTCATAGAATTCTCCCTTAATTTTCATCCTGATGTGAAATACTAGTTAATTAGTGTAACATTTCCAAATTAATTTAGAACCACTGACTCTTGCTAGATTTCATTTTATGTGAATGAATCATTTGCTTAAGAAACCAGCCAGGGTAGTCTTGGAACTGAGTGTGGAATATGGCTTAATTTGGGTGCTGAAGGACCTTTTCATCAGCTTTCTTAGCTTTTTTTAGTTTTGCCCCAAGCATTATGTTTTCAGCCCAGAACATAGATATCTTTCAAGGTTAAACCCTTGTCTGTTTTCTGGGGGGTTTTTTTATGATGCCAATGTCATATGTACTATTATGCCTACTCCTACTATTTGAACTCTGAATCTTGCTTCATTCACATAATTTGACCTAGTTTGTTGGAGGTTTCTTTATGGTTCTTCCTTCCAGGACACATGTTCTGTGTGATTCAGGCAGCAGTTATTTTACTGTCAGCTATCACCAATGTTATGAAAACAGTGCTTGCATTTGTATCCCACCATGGAAGACAAAATATTTGAAGTCCTGCAATTGTATATAGTATTAGCTTTTGATTAGGTGAATGAATGACTTTACTGAAACACTGCTAAAATATTTGGAGACCTTGGCATGCCTCCAGGCTGAGGATGAGTCTGGGTTCAAGGTCATGTTATAGTTGCAGTAACAGATAACGAGATACTTATAATAAGAATAGACTAGAATGTGATTTTTTTGGATGGGGGGGGCAGGATGAATTTTACATGAAAGCAGGAATTTCTCAGGAAGTCTCTTGAATAAGGTCTAGTGACAGATTTTCTTTCTCCTCACTACAAATCAGTAGGTGTGACCATAAAGGAGCATTTTAAAGAAAGGCTATTTGAAAGAGTGGAAAATCACAGAAAATATCTTCCACATTTATCAGTTTTTGTGCTTTCTGTTGTCTTTGGACCTCTTCTTGGACTGCTGTCTTTGGTTTCTTCTGTAGCTCTGCTGCAAGATCAGATTTAGCTATGCCTCATGATCTCCAGAAGTCTCTTCCAACCTTAATGATTCTGTGCTTCTGTGGTTCTTTTAAGATCTCATTGCCGGTCACACATTCTCCATTTGGGCTGGTTTGGGTCTCTCTTCATCCTCTTGCTGCTTTGGACCTCATTTATTTATACCCAAGGGGATTGTTGCAGAAGCCAGGCAGGACAGCCTCTCAGTCTGGTACCTTCTCCAGACTCTCTGAGTCCAATTGCTCAGTGCATCAATGAAGATATTAAAGAGTATAGGCCTCGGTGTGGGGAGATATATATATATCCCTGTACCCCAAGGGTAGTCTAGTCTAGTCTAGTCTCTGGCTTTTTGCTGCTGATTGAAACACCAAGTAGAAACAAAGTCTTGCAGAAGGTAATTCAGAGCTGGTATCTTGAAGGAGCATTTTCTGGAGCAGCACACCTTTCCTTGGAGAGAGAGGGCAACCTCAGGCAGGGCTCCTGCTGAGATTGCCGTACTATTTTGCCAACTTTAAGCACCATTTCACCACAGCAAAGAGAAAGCCCAAAGGGGAAGGTGTGCATGTGCTCTTTTATGAAGCAGTGGTAGTTCCTTCCCCTAGCAACAGGTCTTGAGAACGGCAGGGACTCAAGCTGAAGGTCGCTAGTGTCTTCTAAGGCAAGATCCAGCACCTCTTCACTTTCCATTTAGAGCAGGACCAGGAGTTGTTGTAAAACATACAGTCACACTGTATCACTAAGAAACCTATTCTTCCAAAAACAAAATGGTAAAAAAAAAATTTAAAGAAAGATTTTCATGCTAAGCTGGACACATTAGAAAGAAAAACAACAAACCAAATGAAACAAACTATGTTTTCAGTCAAAAACATTTTATTTCTATTAGTTTTTAATTAAGGGATGTTCATTTCGTTTTAGGACATTCAATATTACTCTCTAGGTGTCAAAAAAATAAAAAATAACATGTGGTAATGAACCTTCCAGAACTTTTGTAGAAATGAATAATTCCAATGAGGAAAAATGTGATAAGTAAGGTTTTGGTGGAACCACTTGTCACACTGTCTATAGAGCCATGATGCTGACCCCTCATCAGCAGAGTGCCAGCAGGACCAGCCCCACGGTGCCCCCTGCAGAGACTTCCTACCCTCCAGCAGATCATCACTGCCACTCATCGTGGTGTTGTCTGCAAATTTACTGAAGGTACACTCAATCTCCTCATCCAAATCATTAGTAAAGATATTAAACAAGGCTGGCCCCAGTACTGAACCCTAGGAAACACCAGTAGTGACGTTCCTGCAGCTGACAGAGAGGTGTGGGCTCTGAGCCGCAGTGCATGTTGAGACCCCTCACTTCTCCTTCACTGCACTCAGGCACATATAAATAATCATATTTCATTTTTACCTCATCTTTATTCCCCCCAGAAAGTAAATATGCCTTGCCTTATTCTCCCATGACTCATTCACAAACCTTCCCACTTCTAAACTATTTTATTTTGTCTTGTCTCATACTTGTTTATCTTGGGTGCAATCCTAACCTCACTGAAGTCAGTGGCAAAACTCCCATTGACTCAAACAGAGTCAAGATTTCTTCTTTTGTCTTGATTAGATTGTGAGTGTGTTTGCTTTGAATATACTTAATCTTGTCCTGGTTGGATTGTAGCTTTTGGATAAGAGCCACACTGCATCTCTATGCTTTAAGCAGTGTAAAAGCGTTTGCTGTTCTGTGAAGTCTTAGAGGATAATAATTAATACAAAGGATTTACTGCAGCAGTTCAGGAAGGTGTGGATGGAGGCAAATAAAGGAAATCAAACATCGGTTTCCATGTTTCAGACCTAATATTTATTTAAAATGAAGGCAGAGACCACATAGAAGAAAACATTGCTCCTGTGATTTGAGGCTCAGGGCTTACAGAGCACATCCACAGGGTTACAGTGCACTGCAACAGCTATTGCAGGGAAATGCTGATGCCACAGAAAGCAAAAAAGGATGGGGTGACTGCAGTGCAATAATAACTCAGACAGGCTTAGCGAGAGGGAAAAGCAGCTTCCGTGCCAACAAACCAGCGCTTCTGCTGTTCCAGCAGCAGAGGAGAAAATGCTGGTTGGCAGCCACAGACAAAATAAAAAAAACCAGCCCACTAGAAAGTCACAGGGCAGGAGATCTGTGCTCAGCTCTGCCTCCTTGCAGCATATCTGCCTGGAGCTGTGCAGCCAGCAGAGACAGCTCTGGCAGGCACTGCAGTGCTGGTCAGTGCTGTGCTGCAAGAGGTCCAGACCCTGATCATCCCACTGGGCATCCTCTGCCCTAGAAATGGAAAAAGCAGTGTCTTCTCCCTGTTCTTCCCCTGTCTGGGGTCAGGACCGACTGCCTTTGCAAAGCTTTCTTTCACTGCAAGGAGCGATTTCCCAAAAAGATAAGCACTTCTTCCTTTGCCCAGACCATCCTCGAGGGAAACAGTAGAAATTTGTTTTCTTGAAAAAACAAACAGAAACTTGACTGAAGAGCAATTGGAAGGGAACCATGGGATGGGTAGAATAGCTAAAAACATCTATTCTATTTCTCTGTGTAAAGATCTGTAAACTGCGTAAACCAACAAGCTACACAGGGTCCTTCTGCCAAAAGCTGATAAATCAGATCTTATGGAGTAAATTTCATCTTGGCTGTGAGGGTGGTGAGGCCCTGGCACAAGTTTCCCAGAAAACCTGTGGCTGCCCCATCCCTGGAAGTGTTCAAGGCCAGGTTGGAGGGAGCTTGGAACAAGCCGGCCTAGTGGAAGGTACATTGCAAGGCTGCGTGGAACTAGATGAGCTTTAAGGTCCCTACCAACCCAAACCATTCTGTGACTATATGATAGATTTGATAGTGAAGTTTGGAAGGCTGCACACTTCCAGTCAGGAATTTCTTCCTAACATCAACTTCCATTTACCTGGTAGTAAAAAGGAAAACAAAAACAAGCAAGCAAACAAGCAATCCCCCCCCCCCACCAACGTCACAAAATAGCGACACATG
>WEIV01002828.1:64789-134126 GCA_013390005.1 Calyptomena viridis
TTTATTACAAAATTAACCACCAATTGAATTTTTTGTGCAAGGTTTAAGAATTAGCAAGAAAATTTATCCTTTTTAAAGTGGAATTACCAAATGTTGAACAGAGAGGGGAAAGATAAGAAAAAATAAAATTTGATCCTTTGATTGAGATACCAGGGGTTGCAATACATTGGAGTATGTTTCAACACAGTAACCTGATATATATTTACTAAATTGTTTGGCACATTCAGCATGTCCCCAGGGAACTGTCGGAGGGAACTAGCAGTACATTTTTCACTCTTTCCCTGTGCATTAGCAGACATAAGGTCACACTAGTATAGCAAAGATGGGTGCAGCCTCAGGCTCATTAGCTCTCAGCAAGCTAGCCAGATGAGGCAGCCTGGTGTTTTCCTTTCATCATTCAAGCTTGAAAGGAAACTGTCGGCAGCCACTTGCTCTTAAAACAATGAAAATTTAGGTGACAGCAATCTCATTAGCTGAAAGGTAGCATTCAGTGGAGATAAAGATTTCTAGGTAAAGATTTCCCTCTTCTGAAACACACATGCACAAACATATAAGTGAACCATGTCGTTTGAATGTAGAAATCCACGTATGAGAAAAGCAAATAGGGCTTGTTAAATTGCAGCAGCCACTGTGCATCAATGAATTATATTTCTTGCAGGAAAATCAATGTCTGGATGACTGGCTTCCTTTCAGAATAATGCATACATTGTAGATGTATATACATATTTACAGAGCAGCAGTTTAATCTGTAACCTTTGCCACAGGACTGACACTTTCCCTGCAGATGTTTTCTTTGTCTTGCACAGACCAGAAATCAGAAAATGAAAAGGCTATAAACACGGATATTCTCAGAGTTCCCCAGGCTTCAGACATGATACATGCACTGCTTCACAATTAAATACCTTTTGCATTCCAATTACTGTATGTGAAAGTCTATTGACAATGTTTTATTGGTAATATTTTATCACTGTAAGCTTTTAAGCTGGGTAGAGCTGTATGCTTATGTGGATTTCCTAAAGTCAGGGAGATCTTGGGTTGAGGACAAATTTACATTCAAATTTTTATTTTTTCTCTGCTTCAGTTCAAAACTGATGTAACAGTTGTGTTTCCTGGTTGTGTTCTATAGGAAATGGGAAACTGATGGTCTTAATGATAATTTCTGAGTTCTCTGGTGGAGATACAATGATGGTTTTTGTTTTTCTTAGTGACATTAGTGTTCCAAGGTGCCAGTAAACACTGGGAAAAAAGCACTTTCTCCCACTCCAGCTGTCAGATATGAAGAGGATGATTACCACAGGCATAAAAAGCTACTAGATGTCAAGCTTCCAGTAAAAATTTGTGGCATGTCACTCCCTAGGAGTGTTTTGAACATCTTAGATGTAAAGGATTAGATTTGCCCTTCAAGTTTACATTTCAGCTTCTAATATATTTTCTTAGACTACCTCCTACTCATAGCACTTTAATGACTCCCCGCCTCAACTGTTGCCTTCCCATCTTTTATGATCTTCCTGATTCCTATCTCTCCCCAGCTCCATAGGGCATGTTCTCTCTCCAGGAAGCAGGAACCAGCCATCCCTGTTGTTGCTATTGCAGTAGTGCTGATGAGCCCAAACTGTCTGTCAGTGAAACCAGGAGAGGGTCTCCCAAAAATTCCCCCATGGCCCAATAACTTGCTGCCTGAACAGCCAAGTGATGGTCTCTGAACTTTATTTCATCTCCTGGTTCCTTCTCAACCCTTCAATTTGTGACAAGGCATGAAGGGCTTGATTTTGTCCTCTGAGCCATCTTCCTTTCTACAGACCACAATGAATTCCCTCCCAGTTGCTTTCTCATACTCTTATGTTTATCTATGTGCTGAGGTTCAAACCAGCTAGAGTCACTCAGTCTTCTTCTTTACATTGGGACTTTTTCCAGTTTGGACCAAAAGCTCTGTTTCTTGCCTAAAGTTACTTTTTCCTATTTTCTTCTTTTTTTTTTTTTTCCCCCTTAGCTTGTTTATGAACTGTATCAGAAATAATATAGCAGTGTATAAAATAGCCTTCACAGTCTTTTTGTATAAACAACAACCAGCTTGGATGAAGTTTGCAACAAGGGAAAGTAGGTCAAAACAATATGACTAAATCATTCCAAAACAATCATTGGAAAGAATCAAATTCACACCCACAGGGTTTATGTGAACAGATTCAAACTTGCCAGGGCTTTGGCATCTATTGCTGTATCTGACACTTAAGGGCAGGATTCACCAAAGCTTTATGAGTCAAGGAAACAACACAAAAAGTCCAAAGCTTAGAAAACAGTTTTCATATGCTCTTTTAAAAAAGATTATTTGAACTTCAGAGCAATTTATATTCATTTTTTTTACCAGGTTGAACTCAGTAATCACATCAGTTTTTTAGTGTGGATAGGCTTCAGCTCTTCTGGAGACTCTCCAGAAAAGCAGGAAAGAAATGGGAAAATGTCTTGGTCACTAGTACTTTTCATTTATTCTTCAAACTAAACAGAATCTCAGTAGCTATCTATTCAAAACACTTTTGAGAAACTTTTCCCCAATTTATAAGTTTCTCCAGGGAAAGGCTTAGCCCAGAACTGTTAGGACATGGTGGCTCAGGGCATCCAGCAGCACCAGGACTGATGGCTGGTACTCAATAGGGCAAGTTTTTGTCTTCATTTTCTCTTAATTAAGCCTCAGGAGAAAAGGATGTAATGTTCCTAAATCCAAATACGTGACTGTGGATCAGCTGGTTACTAATTTCACAGAGGCTAGTGTAGAAGTGAAAAGTTGTCCAGGTTTTCATTATGAGGCTTTTTCTTTTATACTAGCCATGAGTCTGAAGCCAAAACGAATCAAAATAATAGTAATAAAAAAAAAAAAAAACAAACCACAAAACAGAAAAAGAAAACAAACAAAAATGAAAAAATAAGAAGAAGAAATAAAAAGCCCTTATTCCCAATTCCTTCCACCAAATTTGAGCTGTTTGTATGATTATTAGGAACCAAACTTTGTGGTTGGCACCACTTTCTTGGAAAAAAACAAAATCCTGGATGCAAATACTCCTACATGTAGGAAAGTCTGAATCTGGAAATGTGCGACTTGTCCTGAATTTACATAACACCTTTCCTCAGGAGTTCTCTGTTGTTCTATGGATGGAAACCACACAGCACCTCTCAGTGGCAGCAGCCAGCAGGCAGAGAAACTGAGGCAAAATATCTAAAAGCAGAATAAGGCAGAAAAAGGAGATTTTAGTGACCTAAAATCTGCCTTACTAGAGAAGACAGAGAGAATCCAATCTGCTTCCTTTCTTCATCAAGCTCACTGGGTTCATGGAGTTCGTGCTAACAATTGACTCATTCCAACCATCATTTTCACCTTTAAAAGAACTGATGAAGATGACACTTCACAAAAAGCACTTCTCTAGATTCCATTTTGCCCAGATGAAATATTTTCCAACCTAAATAACAAAAAGAATAAAATAAAAAAAGTTTAAAAAGCATTGGGGGGGGGTTGGTGGGGTTTTTTTGTTTGTTTGGGGTCTTTTTTTTTTTTTTGAAAGAAAGAGGAGGAAAAAATGCTACAGGCCTTCTGTGAATCCCACCCTGTATTTCATATTTCTCCAGTGCTGCTCACATTCTTTTATTCAGATTCCAAAAGTAGAGATAATTTGTTCCAAATGTTTTCAAAGGCAATCAGCAGCATCGACTTACATTTTTTCCAGGGTTGGAAGAAAACTGTGAAATCTTCTAAACACAGAGGAGAGAGTGGGGAGGGAGGGATTGTGGAGAAGGGGAGATGGAAGAAAGTGAGAGTGGAAAATGAGAAAGAAGGAGGAGAGGAAAGAAAAAGAGGTTAAAAAATGCAAAAGGAATATGCTCATGATCTATTTGCTTTTATTGTTACAGTTACAACTCCTTGAACAGGTCTGGAGAGACTTAGCACTTTGCCAGCTGTGTATTTCCATTGGCAAGGTAGTTCGCAGTTCTTAGCATGATATTATGTAGCAAAATATGATTGAGAAATAGGCCATAAAATCATATATTTATTGAAAGACTCTCAGTGAGGTTTTTGCAGGGAAGCTCAACATATAACTCCCTGTGTGTTGCATGTCTATTTTGTCTGCTAGAGATCTTTCCTGAACTACTCATCAGTCACTGTGCAGGCTTAGAAGTCTGGACAGCTGTTAGTCGTGCAAATAAAGGCAGAAATGTTCCAATTTGTCTTCCATTTAAGCACATATACAAGCCACAGGGTTGTTGAATGTCTGCCTTTAGGATGCAGTGTGGTCTGGAGCTGCCTCGGAGTGCAGTGAGGGCTCACGGCGTGCTGCCTGCTCTGCCACTGGCTCTCTGTGTGGTCTTTGACAACTCATTTAATCCCTGGCTTCCCAAGCCTATAAAGCAGGAACAATAATTCTTGCAGTGTTTCCTGCACAGGGACAAGTGTAGGGATTCATCCTGTGCAGCTGTGACCCTCACAAGGGACACGTCACTGTCGTGCCATTGGCCCACAGAGCTCAACAGCTGGTCAGCAAAATGGCAGGAGATGCTGGTCTGCTGGTGGTCACCAGGCTTCTCTCCACCTTTCTCCAAGCTCAAATGCAGTAGCAAATCCAACAGAAAGACAAGCTCACCATCTTAGTGTTTTCAAACAGGAGACATTTCTCCAAGTCTCTGAGAGGTCAAACATCTGCTACTTCTTTCCCTGGCCTCTGCCTGCCCTCCCAAGCCAGGCATACGTGATCCATGCTCTTGGAGTGGTCCCCAAAAACACAGACCCATTGGCATGCCTGTGAGCACCAATGGCCAGCTAAACAGACAGTAAAGGGCTGGTGGTTAGTGTTTAATGGGCACGCATTAACTCTTAAGTTTTCAAAAGCTCTAATTAAGCCTGCCTTTCATTTGAAATGCAACCAAAGTGGGAGAGTAGGCCATTTGTTTTTACGCAGCTGAGGAATGTGCATTTAATTACCTCAGGAAGGAAAAAGAAATTAAAAACACTTGGAAAACTGGTAAACTCAACCACCTGTACTCCTTCAGCCGACTGGAAAGTTCCTCTTCCCACCATAGACCAGAATTTTGAACAGCTACAATAGTTGGTTAGTTTAAAACTCGAATTTAATACAATGCCCTTTGCTAAAAGCAGCAGGGCTTGGAGAGCTTTAACCAGCATTTTGTCACTGTCGACCCAGCGCCGAAGAATTTATCCACTCTGTACTTGTGTACCATGAAGCATCTGGACCTCTGCATTCCTGCTTCTCAGAGGTCCAGATCCTAAATAAGACAAGACATCTAGACAAAGCTGTGCAAACTCAGCTCCCTCTGCCTAACTGTTTGGACAGTTTTAATCATAAACAGTATAGTAAATTAATGTTAGTCATGCCAAATTGTTTTAATGCCTGAATGCTTTGTGCTCCATGCCCAAAACAGTGCTGGTTTGTCTTCTGTCAGTTGCACTGGCCACTAAAACATTGGAGAAATGTGTTTTGAGAGATGAAGGAGCCTAGGAAAAGACTGGATTCTGCCTTCAAATTGTGGGTGAACCTGGGGAACTGCTGCATGTGAATGAGGTGCGAGTTTGTGAGACATTTTTAGCACCCACATCCAAACTGTGCAATTACTTAGAAAAGTTTTAAAGTTAAAATATGAAATAAACCCTGGAAGTGATATGAAAATGAGGAGTTTCTCATTAAAAAAGAATTAAAAAAACAGAAGAGATCACTTAATTTTCAGTGGCAACTAGAAATATGTTTTTTGTTTTAAAGAAAAAAAAGAAGAAGAAAAGGAATTGAAAAATATGTTTATGGTTTATTTGTTGAAAAAAAGTCAGCTAATTGAGATTTAATGATCCAAGTTGAAAAACATCCTTCGTGGAAGGAAATGGGAACTGGGAGGAAGAAAAAAAATGGATATTGAAATTAAACTCTCTTCTTCCCTCTGAGATGCCTTCTTCCCTCTGAGATGTTGGCAAGAATTTGAAAAGTAATTAAACACTAAATTTACAACCCGAGAAAAAAATAAAATAAATCCCTAACTTAATTCAGTTATAAGTTTTTCTGCCACCATTGCAGCTGGGATCCTCTATACCTACCTGTTCTAGAGGCAAAATGCACAAAGATATTTTGTCTGAACTGATTAACTTCACACTCTTTCCACCTACCCAAGTGTAAAGTATGTGAGGACACGAATATGCATTTCTGCATTTGGTCTGCTGGTTCCATACTGTGTAGAGACATCACCACAGGACTCCCAAGCTGTCACTGGCACCTGAGCCTGGGGTTTTACAGCATCTTCCAGTGCAAGACCCACCAGTGGGAAGACTGCAGGGTGTCCCAGAGATAAATCAGAGAGGTTTGGGATGGGATACATGGCCTGTAGGGCATCCTCCTCATTGCCAGTCACTTCTCAGTAGTCCAGAAAGCTCTCCTAGACTCCAGTTTTCACACATAGTCTCCAGTGTGTTGCCTTTTGAGTATCTCATTTTCTGGGTCTTCATTCAGGATGAGAGATTGCTCATACAATACATAGCAACACGCAGGAACTACTCTGCTTCTGGATGGTCAGGGGTTTTCCAAATCGTTTTCTAGCTCCTCCATTTGGATATCAAGTTTTGTTTCTGGAAGTTCTTCTCTAGTGTTCTTTTCTGCAACCTCACTGTACTTTCTCAAACCAGCCATAAAAGTAAAAAAGAAGGAAAAAATGGAAAAGAAGAAGCATTCAACTTTTCGCAAACAGGAGCTTTTTCTGGAGCAACTGGTTCCTCCCACTCCTGCCTTAGACAATGTTTACAATTAGCTTCCCAATAACACCATCTGGAAGGGTATCAGCCTTACTATGTTTTCACACCCAGGCCCTCAATATGACCATGAAATCAAAACAAGGCAATTTTTCCAACTCCTTGGCAGGTTTCCCCTGGATTTCTATATTAAAGAGCTAGTGCAAGAAACTATGGCCTGATCTAACCACAGCTATGCTGTTTTGCAGCCCATGGTGAGACTGTCTTACAGATTTAACCACAACCAGAACTTCCTTTTGGGCAACAGTTTTTTCCCCCAAGACTTTTTCTTCAGAAGCTTTTGTTCATATGGCATCACCATGCCAGATCCATTGGACTCTGGCTCCAGTCCTTAAGCATTGCTGTCTGTGAGTTTCATTGAAAGTTTGGAAGCAAGGAGGAAGGTAAGGCAGAAACAGTCACTAGGGTTCAACTCAGAACCTAAAAGCACTCAACCCACAAAGAATTTCCTCTTCTCACCCAGTCACTGCAGATTTGTTATAGTCGGGCCACTTGGGAAGTTTCGGTGTCCTTCGCTCTAATCTTATTTTAAATTTTTAAGCAGGATGACCTCAAGCATCATCCTCCTGTGCAGTGCTCCCCACATTGTTTAGGGTTCCTGTTGCACATCCCCACACATATTTCCACAGAAGACTGGGCCAACTGTAGTATCCTGGTCAACATCTATTCTGAAAATAAAGCAGATTCTAGCATTTAATCCACTGTCTTCTGAAGAAAACCTGTTTATGCTATGTATTTTAGCATAAAATATGGTGAAATTCCGGGACTGATGGAAGGTTAAATAATGCTATGCTTATATGTTTCACCCAGGACTTGTTCAATCTCCTTTTTCATACTGTGACATGATGGAATAACTGCTCAATGTGTGCTATTCTGCCAATCTTCAGCTTTGTCAGTGTCCTCTGTATTTTCAGAGTCCAAGATTACACCTCTGGAATTGACCTCAGAATGATTTTAGGGCATACCGTTGTGCTATTATTACTGTTGTTATTATTATTATTATTACTATTATTATTCCTAAATACATAGAAATCCTACTTTACATAACTAGCTTCTTCAAAATACTTTTCTAAAGATCTAATTTGTCGACCATTTACTTAGGAGGTTTGTAACACAATCACTCTGAAAATTGTAATCAAACTGAGTACTTGTTCCTGTGGACAGGCTTCTGAAAGAACTCCAGGTTCTAAATCTTTCCCTGTCTTTTCCTGCTCTCCTGTCAAGTCTCTCCATCTGTGATGAGTTTGGGCTCTATTTGCTCTAGAATCATGTGAAAATAAACTCTTACAGTTTGCCTGGTTATCCCTGTGTCCTTTGTAGGTTATTGTATTTATTAGCAATATTAAATAGTAATATATTTATTATATTTGTGCTTTGTGCTGCCCAAATGTTAATACAGAGCCTTTTTTCCCTAAAGCACATCTATAGCTGGTGATCTGCAAGTTCCCACAAGCAGGTCACTGGGCAATGGTGAGGCTCTGTTCTGTCCAGCCTTAGATTGACTGAAGTTTCTTTTGGTTGTGTCAGTATTTAATTAGCTTGTTCCTGCATTTTTTGTTTTTCCAAATGCCCAGTTTCCTCATTCATAGACCAAAGATCTTCCTGTCAGCTTCACAGTTTCCATGAGCCACATTAAATTCCCTTACCCAACACCCCCAAGCCATGTCTCCGCGTGTTCCTATGCACAATGATGATCCATTTCCACCGCAAGTAGCCCTTTCTTCTTTCTTTCAACTGCACCAAGGAACTCTCCAGGATCTTTGATAAGTTCAGGAGCCTCCACTGCAGTCCTGGGCCCTTTTTTTTTGTTTTTGCTGATCTTAAACTTCCATCTCCAGTGTAGCCCTCTCCTTTATCAACTCTCAGTTGCTCTGGGGATGTGGAGTTTGGGCACTCCAGGAGGACTAGTTTCCACAGGCTCTTTACAGGTTCAGCTGGGGTCTCTTTGGGTGTGATCTGGCAAGATGAGGTGAGTCCTTGACATCACATGCTAAAGGGCTTCTACCAGCCTGGGGTAATGCAGCTTCTTTCCTGGGGATATGGTGCTGTGGTATCACTGAACATGGGCTAATCAAGTTGGCTGCCTGAAAATGCCCCCCGTCCCTTCTCTCTCTTCCTCACACACTTTTTATTCAGCCTTCAAGATTTTCACTTGGACTATGGAATTAAACAGAAGCAAGAACTCCCAGAGAGTTTTTCCCTCAAAAATAATTGGCTTCTGTGTTACTCAGTCTGGGATAATCCAGCTTTTCTGTTCCAGGACTCTGTTGGTTACAGACAATGTGGGAGATGTATGTGCCCAGTCTTACCAAATCTTCCAACTGGCCCAGTTCCCCATCCACTGACTCATCCAGACATGCTGGTCTGCACGCCTTTCATTTCTTTCAGAAGCTGATGTTTCCAGCTCCCTGAATCCATGCCACAGCACATCTCGGGTAGGAACAGATCAGGCCATGACTTTCTCCATCTCCTCTGCAAGGCTTGAGGACAACTTCCACCATCCTGATCAGCCTTTCCAGGATAGTATGGGACCTATACCAGAGAGGTCCTGCATCTGTTCAGACTTTTTGTAGTTTTTGTTCTAGGAAATATTTTATTCTCTCCGAATGCAGCCCAATACTAACCTCTTTCAGGGATGTTTCCAGATATTCTTTTAAAACCTTCTTTCTTCATCTTCTGCCCTTGTTTTTGTTTTTGTTTTGGATTATCTGATCTGTATGATCATTTTCATTATTTGTTCCAGTTTGGATCAAGAGGAATTACCAGTATGACATTTCTCTCCCTGGGAACCAGATCCCGCTGCTGATATTAACATAACTCCTTATGTCATGAGCAATTAATCAGTATTTGGGGCCTCCAGGGTTGTTCTGTCAGGAGGTAGCATTGCTGCTATAGCCAAGCAATGCATGAGTGCCATCCTTTTTAATCATAAAGAATATGTAAAAGTATGACTCATTTTCCTAAGCATAGCAGGAGGCAACCAGGATGGTTTCCATGTTTTCAGGCATCCTTCTAGTGGAAACTTCATTTTCTGGGCAACATTACATAGGCTTTTCTCATGTCATCCTCTTCTTTTTTCTCCAATATAAATAACTGCTGTCTAAGCCTCCCCCTAAATTGCTACTGGTTTTAATTGCATTTAGAAATTGAGGCCAAAATCAAAATCTTCGATCTGAATATCCTGGTTTTCTTACGCTTCTTTGTATGGTCTGTGTCATGGACATTCTGTTACTCCTGTGTGCTACTGGCCTTCACTGCAATTTATCAAAGTTTTTACAATAATCACTGTACTATTCCTGTTCCTTATTAACTGATGTCCCTGAAAAACTTCACAAGTACCTGGACGAAATACTAAGCCATCTGATTTAGTTAAGTTTCCACCTGCCTCAGGTATTCTGGGTAATGGAGTGTTTTTCATTGCATAGCCATTTTATTGCAATTCCACTGTAATTACACTTAGAATATATTTTTAAACGCTTGTAATTACCCTTAAGTTGAAGTGCATGATTGGCATTATTAACTCTCTGTTCTAAATGGAACAGAATTTAACCTGAAGCTGTACTAGAATTATTCTGACATCTTTTGTAGCTGTTGTGTATAAATTAACATAAAATAAAACTTTTAAATAATTGCAGTGCAGGGTAAGCTGTGCACTGAGATTCTAAAACTAAAATTCTATAATCACAAAAATCCATGTGCAAATGACAAAATTGCCCTTAATAGTTTTTTTGTACCAAATATATTTGTCAAACTCTTTTACATCAAAGCAGTGACAGAGTAGTGCAATAAATCTGAAAGCTGTGCTAATATGGATGACCTTCCTTTTAATATGAATTTGTAGTAATTATAGACATAAAAAGTGGAACCATTTCATAATTATGTAGGACATATGATGAGAGTGCAGTTGAGTAATTATATTGTAGTTTTTTCTTGTATTTGGATCTTTCTATAGCTACTGGTTTCATGATAAGAAGAGCTCCTGGGTTCAAGAGTGAAGACAAGAGATAATAAAATATACTGTAACCTAAAGTAAATCAAGCATGACTCTAAAATTACAGAAGACTGAGTCAACACTCCATTATTTTTTGCTCTGGCATACTATCTCTGATGTTGATGGAGATAAATGGGTATAAAATTGGTCTAAATGGTATAAAATTGGATATCAAGCTTTTTCTGAAAAATCTTATGAAACTTCAGGTATTTCCTACTTTTGATTCATACTGGTGAAACCAGCCTTACTCATGGCCACTGGCAGCAATGACACAGCCTTGATCTAACTCTCACAGCCAATAAATTCCTAGGCAAACCCAGAATTGGAAAAATTGAAGAAAATCCAAAAAATAATGAGGACAGAAACATTATTAGTCAGCCCCACTTGAACTGGAACAAAGTTATGTTCAGGCTTGGTCTGAGATAAGGGCAAGTGGCTGAGAACAATTTTTCTTGTGAAAGCTCTATTTTAATGGTTGAAATTCAGTCATTCCTATTTATGCTTCTTTTCAAGTTTTGAAATATAACAGCCTATAAAATAAGCAGCAGGTGACCAAAAAGAGATACAGTGGTTAGCTGGACATGCAGGAGAACTCAAAAAGTAGTAGAAATGCACATCTTTTATAGAGATTTATGGATTTTTTTGTTTAAAATTTTTTTCCCTCAAAAGCTGTTTCATTATAGCAAAATATAGAGAAATGTGAAGAGGAGACCCATGCCAGATGAAGGGAAGTGTGTGAGATCTACTGTGTGAGAATGTCCTAGATAATGACTGGCAGCTGCGAGGTTTTGGTCTCACTTTCATTTTAATGGTATCCTCCAGTGATATGCGCTGGATTTCAAGCCTTTGTCACACCATCAGCTCCTGTGATGATCCACAGAATATGGGCATTTGACAGGTCTTTAATAAACAGTTTGCTGCTGGGATGAATTGAAGTTCAGCTGGATCCAGCTTGAGTTCAGTAGAACAGACAGCGCTGTTAACTCACCTTTATGATACAAAACAAAAAATGAGAAGGAAAGGAAGAAAAATCCAGCCTTGGACACCTGCTATTTTTTGCAGACATTAATTATGAGATGTTATTTTTGCAGAGGATGATAATGCAGTAGCAAGCTACAGTAACACATTTTCGACCCAAGAAAACTGCAGCTAAGAGCAATTGAAAATGCTTTTTTTTTTTTTTTTCTTGATTTTTAACCTTGTACTTGAATAGAAACCCTTCAGAGGAATTCAGATTGTTGGCTTTTTTTGGCAGAGGTGGGATTCCAGGGCTGTGCAATCTTTTTGTTGCATTGGAGTTCTTCTGGTGCTGGTTCACAGAAACAATGACAGAATCATAGAATCAATTAGATTGGAAAAGAATTCTGAGATCATCAAGTACCACTTATGACCAAACACCAACATGTCAACTAGATCATGGCACTGAGTGCCCCGTTCAGTGTGTACTTAAACACCTCCAGGGCCGGTGACTCCCTGGACAGTCCGTTCCAATGTCTAATCACCTTTTCTCTGAAGAAATTCTTCCTAATGTCCAACCTAAAGCTCCCTTAGTGCAGTTTAAGATTATGTCATCTTGTTCTATTCCTGGTTGCCTGGGAGCAGAGACTGACCCCCACATTTCTATACCTTTTTGTCAGGGAACTGCAGAGAGCCAGAAGGTCTCCCCTGAGCCTCCTTTCCTCCAGCCTGAGCCCCACCAGCTCGCTTAGCTGCTCCTCATCAGTCTTGTGTTCCAGACCCTTACCCAGCTCCATTCCTTTCTCTGGACTCCCTTCTCTGGACTTGTTCCAGCAACCCAGTTCTTCCTTCTGAATGGAGGGGCCTGGAACTGGACACGGCACTCCAGATATGTCCTCATCAGTGCCAAGTACAGGGGAAGAATCACTTCCCTGGTCCTGCTGCCACACCATGGCTAGAACAGGCCAGGGGCCATTGGCCTCTTGCCCTCATCCCTGGGCTCATGATCAGCTGCTGTCTCCAGTACCTCCAGGGCCTTTTCTGCTGGTTCACTTTCCAGCCACTCTGCCCCCAGCCTGGAGTGCTGGATGGGGTTATTTTGGCTGGACACATGTCCATGTCAGGACATGGGTAAGGCAGGCAAAAACTGTTGAGATTAAATTCCAAAGAAAATGTCAAGAGGAGCAAAACAGCTGAGTCTCAGCTGCCTATTTTAGAGTCTGCCACTTCTTCCATGGAGGAAGAGGAGGAAGTTGGAGCTGGGCAATATGGGGCAACATCTGCCTCCTCCACCAAGACCCCTTCCTCATTGCCACTCAAGTGAGAATCCCAGCTCTTTAGGACTTCATCCTACTCAAATCTTCCAAATCTTCCTTTTACCATTCATCTTCCTGTTGCTGAAGTGACCTGGTTGTCTGGGGTTTTTCTTATTTTTTTTCCCTTTCAAATTTTTTTCCTTACTTGCTTTGTTTTTCTTATCTAAGTCAGTTCTAAATCAAGTCATATGATGTTCTCAGTGGTAAGTCCTTTTAACTTTTTTAACTTTTTAAGCAAAATTTAGCAAAAGAAGACCTTTCTAGCATCACTTTAAGTTGAGTCATTACAACAAAAGAAGTGTGAGGGAGCTTGTGCTATTTACTGCAAATTTATTACATAGAAAAGACTTTATTCCCAGATTTGATTCTCATAGGCATGAACATTCTTGGACACAAACTTCATGATTAAGGTTGATCTCTACTTTGTACAGATCATTTTCTGTTGTGTCCTGTGTGAATACAGAACTGAAGTACCACAGAAAAAAAAAACCCTAAAGAATGTTGCTGGCATGGATAGGCATGGTGAGGAATTGAGCCAAATTAGAAAGGGTGAGGTGATGTTCTTGGACAAGACAGAACCTGATGTAGTATGTGTGATATCACTCAAAAAAGATCAAGCCTTGATATGCTGTTTTCCGTGTTGTGTGTTGAGTGCAACTGCTCAACAAAAGAAATGCCTGAAGTCAATGGAGAGTGTAGCAGTTGAGAAAACTCTAACTGAAATGTAGGAATTGTGGTGCTCTCAGCTTTTTGTTTGAAGAGTAATATCTAGAAATAATGTGACCAGCATAAAATACAGAGTCTTCCTCAGGGACCTTTCTGGAATGAATGAATTGGGAAAGAAAATAAAATCAATTAACTCAGTTCTTCATTTGTCTGTACAATCTGAGGTCTCAGTCATCTAGTCTCACACAAGGAAATTCTAAAATAAAATCAGGTATGCCAGAGGCATATACTCAAGTGATTAAACTTTTTAAGGTGTATGAGTTCCTAGTTGCCCCATTTTTGCATAATTGGAAAGATTTTTGTTCTTACATGTCCTTTCCCAAATATATCTAGACTGGATAATGCATACAGTGAGTACAACTGAGAGTGACATGTTAGGAAAAGTTAATTAAGAATCCCTTATGCTTAAATAGGAAAGGAGATGAGTACTAAAGTGGCCCAGTTGAATGAAATTGGACAGTATATGCTACCATAAGTGACAGCCAACATGTTTAGTTCCCTGTTCTATTCAGGGCTGTTAGATGATTAGTGTTATCTCACCACCCTGTGCTTCCTCTGCTGTCTCAGAGGCATTCCCTGCTGCAGGACTCGCCACAAGGGAGTTTGTGACATAGTGGCCCTATGCTTGGCCTTGTGAGAGTGAAAATAAGGGCTGTGAAGGGAGAAGGAGTGAAGGGATTTGGCTAGGAGCTACACAGGTCATTGCTTTGATTTAGGGGTTGTACCAGTGTAATGAGTTGGCCTCAACCTGCAGAGCTGCTCCTAATACTACATCCAGTCAGAGCCAGGAAAGAGAGATATAAAAACCTGCACTGGTATATAATCCATTGAAGGTCTAATATATATGCAATTTTTCAATGGAAAGACAGAATTTGTTTAGTTTTCCTCAAAACTAAAATAGCAACTGTTTTCATTTCTAGTAGTACAGAATTTCTCACCTTACTGGATTGTTGTAAATATTTGCCATAGCTGTCAGGGTATTAAGATAATGAAAGAAGCAATAATTTACCTTTAATAGCACCTTCTGTGGTAACTAAACCTTATGCTGCAAGATGTCCTGGCTTTGCTTTTGGTCAGGGTTTTCTTTTGGTAGTTAATACACATTTATCTCATGAAGCCCAAAGCGTTTGCCCTGCTTTACTTTCTGTTGTATATGGAGATCACACAATGTTAGGAGACTGGTTCCAAGGATGGCAGACATACCTTAGGAAGAAAGGGAGAGGCATGGATTATATCCTGAAGGAACAGGGGAAATCCAGGAAAATTTCTTTTTCTCTCTCTTCCCCATTTTACTGCCTCTCAAAATTATGCGAAGTTAATGTGTGGTGGAAGGGAACTGTATGAACTGAGGGAAGGCTTTGAGTCTTCTGAGATCAAAAAGAAGGAACAGAAAGGATACCAAAAAACTGGAGAGATGTTGGAAAGCTGGGAAATACAAAACTTGGAGTTTATTTGGAAAACATTTAGTCTTCTTAGTGTGACTACTTGCTATGAGAGTTTCTAGCTTGGTACATACTGGTCTCAAATAATTGTAGATGTCAGGCTGATCAAAGAAAGAAGAGCTGGTGGACCAAAGCCCATAACCCCCAGTGCCCAGAACCAGCAGCACTGCCCAGGTGCAGGTTCAGGTGTGCCCCCCAGCCTTATCTCCTCTCCAAAACTTCATTACTATTTAAAGTGAAAATAAAGCACAGCAGCAAACAGCAACACGCATTACAGATTCAGTATCTTCAAAGGCTGTTGTCTGTTAGCACTTTTTATTTATGTGGTTTAATTTGAATAAAGATGGTGAATACCAATGCGTCAGCATTCTTTAGGGCTCAGCTGACAACTCCCAAGAGCACACATAGTCTGAGGATAAGAAGTCATTAACATAATGTCTTATCCTCAACAATAATCTTTGCCTCTTGTGCTCCAGCACAGCTTTGCACCATTATTTGCTTGTGTTTACTTAAAATTGAGCTGAGCTGGATGACTTTGTTCAGCAAACATCAAGAGCTATGTGGCCTAGTTGAAGACAGTTCAGACAAGATAAGGAAAATTATTAGAGATCTTGAAAGCATGGTCTACAAAGGAAAACTGAAAAAAACATGAGAAACCAGGTTAATCAAGTCCCTTAGTTTTAGTTGTTAGAGTCGGACTGATGATATCCTTAACGGGATGAATATTTGATTAAGCTGCAAAGATCCAGTTAGTCTTCTAACCAGCAGTGCTTCCTTAGAAATGGAGAGGGATCAGCAGGATGCCATGGGGAAGGGCCTTACTGCCTTTGCTGAATAATCTTCAGCCTTTAAATACTCGTAAGAGTCCATGACCAGCTATTAGTGTAAATTGAGAAGTGCACGTAAAACATACACAAATGTTATTGGGCAAGAAACAAAGTGAGATAAGTACTATAAAGGCCTTGTACAAGTGCAAGAGCAAAAGAAAAATTAACATTTAGTTTTCCTAGGTTCCATCAGAGACCACTCTGTCTGCTCATTTCTTGGAAAATGTTTATTTTGTGTATCTTTGCAAAAGTTTTTCTCATTCCATTGTGTCAACACAACAGTAATTGCTGTGCTTATTAGTAGGTGATTTTTACTGTGTCTGTGGCTGATCATACAGCTCAGAACTGTCTCACTCTGAGTCTATACCATCTCTTATATACTGCTGTTTGTAGTCTTTTTTGAACGATTTCTTGAGGACTGTTCACTGTCTGTTGGACAGGTTTATTCTAAAATGGTAGTTTTCTTTCGTGGTTCTTGATCTGAACTACCTGTCTAGCTTTCCTTTATAATCATTGGAGAGAAATAGGCACTTTGATGACAAAAACTTTCTAGATTGAATCAGCTACCTAAGCTGGGTCAGCTGAGTAATTATTTAATGGTGATTTCCTCTCAACTATAGACAAAGAGTTTTCTTGATGGCTAGCTCAGATCAGACTACACCCAGTTTTTAAAGATACCTGAAATTAATTCTCTCACCTGTATGAGTGTCATACTCAGGTCCCAAAAGGAACCTCTAGGAAGACGTATGGACCAAACTATAATGATAGGATCTGAAAAAACTTAACTATCACAATACTATAATAAAAACAGCACTGCAAAAAATTCCAGCCACCAAAAAAAAAAAAAAAACAACTCCAAACTCTGTGTCAATTCGGTGTACAAAAGGTACAAGAAAATTCCTTTGGCAAATGACGTCTATAATGTTCTTTGACTTGCTGCCATCTCTTCTTGCTGCCTTATAATCAGGTTTGTTTTCAGACAGACTGTGCCTGATTCTTTCAAGATAAGGAAGATGTGTGTGGTTTTAAACAGAAGTTACAGGTAGATAGATCTATAGCAGAGGAAGGTAAGAAAATAATTCAATAGAGTTATATATATTTATGTAACACTTATAACTGGCTTCTGGGGAGGGGGATTATAAGTCTCTAGGGGTGGTGGCAATAGTCTCTGCAATTACCTACTGGAAAGGGAAAGAGCTTGCAAGTTGAAACAGCCTTTAGAGTGAAGAAGGAGAGGTATCATTGAAAGGTATATGTGACAACATGTCTCCCTGTAACTCTACTAATGGAGAGTCAAACTAGTTTAAAATAATCCTAAAAAGATAACATTTTAAATGAAAATACTAGGTCTACTTAAAAGTTTGTGTTGAAGGTATTATAAATAACCTTAGAGTTTAGAGATTTTGATATAGAGAAGATGTAGATACAAACACAGAAATAAATCAGAAAGAGGAACAGAGATGTTCCTCTGGTGTACATTGATGTTCCTGTAAAACTGTTGATTTCAAAACATTATCTTAAGTTTTTTATACTTAGATTGCATTTTTTATTAGAATTAGAAGTTTAAAAAAAGGTGTTATGAAGTGACCATTTCAGTTACTTTATCTCTCCTTTCCCTAATGTAATTTTAAATTGCACAGAAAAAATAGTTCTCAGTTCATCAGCATGTTTTTGTATTACCAATTAGTTGTGGAGGTCAGGAAAATTTGACCTTTCAGACAGTGGACAAGAGCAAAAACATTCCCAAAAATCCAGGCTGTCAACTCTTTGGCGTGCAGTAATAGGTGAGCATGTTATGAATTGGTCATGCAGAGATGATGTGTGCCAGTTCCCTTCCCAAACCTTCCCAAACATTCCCAAACCTTCCCAAACCTTCTCAAACCTTCCCTAAACTTTCTTTCCCAAACCTCCTCTTCCTTTCTCAAACTTTCCCAAACCTTTTTTCCCCTTCATTTCCCAAACTTTCCCAAACATTCCCTTCCTAAACCTTCTCAAACCTTCCCAACTTTCACAAAGCTTCCCAATCTTTCCCAAGCCTTCCCTTCCTAAACCTTCCCAAACCTTCCCCGGAATTTGTGACTACACGCAGATGTTAATTTATGTAAACCCTAACTTCTTTCACTCTTTAAAGATGTGATCCATTTCCATCCTATGCAGTCAGGGGTTGTCTGTCCTTCCTGATGGATTTCTCATGAAGGACAGGAGGAAGTTCCATATTTCCAGTGCAAGAGGAGATGTTGTTGCCTGCATTGCAGACATATGGAATAGAGGAACATTTCTTCTACAGACAGGATCTTTATAGTATCCATTATGGGCATGTTTATATCTGTTCCCTGGAAGATCTAACATCAACAACTTCACTGGATGGGCCATCAAACCTGGTGTGGCTGTTTCTGTTTCCCTGCAGTCCTTCCAATAAAACTTGTCCAGGTCCATTAACAGAAGCTATAGAGTCAGTTGTGGGTCTGCTTTCCACTGACAGGTCTGAGAAAGTGCATCATTTAAAAGGTAAATAGTTTCCCCACAAACAGAGCCCAGCAGCAAAGGAATTTAATTCATGGTATATATCCTAACTCCCAAGTCTTGTCAAATACTGGGCTGTTCTCTCCAAGAAAGAAATTAAATCCACACACCTCAGCCTGAATAGTAGTCGGATTCTTCTGCTGATACATTCCTGTTTTCGCTGGGACTGAACAAGGAGGCTTGATAGATTATCTCATTCTGTCGAATGAAACCCTCACATCTTGGAAAACAGTGGGAATTTTGTTGTCAGGTTTGCACCGTAACTCTTATGCCAACATCCCGTGGGTCTAGAGATACCACAAGATAAGGTTTACCAAACTGTTTTGAGGAATACTCAGACTCATCTGGATTTAAATTTTGAGTCTTCCTGCATGCAAACCAGTTGTGCCTACCTTAGCAGGGCTAAACGATGGCTCAATTTCATGCTTAACAGTAAAGTTCTGTAAAGTTCAAATCATGTTTCAATTCAAACAACTTGGACTTTTCTAACGTAAAGTATCAGGAGGATTTTGGGTCACCATGGTGTACAGGAAAGAACAGGCTATCTCATCTTCTTCTACTGTTACAGCTTACAGAAATAATCATTATCATCGTCAGACAGTAAGAGCTGTTCTGAACAGAGCCCCAAACAATATGTTTTTTTCCTTGTAGTAAGCCTGGGAAATAAAATGTTGCCAAACCTTTTACATCTGCTACTGAGAATTTTCATACTTCAAGTAAAGTTACCTTTCCTTAAATAATTAAAGAGGTAAGCAATTTTGGAGCTGGCCACATTCTAACTTTCAATATTATCATTTATTACCACTTGAAGTAATGAACTGCATCAAAGGTCCAGCAGTTCTCACTGGTCCTATTGATTGAAAACGAGAGCTGTGGTTCACTGTTTCCATGTTTAAGTCACCCATATCCCTTTCTACAATGACCTCTGCCTGTACAATTGTAGTGGTATAGCTTGTAAAGCATGTATCTAGTGAACATGTCTTCAACATCTTTTCCAGCCAATTAAAATTCTTGGCTATCATTCCTTTTTATCTAGCCTTTGTAATTGGATTCCCAGTTTCTCAATTTTCATGTCATCAAGGAGGAAAACGATAGCAAGGCTTTGATTAAAAAAAAAAAAAGGTTATGATTTAATTCTGTTTAAAGGGTTTGTTCTTTCTTTAGCTGAATTTCTGAAGGGAAAATAGGCTTCTGCAAGCATACTATCATTTGTGTATCTGTGTTCTCTGCTTAATAACTCTGGACTCTCTTGTCCTGTTTCAGTCACATTTGAAGATGAGTTTGCAATTCTCGTGTAATACCCTGGTGATGCTATGTTTCTAAAAGTTAGAGAAGACTGGAAACTGGATAGAGAAGGTGGTCCTGGAAGCATCCAAGTGCAGGCTGGATGGGGCTCCGAGCAACCTGGTTCAGTGGAAGTTGTCCCTGCCCACGGCAGGGTGCGTTGAATCTTCCAACCCAAACCGTTCTATGATTCTGTGATCCAGTAACCAGACCGAGAAAATTACTGTACTATGTGAATAGATATCTGCCCAGTCTGGGTAGCCATACACTGGTGGGGACATTCTCATATCTCCAGCAGCACACAGTCTGCCCTATCCCAGGGGACGACTGTGGGATGTAAGCAGGGCTGGAGAGCACCATGACTTTTGATCATGCAGAGTAGGGAAAAAAAAAACAGAGTAGGGAAAGGAGAGAAAACCAGAAGAGTAAGCTACCCAAATTGATCAGGAAAAGGGCTTTGTGTATGTCACTGCTCATTAAATACCTTGGGGGTTTTTGAGAGCATTACAGCCTGGTGAGTTGTTTCCAAAGCTGCTTGTGTCCAAAGCATTTTCTGTTTTCATGTTACTGGCAGATCACAAAAATATGCTTTAGCAGCATGTTATACACCAAGATCAATATCAAAGACAGGTGAAATACATCACTTTCTAGAAGTGCCTGTGGAGGGACTAGGTTAGTCTGAATGCATATCTTCTACATGGCTGCCTTTAGGTGAGATGAGTCGAGGCTTAATTGGCCAGGATTTTGTTATTGCTAAAAACAAGAGTCGGAAAAGAACAGAACACTTATACTGACCCATAATGTAGTGATTTAGTTTACATTGGCTTTATGAAACTATTATTCCCTCTATTCTGTAAGATTTTTCTCTTTGGAAGAACTTCAGAAATGTTTAAAAGCCAGTAGTCTGCAAGCTGTGCCACAAATATGTACTTACAGAAATCCTCCACTAAGCCTGATCTTGCAGTTAACCTCAGATAATTTCTTTCTTGATGGATATTCCAAAGTCTTGGTCAAGAATCCTGAGATGACATCATCAGTGTTGAACAATAGGACAGCTATTTTGTTTTTTTTTCTCTCATGTAATGCAAGAACTTAGCCAATAAATTCTTGAAGTCAATAATATTCAGCAGCAGCATGCTAGTACATCAATTATGAAATTATTAAAAGGTCAAATCTATTTGATAACCATTCACAAGATGCCAGGAACTAGGATTTTCAAAAGTGATGGAATACTTTTGACTATTACTCAAAGGAGGAGACAAATATTTTGCAAGCCTAACTCATTTGCTTAAAATAATGCGAGTCATTCTAAATCTTTCTTACCTATTAAATGAGGTACTGTATAGGCTTTGGATAACAAGAAAGTCAAGTTAATGGAACAGAAGGTTAAAACAACTAAATAGCTGTAACTTGGGAAGCAGGAATACAGAGCAAGATAATTGTCTGTAAGTATCCAAAGGGAGGGATAAGAATAGTTTCAAGTTGCTCAGGGGAGTGTAATTAGATATAATGGGATGAAATTAGGCAATGGAAAATATTAGGGAGGAAAATCCTAATGAAAACCTCATTGTAAACCTGGAACAGACTCCAAAGGAAGCTCTTTTGGAGAAAGCCCTGGCTCTCTGGTAAAATGAGTGGAAAATTATGAAAAAGCAGATTCTTCACTGGAAAGGTGATGGGGCGGTCTTCAAAAGTGTTTTAGTTTTTAGTTTAATCTAATCCAATATCTAATACCATTAACCTAATACCATGCATATTGCCTTAGTATACTGGTACAATGGAAGGGATTAATTCGAAGACCACTTTTTAGTGTCCTTCTAAGGGTTAAAACAACCATTATAACACCCGGGCTCTCTAAACACTACTTTTGTGTGGGACAATTAAAAATCCATAATCAAAAACATTATTTCTCCAGAATAATGTGTCTGTTTCATTGAAATCTTACATCTACACTATCAGTGGTTTTTTTGTTCCTGGGAGGTGTCCTTTCCCTGTTGTCACTTTTTGGGGGGATGATGGAAGGGGCAGATTCACTTCCCACCCCTGATTCTCTGGAATAAGACGAGCAAAGAGATGATGTGCACTCTTTGTATCCACAGGTTTGACCCACCATTATTCACATAAATTCTTCAAAGATAGTTCATGTTTCTGATATCAATGTCATTCTACTACATTTTATACACTTTGTATCTGGATTGTATTGCATACCTGGGCATACTATTGCATAGTTGTGTTCTATTTATTTTTGGATAACTTGTTATTTACCTTGGACACAAGAATCTAGATTAAGTGGCCAAGCACTGATGAAATTATCCGTCCATTAAGATAATGTAATTTTCTTTCCCCTCGTAACTCTCTGACGATCATGCCATGCCCTTGACTGGGTTTCAGGTTGGTCAATGTTGGGTCGTTTCTGGAAGGAAAAACTCTATTTTATTTTCCTGCTTTTGTGCAGCTGCAGGTCATGCTGTTGAGAGAGCAACAGGAGTGAGGTTCCACCTATCACACATCCTGGCTCTGCCTGACTTCCCTGTTGTGCAGAACCTGTGTGTGGTGTTTTCTTCAAACTGATAAAGGTGATGAGCTGTCAGTGAATAAAAGTTCCACTTTCTCAAACCTGTTCTTCAAAGTAAGTCATGGTGACTCACTTGCAGAGTTATGGATCATGTTTACAATGTCAAGAGCAGGAGTATTCCCATATGACTACTTTTTTGAATACAAGGAAGATAAATTCATCTCAAAAGTATTAAGGAATAACATAGACCATTAGGCAGCTCTGTGCTGAGAATAGGCAACAAACCCATGTTAGAAGGGAGCCATCCATTTAACGTAAGATGAATGTTTGCAATCACAATGATTGGATTTTATTACTACCTGACATATTCAAAGTACACTTTGCTTGATAAAGGAGATTCTCTTAAGATGATTGCAGTGCTAAATGTCCTGGTTGAACAGAAACAAGAGGACACAGAACTCATTAAAATCCAAGACAACAATATGATACAGCTGAGATGTATATATATTCCTCACCATTTTCTGATGCTGCAAAATGTTTCCTTTAGTCTTTAAAACAGCAATGTTTGTGTTTAATTTTAATAATGGGGGTTATTCATTCTTGAGTAATTGCAATATACAGGTTTGCAGATGTAAAAATGCAGTTCATTTATATTTGTTAGCTGTACCATGTTTTTACATTGGTAGTGAGGTCTTCCCTACATCCAAGTTCTAAATTTTTCCCTACCTAACTGTAAGCACTTACGTGAGGTGACCTAAGATTATTTCTGAATGCAACTGCACCTTTCCACTGAACATAATGAAACCACAGCAGGGATCAAGGTTTGGCCACAAGTATTTCAAAGCAGAGAGGCTAATCAGAATAATGAAGCCTTCTTCCTCGTCTCAGCTCCTCTGTACATGAAGAATGTGAACATCGATCAAACTGAGCCCTTTCTGCACCCAGACAGTGTAGCAGTTGTGGTAACCAAACAGCTGTCTCATGGAGGCTCCTTCCAGTCCTTCCTGCCAATTTAAACACTGACCCGGTCTGGAGACCATTTCTTGGAGGTCAGGGGTACAATTAGCTTGAACACTTCCTAGACAATTTCGAATCCCACTAGTTTCCTTCTTAGCCATCTTCTGACCACAGGCTCTTGGCAGCTCAGTAACTGAGTGCCAGGCAGCTCCTTCCTGAGGCTGGAGTTCCCCGAGTACAGTAGATCTACTTCCAGAGGAATGCCATGTAACTCTCCAATCAAAGTCTAAATGCACTTAGAAAAAACATACCAAATCAGCCCAGTGGTAGAGCCAGATTAGTAGTTAGGACCCTAGATAAAGGATTATATTACTGAGCAACTCTTTTATTTTGATGCCCTGTTTAGATACTAATTTGTTCTACAGTATTTCAGTCAGGTCTACAGCAAGCTCCCTGGAGGGTTTATTCTAAAAAGTAATGCAATTTTAAAAGGTAGAAAATCACAGAAAACTCATTCAGTTTCACTCATTGTTACTAGTTTACCATTCTACATTGATTTTTTTTCTGCTTCCTATTATACATGGACTATGTTCTCTAATGGGTTTACAAGTCTACTGATTAATGTGAGTAAAAATAATACTTGCTTTATTGCAAGGGTAAGTAATGTCTTAACTACTTTGCACCCTACAGCGCTTTCAGAGCACTAATCTGACATGGCACTATCACAATGACTTCACCTGCCTCCTTTCCAAACCCCCTTAAAGCCTTTTTCGTTCATTTTATTCTCATTTCCTCTGAATATTTGCTCAACACTTTTAAATGGATTTGCTTTCACAGTGACTACACCTTTTGTGTGCAAACATTTCACTATCCACCTTATCCTGTTGAGAATATTTACAGAAAGGGAATTTTTGAGTCACTATACAAATATTGAAAGAGCAAATTTAAATTCAAGTCACAAATATTTGGGGCAGAATTGCAATTCGTTTTATCTATAGAAGTCACAGGATTGTTTCAATGAGTCATTAATAAACCTTTCTACTGCAATCACCCATTTCCTTTTTGTGGTCATTTCTGACTTTTGCTTATTTCTCATCTTATCTTTTTGAACACTCCGATAACAGATTTCCTTATGTGTTTCTATGCCTTTCAAATGATCAGATCTATTTCACATACCAATACTTGAAGTTCCACCAGTTTCCTTAGCCAAGACAATTGCATATGGCCAAACTGGTTAGTTCCTAATAGTCGTAGAACAGTCTTGGTTTGAAGGGACCTCAAAGCTCATCCAATCCCACCCCATGCCATGGACAGGGACACCTTCCACTAGACCGGGTTGCTCAGAGCCCCATCCAATCTGTCCTTGATAGCCATAAACTCATTCTTTGTCTCTCCTTCTTCCTCTTCCCAGCAGCAGACAATCCCCTAATATGAACACATATATTTATTCTGAGAGAGCAATTAGTAGAAAGGTAAAGGTTAACAGCAAAATGAGGAATGGTTTTGGGTTTGGGTTGTTGGAGTTTTTTAATAGGACTGCACAATATTTTAGAGGGAACTAAGCTAGTTAAAACAGATTTACCTCAAGTAGTAGAAGAGGTTTAGTTATGGCAGTGATGAAGTCTAGGCATGAGAATTTATTTTGCTATTCAGACTTTATAGGGCTTGGAGCCTGTAGTAACCCATCTGGGATGTTTACAGCAAAATAAAGTATCTCTGCATTATGACTGTGCTGGAGGTGGCTTTCTTACTTTAGCAACTTTAAACCAGAAACCAAATGCCACAAGGTCCATTCCCTGGTGCTGTTACCCTGTCTCCTGAGGATACCACATATCATTTCTGGGTCTTCCTATTAAGCCATTAGTTCATGCCAGAATTTTTGCAAAACCACCAACGCTGTTCATTGTTAGTCTGAGCACTGACACCTTTTTCCAGATACTAAATCTACTGTGGAAATAAAGCTTTTCCTTTTTTTTCTTTTTTTTTTTTTTTTCCTTCTTAAGTGTCATAAGGAAAGATGGCATTTATAATGCTCTGAGCAGAGAAAAGGTTAGTATAGTTGAATCCAATATGCAGTAGCTGGAAAAAATTTTCACACTTTTTTTTTCCTGTTTTCACAACGTTTTAAGAATGTGTTGACAAATTTGACAAAAATCACTCAGAAGTCTGAAATGTTTTATTAAACGTTTTCTTGTTTCAGTTTAAAGCACTTTTCATTTCAACAATTTCATAATATTTTTTCAATTCAAAAAAATAACAATTCAGGCTTCATACCATGGTAACAATGTCTTTTCCTAAGCAAGTAATGGCAGACATTTTAGGAAACTGATCTTTGTTGATTTGAGTTTCTATTTTTTTGTTTATTTTGTTTTGGTTTTTTTGTCTTTTAACTGTCTTAATTTTATAAAAACTTTTATTACTGCTCCAATGAGAGCAGAAAGAGAAAATGTTGATAATGATGGGTTGTACTGACAAACCACTGCCTTCCCCATACATTCAATATAAAAGAATATTGCTAAAGAAATGAAGATCTCAGAGATTCTAAAAAGACATGCACTTGGTTAGAAGGTTAAAGCAAAAGATATCTCTAAGAGAAGAATGTTATTGTGAGGATAAGTTATCAGAGAATTAAAATTTAGGGAATGGATTTTGTAAGTGGCATTACTTCTTGAACTGAAAAAATCCATAGTGAGAAAAAACTGAATTCTTTTTTTGTTTGTTTTATATATAAATAATACAGTGTGAAAACATCTGCAGAATTTTCCTTTCTGATTCACCCTATTGATAATCTAGTCAAGAAGACTGATGGCTAATGGCAGTGAGAACTCACTGACGGATTTGAAGGGAGCCTAAAAGAAAGATGGAGAGAGACTATTTACAATGGCCTAGAGTAACAGGACAAGAGGGAATGGCTTCCCACTGACAGAGGGCAGGTTTATATTAGGTATTAGGAAGAAATTGTTGGCTGTGAGGGTGGTGAGGTCCTGGCACAGGTTGCCCAGAGAAGCTGTGGTTGTCCCATTGCTGGAAGTGTTCAAGGCCAGGTTGGATGAGGCTTGGAGCAACCTGGGATAGTGGAAGGTGTCCTTGCCCATGGCAGGGGGTGGAATGAGATGATGTTTGAGGTCCTTCCCAACCCAAAACATTCCATGATTCTGTGATTGAGCCAAATAATCAACGGGATAATAGCTAATACCCCGAATTCAATGCGGTGTGTGGGTGTGACTGAAGTGAAGACATCCTCTACCAGAGTCCAGGCTTCCATGCTTAGATGACGAGAAATGAGCACAGCCGCAGTCAGGGGATATCTGTCTGCTTAAACTGAAGGTTTAGCTGCTGTAACACCCTTGGTGGAGAAGAGACACTTGACTAAAGTGCCTTGGGATTAACATGTAGATTAGGGTGAAAGAGTAATGGGGGTTACAAAACATAATCAAAGAATTCTAGAATGGTTTGATTTGAAAGAGACCTTAAAGACCATCTAGCTCCAACAACCCTGTCATGGGCAGGGAAGCCATCCACCAGATTAGGGCCCCATAATGGTACTGTCCATATTGTTATGTATTTAAAAATTCAATTAAGACTGACGTTCTGGGATTGCAGAGTGTGGTGCATAAAGAGAAAACTGGGATGACATGGAACAGCAGACAGAGCTAACCAGTCTCATTTGCTTCTCTGGGCAGGGTGAAGAATAAAAACAAACTGTAACTGCTGTCATGTCACTGAGGGTTCAAAATCCATGCCTTCTGTTAGCCATGTGAGGGTTTCAGGCAGATAAGGAGTGATATATTTTCATGAAATGCTTTAAATATTGAATGTGATCTCTATCTTGGCAATGTCCTTTTGAAAGTTTGAGATGTAGTATTCTGGATGTGCAAAGGAATACATTTCAGACTTCTGCATTTCAGATTCTCTCTGAGCAAAAAAAAAAAAAAAGAAATATTCCTGTTTGAATTTGCATCCTGCATGCTGTGCCTCAGACACAGGGTATTAACCATAGTGCCAGTGATTCAGTTTTCCCCTTTGGTGATGGGACAGTTTTTCTTTTTCTCCTTTTTCCCTCCCCAAAACTGTTTCCCAAAAAAAGGAAGAGGGGGAGAGGGTGTATTGCCAAAACCCCTCTCGCAGCATCTTTATTTTTATACAGTCTCCCCTCCCCACCCAAAATACGTTGAATAATCCTTTATGTAACTTCAATTTTAAAAAAAATTACAGCTGCTCCTCTGAAGCCATCCAAATCTAATTAACTACAGAAGCCAAAGTTATATTAAGCTTCTCGCTTTCTCCGTCTTAGCATCTCCATTCATACCTTCATTCAATGTGTTCACAAAAAAAGGAATTTCTAATAATTGTATCTATAGTCTTGGAAAAAGAAAGCCACTAATCAGGAGGCCTCTGAAAGAGGAGAGATGGGAGCCTTGCTTGAACTTGGCAGTCTGGCCCCAAAAAACTTGCAGACAAAGGGGTGAAGAGAACTGAGGAGCTTAGCCCTAGGTCTAAGGAAGCCAGTGAGAATTTGTTCAGCCTCTGAATAGAGATCTCCATTTCAGTCCTAAATTGTGCCTGCACAGACTCATTGAAATGCCTTCTCTGAAGGAAGAGGGGGTGGGAGGCACGGGAGAGGGAAGGGAAGAAAAGTTTGTTGAATATAAATGAGGTTACGTGTGGCTGAAGAGCGAGATAGAAGCTCTACAGAGATTTATTCCTGACTGACATACAGTAACACAAAGGCAATAAAATGTGTCCTTGGCAAGTGGCATTAGCAAGCAGTAAACCTTAATCTTCAGAGAGCCGAGATGATGCTACCCACCTCAGTGGAAAATACTTTCTCATTTGTGGAGTGTTATTTAAAATATGTTTAGCCACCTTAAAGAAGATGTAACTAGCTATCTTGCCATGCCATGACCTTGATTCAAGCAGTCTGCACAGCAACAAGATCAGAATAAAAACCCTGGATGTTTTCTTGCTGGGAGACTCAGCAGTCTTCCTCCACATTGTGTCTCATCTGGGGAAAACTTCAAAGTCTGGCTCTCCCTACCACAGGACTTGGAGGGAATGAGTGGGAATGCACTTCAGATGAGTTTTGTTCAAGAAAATTTTATTTTTTTTAGCTGGCAAAAGATGTAATTTCAATCTGGCAGTCTCAGGGACATATTCTGATCTCATTATTCATATTAATCTCTTCACTTTTATTCACATGGTCTACTGCAAGGACCCCTCCTGAAAATGCAGCATTACTCAATAAAAGCAAAGGAAAAGAAGCTGGCCATTAAATAAAAAATAATTGCCACTGCACAGCAGAGAGAGTACATTAAGATTAGTGTAGCTAAAATACAAAAATTGTGGATGGTGCATGAAGTCCCTTAGGGAAATATTACCTGTCCTGATCCTGACAATAGGAGATTCATCCAAAATGAACAGAGCATTAATTTGCTTTTATGATAATTTTCTATTTTTTCAGTGCACATTAATGATTAGGAAGCAGAACAACCTGTCCCCAGCTTCTTGGGCTCTTGCTCTGAGGCTCTGTCAAAAGGCTGAGAGATGATTTCCAAATGTGGGCCAGGAAATGCTAAATAGCAAGTGCTGCTTTCTAAGGAGGAGTAAAGTCGCTTCCCCACCTCCTACTTCTCTTCTGATGTTGGACAAACATTATCTTGGTAAAATGACAAGTGCTCTTGCATTCCATCTTTACATGAATTGTTCTCTGACCATTTATCCAAGGCACAGCCCTGAAGATCCCTTTTCCCTGCCTCTGAACTCAAACATCTTTTTATTCAAGACTTAGAGCAGCTTCCCAGATAGTCTCATATTGTACAGTCACTCACTGGATAAATAGAAAGTTATTTTTACTCTGCAACTTAAACAAAAAAGTAAATATTCTGTGAGGTTTATATACTGTTTTCTATCTCTTTCTTCATAAATTAAAAAGAAATTTCAACTTTCCCTCGCAACTCGCCTTGGATCTGTTTTTAGCTCATCCGTGTCTGGATTTTCTGCTATCTAACCAAGGACATTTACAACAGATACAAATTTCATTGTTGAGCTATAATTGCATTTGTTTTGTCCTACTTTGATGTTAAATATAAAGAACCCCCAGGCTACTTCATCTAACACAGGCTTGCTAGCAGTGACTCCTGCTAGAGGAAGTCGGAGTGCTGTATTTGGCCTAATCTGGAGTGATGATGTTTATCAGACAGCTCAACAAGTTCCTAAATGAAGGAAGGCACCATTCACAGGGTCATGTAGCAAATCCAGCACCAGAATCTCCAAGGACTTCAAACAACTTTGCATATGGGAAAATGAGCTTGTTTCATTTCCGATAAAGCAAATTAAATGGAGAATCGCGGTTGCTATTTGGTGGAATCACCAGCTCTGGAAGTGTTCAAAAAAACATGTAGATGTGATGCTTAGGGAACACAGTTTAGTGGCAGTGCCAGGTTCATGGTTGGACTCTAAGATCTTAGGGTGTCTTTTCCATTCTTAATGATTCTTGATTTTAATGAGAGCCTTGCTAATTTTGACAGCAAGAAAATTTTGACCTATTCCCTCTGCCATCATCTTTCTCTAGGACAACTCTGAACTTCTTGGTTGTGAATACTAATTGCGCAAATCCATGTAAACATACAAATAGGGAAAATCTTTGACCCTGATCTCTTAAGCTGTACATAAAGAAGCTTTTTCCCCTCCAAACACACAACTACTAAGGGGAGTTCCTTAAGGGGAAAATTAAGAAAAAAAATAAAAGAGACACAAACACACCTTTCAGAGGTGGCTCAATTATCAAAGTGCCAAAGAAGGGAAACAGGTGTCAATAGTAAAACAGAGGGGGCATGAACACCAACAATACAGGGGGATACAGCCTTCATCTTCCTTTCCCAGGGAGATGGACTAGTATCAAACCTGTGGGAGTGTAGAGTAAATAAAATTGTGCTGATCTTTTCCTTACAAGTTGCACAATGCATTGAATTTTATGAGCACTGTCCATGTAAGCACAAGGGCTTCTTAATCTGTAAACACTTGGTTTATCTGCGCCAGCCTTGTTAAATCAAATTAGGTCTGGTGATAAAATAGCAGTGAAAATGTTGTTCTCTGTGTGGGGTATGTCTTGTCTTCAGGGCAGTGGAGGGAAATTGCATTATTGGGAAACATCATTAGTTCAGGGGCCTTGTAGCTTTACATAAAAACACCCTTTTTGTGGCTGTGCCTCAGCAGTGTCCAGTGGCAATGCAGTTAAAGTGGGTACTTGCTCTGCTCCCATCCTCTTCTCCAGCATGACCACCAGACATTCTTCTTCTGGCTTTAACTAAAGCAGCTGTTTTATTATGCCCCCAGATTCCACCACATGTTTTAATGCATATACCAGTAAGTTTTGAATACATCAAACCCACTTTTTATTAGCATTACTTGCCAGTACAAAGTTACTACCAAGCTAGTAAATATTTTGTCTCAGACCATACAAAGCTTGAGCCCAACTTTGGTTTTACCACTTCAGGTGGGTGGTCTCTCCTTACTTGCTCACGGGGAGAAGTGGGAGTGTCCATGGATATCAAAGGCATTATGGCAGCTGGAAATGTTCTGTGGCTTCATGGCAAAGTCAGCCTTGCCTTTTGCCTACATTCATGCACAAAAGCACCTCGAGTACAAAAAGCACCAGACTTACAGACCCTGGAGAGGGACTTTTGACAAGGACATGCAGTCACAGGACAAGGGGAAATGGTTTCAAACTGACAAAGGACAGGGTTAGATTAGATGTCAGGAATAAATTCAGTGAGGTCAGTGAGGCACTGTCACACCCAGAGAATCTATGCCTGTCCCAACCCTGGACGGAGCTCGGAGCAACCTGGTCCAGTGGAAGGTGTCCCTACCCATGGCAATGGAGGCAAAACCAGATGGTCATTAAAGTCCCTTCCAATCCAAACCTTTCCGTGATTCTATAACTTCTATGCTTTCCCTGCTGAATAAAAAAGTATCAAGAAAGAGTTGTGCAAACACTTTCTAGTTCTGGTCTCTAGGATGCTTTCATGACTGTCCTTGTAAGAAAGCCCTATGCCTAGCCCCTCAGTCACCATTTGATTTTACATCCTTTCATATGCAAAAGCTTTTCCTTAGGCCTCAGTACCTGCAATCAGGCTACCTGATATTTAAAAAGCTTATAGTGAGGGGAATTTTGAGACTCCTGCAGGTTCAATCAGCAAGACATAAACAGGAACAAGATAAATTGCAAATTTTTCAAACAGTCTCCTGATGTACTCTTTTTGGAGAAGGAAGGATTTGAGCCACAACCCCCAGAACAGAGCACTCAGCACTATACGAGATGATGGAAAATGTGCAGCTGAACACCGGCAGCTCTATCAGCTCTATAGCTCTATTTCCCTTTCTAGATGCAGCCTAAAGAACTAAGAACTAAAACCCCCCAGTAGCTAAAACCACAGTGAGCACCACAGAATTGCCTTGTAGTCCCCAGCAGAGTCAGGAGGACCTCAAAGCTGAAACACAGTCCAAGACAAATCCCAGGAGCTGATCAGCACCCACCTGCCTTTCCTGACAATGCCATCTGAACACATTTAATGTCTCTTCCTACCCAAAATAAACTATTAGTCTATGATTTCAGGAGCTAGCATCTGATAGAGAGGTGTACGTATTATTTATCAGGTCATCTATAAAATACAAAGCTTAATTTCACTGCTTTGCTCTGTTCTTCCTGGGTGACTTTGCTGAGTCTCAGAGAGGGGTATTTGTCTCTGTCATCTGCAGCCATACAGGATTATGGATGTAATCCTATGGAACATCAGTGACTTACCTTTATAAACAGTAGGGAGAAACAGGTGAGTTCAAAGGCTAACTCACCTGGTCTTAGATAAGTTCTGTGCTTCAGTTCCCTGCTTTGCACCTGTAAAACAGGAATGGCAGTGCTGTCCCACCTTCGTGTGTGCTATGAGAGGGGGTTAAAATACTTGGGTAATACAGTTCTGGTGTTATGGAAAAATCTTCAACAGTGTGAAGTCACTGGGGAAAGAAGATATTCAGCTGATTAGCACATCCAGAGAGAGAAATTTTTGTCCTAGTTAATTATGGTGTTACTAAATTTCTGAGCACAGCATCTGGAATTTTGAAATATTTCCCCCTGAAAATCAGTGGCTGGGGTTTTTGGGGCCGTTGTTTTGCTTTTCCCCAGTGTAGCTAGAGCAATGAAGGCTTTAGACAAATTAGACATTCAGAAAGATTTGAGGCAAGATGGGACTGATAGAGATAAAGTAAATCAAGTCACCAGTACCATCTGCTCTGTGGGAGAGGAGGCTGGGGACATCTTCCGCTCTTTTCAGTTAACAGATTCAGGAGATGGTGAAAAGGTCAGAGATAAATGTAGTGCTCACCTCATGCCACATATACACAGAAGCTGGACTAAAGAGAGGCCAGAAAAACTCGTGTGTACTTTCAACTTTTCACTGCAGGCAGTAAAGATCATTACAGAGATGGAAAGGACAAGCTATTTTTCTGCAAAGCCTGGAGACAGTCACTGTAGAATAGTGGGACCAAAATAATAAAACCCCAACCAAAAAATAATTTCCCTTTCTGCTTTCATCCTCCCCATCTCTCCCACACCCCTTCCCCTCTCTCGCTCTGTAGAAGCAATAAATCTAGGCCATCAGAGAGAAGCTGGAGCAGCAGTGTATTATCTTGAGAAATCACTCCCAGAAGGGAGCAGAAAGTTCACAAGTAGAGTGCCAAAAAAGGAGAAATCGCAGCGCTATCATTGGATCCGGCTGTGGCTGGAAGGCGTCCAAGCTCCTCGCACTGCTGACATCCCTGTGCATAATCAGAAATTCCTTTCAATTATGTGGGAAAAGGAGGCTTGCATTGTCAGCCCAAATGCCCCCGTGAAGAAATAGGCTGCCACAGCACCACCGTAGAAGGTCATGGTGGAGCAGCATCCACGCACGTCCAGGGGGAGGGAGGGGAACACACGGCGGCACCCGCACCACGTGCTTTTATACCACTTTGCTCTCCCATTAGCACATTTAATCTCAGGGCCTCTAAGTGCTTTGCAGGCATCAGTTGACTAAAGCTGATAGGAAATAAGTAGATGCTGTTAGACCAGTATTAGGACAGCAGAAAAGAAAGATCAGTTGTGATATATAAGCTGCCTTTGGGTGTTGGGAGGTGTTTCCTGCAGCCCTAAAACCCAGTGGCTTCTTCTCACACGGTAGGCAAGAGGTACTGCCTTCCTCAAAGGTGTGTGACCTGGGATAGCAGGGTCTCAACACACAGCTTGGGATGTCCTCAGGGTTAAACAGCCCAGCACTATGATGTCTGGGCTTCACAGTGTCCTGCTTTAAATGTAAATGACAGAGGTGTCTGAGAGGAGATGTCAAATTTATGGAAATGTTGCATGGTTTTCATTATGGTGCCTGAGTGTGTTTACTGAGATGTGGAAAGATGTACGTTTTCCTGTAATGATTGTCCCCCTTTTTCCCAATCTTTTTTGCCAATTTATATCCATTAATAGATTTAGTGGGCAGCCTGACAAAGTTAGGCAGCTGCATGCTGCTTTTCCTGCTAGCTACAAGAGTGTTACAAGAGGTTATTTTAGCCTAATGAACTCACTATCCCCAGACTCCCCTCTGTTGTCAGTGAAGAGAAATGGTTTCCACCAGGAGGGAGAACAGAGAACTTGATTTGGATGCTGCAAACCATCTTGTAAAGTCTTTCTCCTCCTGTTGGCAATGGAGGGAGCTTAGGAGACCTGTCCATTAGGCAAAAAGTGGTTGTTCTCCCTAATCTGCTCCACATACATTTTGGGAATATTACTACCATATGACTTTTTGCCATCTAACTTAGGTGCTCTGAGTCACTTCCTGGAAGAAACTATTTCTTGGCCGATACAGAAAATTTAAGTTATGAATCACACCTAAAACGGATACTCCAAATAGTCTATAATAGGTGGTGTGAATGGCTGCTATTGTCTGTCTCAGTGGTGAGATCCCCACTCCAGGGACCATTGTTTCAATGTTTGCACAGCGCTCAGCACAATGGAACATTTTAATTGCCTCCCCATACACTCGCTTGTCTCCAAGAGTGTATTTTTCATAACATTAATGATCTATCATGATGCTTCCTTCTCACAAAAGAATGGGACGGAAAGGAGTGAGCAGTGTGCTCTGGGTGCTGAGCCAAATAGCCAAAACTAAGACACTGCACCATTTAGAGACCTCAGACCTACCCTAATAGTTATCTAGAACTGTGAAATACATGGCCAAGTCACTCTTTAAAATTACCTCTAGGGCCCTAAATTGTTTGCAGTTGTGTGGTTTTGTATGTTTGCCCTGGTGATTCAAGAAATAGGGCCATTTGATGAGTGTATTTGTGCTGGGAAACACTTTAAAAGCCTAAGAATGATGAAAAACAATGAGCAGTGAGAGCAAAAATTGCAACAAGAATGCACTAGATCTTGTAAATTCTCTGCCCTGGATTTTAACTCCACAGGGCTGCAAAGCAGGATGAAGGAGGGTGCAGGAGGTATGGGGAGGGGGTGGCACATGTTGACTCTGCTGTTCCTATTCCATGGCTCAGTGAAGGACCTCTTCACTCCACGGGGCTGTCACTCCAGCATCTTTCGCCAGCCCTGTCATTATTTTGAATGAATAAATACACAGGAGGCTAGCTGCATGCTGGAATGCCTGGAATGCCAATGCAGAACTCAGCTAATAATGGTTCTATAGTGTAAATCAGCAGCATAGCAGGTCCCAGTTTCACTTGGCTGTGCTCCATGAATAGCAGAAGCGACATTGAGTAACAGTGAATTGAAAATCAGTTTAAAAAGAGGAAGAGGATAAACCCTGAAAATACTCTCTGTTAGGGTGTGAACTATTTTTAAAAGCTGAGAATTAAATCTTTAAGTGATTAACTCAGGGAAAATATCTTGTTCTGTGAAGCAGTCTCATAATTCTGGCAAGGAATATCTCTCGATTGAGTTGGTCCCAAGGAAAGAAGTTAGTGAAAGCACTTTTTCTTCAGTCTTCTGTGACCCAAGATTGACCCAAAAGAATCATAGTCATCAGGGAGAACACTGAGTGCTGCTAAAATTAATGTAGATCATGACCTCTGATTGGAGTTCCTACTGGCACAATGCGACAGCTGTTGACTCACATTAAGTGGCATATTGGTTCCTATTTTCTGTTTTTATAACTTTTTTTATCACTTTGCTACATATCTGTAGCTAACAAGAACTAAGCAGAGAACTGGGGAACATCTTTTTTAATGACCGGTCCGTGTACCTCTGTGAGTGCATTTATGATGGGCTACTTGCAGTGAAGTTTATACTATGAGATGTTGCTGGCTAAGAGCACAAAAAAATTCAGATGTACTCAGCCAACGTATCTTTGCCAATAAAATCTTGCTGTAGACACAGCTATGCTGTTTGACAAGGTTTTCACAACTACATTGGCAAGACATGGTCTTCTGTGGGCTGTCACATTGTCTCAGCTAGGAAAGGGCACTGAACTATAGCAGCAATAAAACAAAGCCACCCTAGCAGGATACTTCCTGCAGCTGGCATTGTTTCGCTCAGCTTCAGCTACTAAGAGCCATAGAACCACAGATAGTTTTGGGTTGGAAGGCACCTTAAACATCATCTCATTCTAATCGTCTGCCATGGACAGGAACACCTTCCACTAGATCAAGTTGCTCTAAGCCCCATCCAACCTGGCCTTGGACACTTCCAGGGATGGGACAGCCACAGCTTCTTTGAGCAACCTGTGCCAGGGCCTCATACCTGCTAACATAATTTTAGAGCACCCCAAAAATCACACGATTATGCCAGGTATAACTCCATAAGGCACTAATTCCTTTTGCCAGGAGATAATGGTAGAGAGGTTTTGACCAAACTGAAAAATTAATGTTTATAAGAGTATTTTTCAGTAATGATTCAAAGAGGAAGAAGGAAACACACTGAAAGAAAACAGAAGGTTGTAGCTGGAAGATTGTAACACAGTCCTGAGGAAAACTGGGTCCCAAATCTACAGTGTGACTACCTGTAGGCATGGAGGGTTGTAAAATATGCATGTAATTATAAATACACTGTCTTAATAGGCTGTGTACCTGCTTGTAAGTGCTGCTGTGCATGGCAGATGTCCCTCCTGTGCCACTGGCAGTGAAGTGGCTAGTGCTAAATCTGTGAGGCTACCGGGTTTGCTGGTAGGTGTTTGGAGTGGAGATCATGGAGCAAAGACGTAGGCAATACACACAAGCAGAAAACTTGTACTACCTACTGGAAAAAAAATCCAGGTATGAGCTGGATCACTCATTTCCACCTCAAAGCATATGGGAGGGAGAAGTCTGTCTCTTGAAGTAGCTGCAAGCAAGAGGGTGGAAAAAGAGTCTCAGAAGAGGGAATCTTCTGCAGAGATCACAGTAAACTCTACGATTCTTGCACTGCTCTGTACCTCAGAAATTCAGTCCAACAGGAAAAATACCTCAAATGAGGAGTGACTGAAGAGCATTAGGTAATCCTAGGAAACACCCTGGCAGGTCTTGTCTGCTCAGCAGGAATCCCCATGTTAGGAGGTCCTCCTGAGATATCGGAAAGGGGGGCTGTCCTAAATTCTGGGCTGGCAGTCTGTGGTAGGTATAGCAAACGAAATGCTGCTTATATGGATGGCAAACACATTCATAAGCAGGGAATCTAGCCAAATTTAGCAGCATGAAGGGGTAAGATTTTACTACTGCTCATAAAACTGTATAGGAGGCACAGCTCAAAGTGACAAAAATGGTTCACTACCTGAGTATTCAATGTGGGCAAGGGCACAGGCTCCCAGACAGCTTTCACCAGCTCTTTGCAGATACATTAGTCTGCCAAGGAAAGACTACAAGGAGTGCAGCTGTGCGTGTCCCTGACAGTGAAAGCTCCTCGGTTACAGGCTTTCAACTCTTTCCTTTCATTAGTCAGCATTGCATGTGAACTGTGAGATGATGCAATAGCTGATTCCCCACACAGGGCCGGTTAGCTTCCCCCACTGTAGTGCAAAGACACACTAAAATCTGGTTCCAAATTTAAATATTCCTGAGATTTTCAGTGAAAGGTCTCCTTTACTAAATGAGTTACTAGTGCTCATTTGCTCAGAAGGTTGCCAAAGCTTTCATGTGGCCTGAATCCTGAGTGTTTAACATAAACAGATGACCTGCAACCATAGGAGACATCACATTTCTTTCTGTGTGCCCTTTCCCACATCAGGTCCTCTCTAAAACTATTGTGCTGGCTTTATCCACAGCAGCAACAGATGCAACCCAAGGGTGCCGAGCTGCCAAGTAACTGTTTGTATTTTAGCTTCTGTGTCCTCTGGGCTCTCTCTGACCAGGTGTTTTCAAGATGAGGTGGTTAAAATGTAGTTTTCTACAAGAAAATGGGAAGCAGGACAGACCAGTAGCAAACACACTGTCCCAAGACCTTCCAAACTCAGTCCAGTTCTCATCTCCGAGAGCAGCTGTTCCAGCAGCTGTTCAAGTCACTCTACATTTATTTTCTCTTCCACCCTTTATTTGTCTCTCTTATTTAGACTAGAAGCCCTTTAGGGCAGGGACTATCCCTACAAGCAAGTTTATGCCACTGAGAGCACAACAAAGCCTTAATCTCAGCTGGGGACCTTCAACATTATTTGGTCTCCAGTAATAACCAAATTTTCCTCTCTCTGGGACTGCATCAGCCCAATGGGAATCTCTGGCGGGAGAACAGGGTAGTGTGGAAATAGTAAAACAACAGCCCCTTGTCTCTAGAGATCAGGAGATAGAATATATTCAACAATTTTAGGTGTCCATGGCTCCTAACCCTCTGGAACATGTGAGACCATGTTCAGCACATACAAATTGCCTCTACACCCCAGAACCCAAAGTCCCTTCATTAGCTGATGTGGGAACAAACAGCTGGAGTTGTATTTTCTGTGTTACACACGTTCAACTAGCTGACAGTCATAGTGTCTGTAGAAATAGACATAGACACACATGTTACAAGTGGCCGTGTTTTAAATTAGCACTGTATAATTTTCAATGGTTTAGAGGCATGATGGACTTTCCATATGAGAAGCTGCAAAGTCTTGGATTATTTAACTTGGAAAGAAGGATAATTACATGGGCTTAATTGGCCTATTTAAGATGATGAATGGTGTAAGAAAAGCTGATCATTCCTTCTCTTTACACTCTGCAGTAATATGAGAACTGGGGCTCATATGTTAAAATAAATGGTAGGTAAATTTAAAACAAATAAAGGAAATACCCTACAGCAGAGTCTGCCTGTGGAATTCATTGCGGTGCAACATTAGACTTGAGGATGAATCTTAAACAAGGTGAGAAAACCTAAGTTTTTGGGGATGTGACCAAAATCCTGTGCTTAACAGGTGCACGCATGGTGCTAGTTTCAGTAGCCCTGTCAAAGCTGGGTTCTTCATTCTCCCAGTCCCTATTCTTGCCATCTGTGACTCAAGCAATGTGCCTGGAACATTTGGTCTTGAGGACTGAGGCAAAAAAGTTATTGAGTATCTCAGCCTTCTCCATATTCTGGGTAACCAGGTCTCGTTTCCTTTCAGAGATGGTTCACATCTTCCCTATTCTTTCTTTTATCACTGGCATATCTATAGAAACTTTTTTTGTTGTCCTTGGCATCGCTGCACAGATTTCATTCTATCAGGGCTTTATCTTTCTTTTAGCTTTTCCATTATATTTCCTGGTTATTAGGAAAATGTCTCGGTAATCCTCTGAGGCTACCTGTCCTTACTTGCACTCTCTGCAGGCTGCCTTCTTGAGTTCACCCATAAGCTCCTTGTTCCTCCATACTGGCATTTTTGCCTAACTTACTTTTTTGTTGGGATGCATTGCTCCTGAGTTTGGAGGTGGTGATCTTTGGTTTCCTGGGCCCCTCTTCCCTCCAGGTCTCTATCCCACACCACTCTACCAAGCAGCTCCCTGAAGAGGCCAAAGTCTACACTCCTGAAGATCAGGGTAATGAGATTCCTGTGTGCCCTTCTTACGTCCCCAGGGATCTTGAACTCCACCATTTCATGGTCACTCCAGGCTGCCCTCAAGCTTCACATCCCCCGCCAGACCTTCCTTGCTGGTGAGAACGAGGTCCAGCATAGCACCTCTCCTGTCATGCTGCAGTTGTGCAGCACTGCCTGAAGATGCATGGCTCAGTTTCCAGTCAGCTCTCCCAGTTAGTTTCTCCCAGGACACAAGGGGTACAAACAGTCAGAGATCAACAGCTCATGTATTCTATCTCCCCAGCCTAGTGGGACAGGGGGTCATGCAGTGGCTGATCCACTCAGAGCCCAGGATGTCCCTTTCCTGCCCTAAGAAGGGGGATGTTCAAATGAATCTTGCCCCATAGGGCTTTTCTGTAACTCTAGATGGATTTCCAAAAGATGCTGTGGTGGAAATGTGCCTTGTTGCTGTGAGACGTAACATGAAATGTGCCTACAAGGCCTACCATTGTCTCACTACTGCACTTCTCCAGTAGAGTGATATTTATCCAACCCAGTGAAACTCCTCCCAAAGACTGAGGAGGAAAGAGGATGACCTGATTTCTTCTCTAACAGGGAGGAGTCGCTTTTGTCTACAAGTCTTAATGAATCAGTGGTTTCATCAGCTGTTTCACATTCTACTGTCTTGTCCCTGGTGAACCTCCTGCTTTGATTATCTCTGTTTTAGTTCAGAAAACCTCATTGCCACCAAAATCCTAAATGATCAATGAAAAAATCGACTGCCCATCAGAAGAAATGAGATGACAGGAATGCATATTGTAATTGTTTCTCTTTGAGATGAAAAGAGAAGCTGCAAAATATCTGCACTGTGAAATCTCTTCAGACATGTTAAACAGCCATGATAAATTTGCAGCATGTGGGGGTGCTTGGGAAAATTTGTTCTTCCAACTATAAAGATCCATCCTGAAAAGAGACATTACAGTACCTTTAAACTTCATTTGCGTTCAAATTGTTCACCATAAAAGCTTGATTAGTCCCCACAAAATTCCAGCCATGCAGAAATAGGATTGCTGTGTCAGGCAAGAACAGATTTTTTACAGGTGAACAAACAGAACTTTTCTAACTGACAGAAATGAAGTTATCTGGTTTGTTCTGTTAGTTCTGTAGACGTGAAACCCGAACAAGATTATTTACTCAGTCTTCCTTTCCATGTATCTCAAGCCATTATATTTTCCCTCAATATTTCTGATCTGATTCTATTAATTTGGGCTAGACAAAAGGCATTTTAGCCATACAGAGACAAAATAACTGTGTGTGGGAAGCAGAGATCTCAAGACTAGAGCACCACTAACATTCATAACTGCTGAAGTAAATAATTCATTTGTTAGAACATGTTAAAGTGATTCTTGAAGGTGATCCAGTAAAGGGAAGTGAGAAAATGCTAGATGTATAACCATTGAACACTCAAGAAAAAACAGAAGCAGAAACCTCTGTGATGCTGGTGCCTTGGCTAAGGAAATGCTGTAAAATAATGCACAGCCATGTCTGGTGGTGTAGAAGTGTGCAAGATACATTAAGGCAGTGCTGGAGGAGGAAGTTTGGACCTTTTGACCTGTCTCCTCTGAATTCATCCCTGTAAAGCCTCTGAACATTATACATGTTTTAGAAATGGAAATCAGCATCTCTCTCACTCCATGTTGGTAGGTTGGAATTTCTTGTCACATGGATTCTGCAGATTGAAAAGACATCCTTGTCCCTGTGGGGAAAAGGAGAAAAAAGCGCCGGTGATCAGAGCAGATATAAAAGCTGTGACTATGGTTGTCCTTTACCTTTTACTTCACATTTTGGCAAGATGATTTTTAAACATGCATTCTTAAGTGTTATTGTTATTTTTATTTTAATTGCTTATCTTTTGACATAAACATTTGGTAGTAGATTGTAGAAATGGCCAAATGTCTGATAGTGAGATTTTTGTGGTAGTTTAAGCTTAGTTATGGCAAACACCTACATTGTTCGAGAAAGTAAAATCCCTAAACTAAGGGCTCAGTGACATAGTCATTAGATTGAGCAAAATTTACTACATATACATTTTTACTAGATTTCAATTGGGTTATAGAAGACTTAAAATGTGGGGAAGAGTGAGACAGGAAAAATTCTGGATGTTTCATAGCAGAAGGTAGTGAACAATCTACCCTGTATCCCTGGTCGACTGAGTTGCATTTAGAGACTATTTCTTTTCCCTGATCATGTTGTATCCCATTTCTCCTCTCTCTGCAATGGAAAAATACAAGTTTTACCCTTTTACTCCCCTTTTACCTAGACTCCCCTTTTTCAGCCACAGAAAATGGAATTCTCTTCTCATCTTAGGTCATGCTTTAGGGTGATGGTAGAGGCAGGTATTCCTCATCTTCTTTTGTGAGGTTAAGTTAATTTTTGTAAGTTAATTGTCTAGGTGAGATCAGCCACTGGTCTGGGTTGGGGTTGTCAGTGTAATGAATGGGGAGCAGAAGTCTATGGGATGGATGATTGACTATACCATGTCTGCAATTGCCCTCCAACAACCACCACTGTAAAATATGATACCATCTGGTTCACCATTTATAAAGCATTTAAAGATTATTTTAAAAATATGCTTAAACTGAGAAAAGATATGAAAAGCATGCACAATTTTCCACTTTATTTCACCAATAATTATGCTGACTTTACAAAGATTTCTCTGTGTTGGGGTAACAGAATGAATCTGTTATATGCATTAAAAAATATTAGTTTTCTTCCATCATAATGGAAGCATCCTCCCTTACAGTAAAAGTGTGACTTTTTCCTATGTCTGAAAGTCTTGATTTCCTACTTGTCATTCATTAGACGTCTGAAAGATGGTGTCTTATTTGACCTTAAATCCCTGGAAAAATCTACATAGTTCTTTGTTGGCTCATTTTGCTTCCCTCTGGAAGCAAATCCATTAGACTCAAGGAATTACTCATTATGATCATTTCTATAAAGTGAGTTTCTGGCAGCAATTAGTTGTCACACATGGAGTTACTTTTTCACACTGATAAATGCAAAAATTTTGGCAAAACTTGATGTGCTTTACACACTGTGCTTCATGTTTCTTATATAGAACTTGAAAAACACAAGCAATTTTAGTAGCAGATCCAAGGTTTTTGACTTAAAGATTAGCACACTATTTTTTTAGGGATTAAGATAGAATAGTTAATTCACCATTTACTCCTAAAAGCTTCTATCTTCAATTTCAAATGGTAATCCCATAACGGGGACTGACTGATCTGATAATACAAATATTCTGACTTATAATTAAATTTTTTCTGTTCTTTTAAATTGAAAGTCATGAAAAATATTTCAGGGTTGATGTGTTGGGATATAGACACACATATATATATACATATACACACACATGACAACTGTAGAGTAGTTTCACAGATTTTAGATTGATTTTAGACTGAGACACCTGATAAATTATGTACTATGTTTAAAACCAGGTAGCAAAAGCCAGAACAAGCAAAGATTGGATCAAACTTAACATCTGGACAAGATTTATGGTCCGGGGTCAAGTCAAAGTCCAGGAAACAAATTCAAGAGGGATTCAAAGCCGTGTACTACAGCCAGTCAGGAATCAGAGAAGGAAAAAAGTCCATCTTGCAGGGAAAGTTCATTTTCAAAGGCTAACAGGGTTTATTTGCATAAAGCTCCAAGTTTGCTTATCAATATAGACACAAAAGCCCAGTTAACTCACGCTCCCATGGCTCATGTTAAAGCAACAGAGTCCTCTCAGCTCCTGTGCGCCCAGGGTGGTAAAACAGGATGGTGAAGGATGAATTTGGCACAAAATAGACAAGACTGCATCTGCAAACAGGCAATTTAAGAAGGAATGTTGCCATTGGCATTGGTGGTTGAGTGTATTTGAACAGTCACATCATCAGTGGACAAATGTCCAGTGTCAGTACTGGATCAAGGGTTCTCTTTGCTTATAACCTGGAAGTTCAGGTTCTGTGATGGATAAACACCTAAACATAGTGATATTTTCCCAAATAAACAAGTTTTTTCCAGTTTGAAAAATTAGTCAAGATATCTGGGCTCGTATTTCCAACTTCTATTAATGTCCCAAATCCCACACAATCTACTCTCCTCAAAGCATCACAAACCATTTGTTTCCTATTGCACCTGAGAAGAAGAAAGGTGCACTAGTAAAAACTATACTCTGATGGAGGAGAGGCACAAACCAAAATTTTTTACCATTCCAAAAATCTGCATTTAATTTGCATTTTACTAAGAGTGTCTGGCAATAGCTGTGAAAAGGGGTTTTTGCCCATAAAAATATACATCTTTTTAATTGCAATAATGAATACTATAAAAATACTGAAGTATTACAACAGCTAACAAGGAAAAAATGAGGCTTGCAGGAGAGGGTGACTAACATGGGGTCAAAAATAAAATTAAAAAAATTGTATCTTTCCTCTTCTGATCTACATTTCGAATCTGTCTTGGCGTTTTCTTATGAATTAGAACTATGTTAAGAAACAGTGAGCTACTTTAAGATATGAAAACAAACATGATCTGAAAACCATGTCTTTTTGAGCAATTGGTTTTCATTAATTGTTCCCTTCTTTAAGTTTCCAAGCAAGGAGTGCAAAAATATATATCTAGGCAGAAAGTCAAAATTCCTTTAAAATGTGGGATGGATTTTTTTTTTAATTTTGTTTTAATTTATTGCAAGCCAGCTCCAGGAGGTAATTACAGCCAGTTTTTTGTATTATTTTTGACATTGAGCCTAAAGTTTGAACTGACTCTCATGAAGGATTTGACATCTGTAAAGCACAGTCAAAATGATGGTCTTTTCCTGCAGTAAGTTATGACGCTAGAAGCCCTGTGAGAAACAAATTTTCTAAGAGGGTTCACTGTTCAACTGGACCTAGAATGAGCCAAGACTCAGACCACAGGGCAACAGTGTTGTCCTGGAATTAGGGCAGGTGGCTAGAGGGAAACTTTGGAGAGTTTAATGTTTCTGTGTGGCCATGAACTAATTTAAGAAACAACAACAACAACACTGACTATGATCTTGAGTGTCTGTGTGTTCAGATGTGCAGGCTGACACAGCCCAGATTAGACATTCAATAGCAAAAGCCCCTCTGTAAAAATAATTTAAAAAAAAAATTACATTCCCCAGATCTGCTCAGTTGAAGCTGTAAAAAGAGTTCTTTTCAGTGAGCTGTAAAATGGGTATATTTATGATCAAACAATGGCGACGGGTAAACAAATCTTAAATAGGAAAATATTATAAGAACTGTGTTATTAATAATGATTGCTTTTCCAGATTCCTAAACTCTTTTACTCCTAGGAATACCACTAGGTTAAAAGCACCTTACCCAGAGGATCATCTTTCCTCTCAAAAAAAATTCCGTCTATAACTTACTTTTCTAAGTACAGTTAATATCAAGATTGAATTTTGTACTGTGATTACAGAGGAGAAAAGGCTGCTTTTTTGAGAACAAGCTGGAACAAGCATCTTCCAGGGAAGCAGATATGTTCCCCTCAATAGGGCAGTAGGAGAGACTGCTGCAAAATAATTTGGTCTACTGTAGTCAGCAGGAGAGCCAGCTACTCTGCTCCTCTTTGCCAACTCAGCAGGGACAAAGAGGCAAAAATATTGTTGGTTGTTCAGACCTGTGTAGTGTGAAATGTAGGTTGCCATTCTTGACCCATCTACCTGTTGATATTTCCACCACCTCTTGCAAGGACTCTTGTAAGATGTGTGCCAAGCTGTAGCAGCTCAAGAGTATGGGAGGACGATTCATATGCCCTGTGTCAGGTGGTGAAATGTGTCCCTTCCTCCTCTGAAATATTAATTTTTCTTTATTGACAATAGGTGGAAACATGCTCAAACATCTATCAGGTAAAAGAATGAGTTCTACCCTTACTGTTGTCTCAAACACTTCCTTCTGTCTCCCCTACATTGAAAAGCTTCAGCTTTCAATGTGGACTGGATTACCCATCATTGTTTTAAAGACTCAGCTTGATTGCAACTTACTACATAGTATTTTTCTGTAATGATATGAAACCTGACTATATCCACACCTCGTCTGCTCAAAGGTCACATCTGTTTATTTCCTCCTAACCCAACAAATCTCTGCCTGTTTAAGGGAACTTACCTGGGACACAGCAAGAAGGTAGAGACAAAAATGGTTTTCACCTAACAAAACCAGGTTTGCAGCCAGTTTCATGCTTCTACTTCTCCCTACTCAGCTCTTGAACATTTTCATCAGAGTGTCTTGGCCTCTTTGTCTAACTTACAGAATCATTGAACAGTTTAGATGGGAAGGGATCTTTAAAGGCCATCTACCCCAATGCCCCTGCATCGAGCATATTCAACCAGATCAGGCTGCTCAGACCACTGTTCACTCTGTCTTAGGTTGTTTCCAGCTCTGTATCCTCATGAAGATCTGGAGTGAGAGCTGTGTCCACAGAGAGGGCAAGAAGCACTGAAGTGCTGCTGTGATGGAAAATGCCATCACAGTTTTGCTATATTCTTGCCCTGCGCCCTCAGCATGGAGCAGCAATACAGCAGAAAGGGACAGATCCCAGCTCTGTGTGCCCAGAGAACCATAGCAGGGTTGTATGGCTCTTTTAAATATGACCAGATTGCAGGATTTTCAGCTTCTCATATAACACACAGGAAACTGTCTGGAAACGTGTCATCAGAACTAAACACTGTGGTCAATGAGGCTTGGTCTTCAATCATAGATCGTCCAGGTGAGGATTTTAAATGATGGTTAACTATTAAAAATAAATAATTCAGAGAATTCAGGAGCTCTCTTTGTGCACTAGCACCAAACGCATTAGATCCCTCTAGTCTGGGAGGTAAAGAGGAGGAAGAAAAAATCTATATTCAGTTCATGAGAAAAATTGTTCCTCCTCATAACTATCTGTAAAAGATTGTCTTCATTTTATTTAATTATTCCATGTGAAGTAATTAAAAGAGAATAATCAGCTAGTTCAGTGATGATAAATGTTTTAAGTGAGAACACAAAGGAGACTAATAAAGGCACCACCAGTCCACATCATTGCTATTAGGATCCCTCTATCTCTAATTTTTCTTCTATTTTTATTGTTTGTTGAAAATTAATTGTTCATTTCTCTTCTGAAGAAGCTTTACTGCAACTCTCTCACTTCTGGAGACTTTATAGCATGGGCCAGTCTACCACTCAAATGCTCTGAACATAAACAATTGGTGTATAATAAAGAGGACTATGGAGTTGATGAGTCAGGACACTAATCCATTGGTAACACCTGTACTGAACTCACAGCAACTGCAAGGAGTGCATCATTCTCCATGTTAGTGATTACTTGGAGAACCTTTTTGTCAACAGACAGATTTGGCCTTCAGAGTGGGATTTGAATGGGTGAAATGGCCACTGTCCACCACTCACTCTCTTTTATCACCAGGACACATGTTGACAATACACTGGCTTCGGGTTAAACCCAATAATTCTGCCCAGTTATGCCCATTGCCATCCTAAAGCATATAAATGCAGGAAATGAAACAAAGCTGAAAGCATCATCTCTGCCGTGATGTCCTTCCAGTTGGCAGTCCAGCTGTCAGGGAAGCCAGGAAATCCAAGATTTATGGATACTTGAACACATCCTTCCATTTCTTATTCACAGCACACACAGACTCCACAAGGTCAGCTGGAATTTTTCTAAGCATCGCCAAGGAAGTTTGCAAAATGATTCAAATTTGGGTGACTTCCTCAGGGAAAGATGCTAATTCATAGAATCTTTGACATTGGGAAACACCCTGTAAAATCAAGTCCAGACATCATATTGCACTTGAGCAGCACATTGTTAAGAGCAAAAGTCCTGGTCTGGGACCCAAGGAAGCCAAGCTCTAGTAGAGTTTGTTTTCTAGCATATGGTATGGTCTCCACAGCTCTCCACAGTGCAAATACACTTCCTCACTTGAAAACATGGACGAATAATGAAATGGAAAATTAAGATGTAGCAATTAAGATCAATATGTAGGAGAGTGACATGATATTTGTGAAAGTACTTTGAGTCAATTTAGCTTGTATGTTGTCATAACATCCAATAAAGGGAGATGGTGTTATTATTATCCACAAAAAGGTTATTAAAATTGAAACCAAATGTAATAAAAAAAACCAAACAAAACCAACAAACAAACAAACAAACAAAACCACACATATTAATTTTAGAGGTGGAAAGGGAGTCATTCAGAAAAACTGATGCTTTCCAAAAGTGATGCCCACTGTATGAGAACCCATATGCCCAAAAACCAGTTCTTCCATGGTAATTCATGGTCTGTACTGCCCCATACAGGTCCTGCTGGACTAGGTGAGCCTAAAATTAATTTTTAGACCAATAGATCCCTTGTATTTCAAGCCAGTTGTGCAGGATTTGTATGTGTTCCTTCCAAACTGCACTTTCTGAAAATTCATCTTCTACCTCAAAGGCTCATTTCATTGCATTTCCCTGTTATTCCACCTCATGTTTGCTTAGTAATTACAGGACACAGTTTTCCAGTGATCAGATCAAACTGCATTAATACGTGCCTGTGTGCAGCTCAGTGTGAAAGACCCTTCTTTCCACCCTTTGGGAGCTCATTATTACATACACAAACTTTGTGTTTTTATTAGTCGGACTTATGATTTGTGTGGTAAGGGGGACTGACAATATTGTTTCACATACATCAAAGGCTGAAATGCACTTTATGCAGGAGCCAGCAGGTTACACACAAACCCCAAAACACTTGTTATAGGTGTGACTTGCCCAAACCAAACTAGGCAGTGAGTGCTGGCAGAAATTATCCCAACTCTGCAGCAGTCAGATCAGCACACGTGAAATGGGAATTATTTATCTTTTTATAAAAGCCCACTTCTAAACACCACTTAGTACAAGATCTAAGTCCAGCACAGTCCATTTTTGACTCTGCCTTATTGAGAGAAATAAGGTGTGCTTGATGGCTTATAAAGTCTCCCTAGAAATTTCAATCATTCAGCCTGTTTCTACGTTTAGTCTGCCTATGAAAATTCTTCCAGTTTTCTAATTTGTCTTCCTAATTATTTTCAGAACATAGGAGGGAAAAGGAAAAAGGAAATGCTCTGTAAGCAATTAACAAGGAAGGGAAGGAAGAAGGAGTTTTTTGGTCTTCTTAAGCACACTAATTATAAACATTTTTATTGGGCTCATTCTGTGGGTTTGGTTTGTTGGCTTTTTTCTAATTTGCTTGCTCAGCATCACAGAAAAAATCTCCTCCTTTTTATTCAAAGGGCAACTCACATGCAGTCTTCCTCAAAGTATATCCCAAGCAACCCAATTTTAAGAAATATGTCACAAATTCCCCACAATTACCAGTGAGATAATTTTTCTTTTCATCTCCTTTGCATAATTTATGGGGAACAGACACATTTGATCAGATGATTTTGCCATCCAATGAATCAATATTGGGCTGTTCTGAAGCAAAGCTCCCCATGACTTTGTTGCAAACAAATTCTACAGATTGCACATCTTCATTCTTTATCTATACAGGGTGTGATTTAACCCCACCATGGTCAGAGATAGTCTAAAATGGGTTTAAAGCAACCCCTTTAATGCACAGCCACATTTTTAATTCATCCTAATGGAAATGGTGATGGAATTTCATTCAGAAAAATTATGTTTCTTGCCTGGGGCCCATAATCTGCAATGATCCTGAGAAATATTGGCTGTAAGAAGGAACTGGACCATTGAGCCTACACAAATCTAGGTGGGAATCGAGATTGTTCTTCTGCAGCACTTTTCAAATTATAAAAAATCATTTTTATTGTCAACTTCTCTTTAAAAAAAAATAGCAGTTTTAGAGCAAGCCAAATAATGTCCATTAATAGTCTCACCCCTGGGGATGTCAGATACTCAGATACCACCTATGTAGTATCTGAGTCCCTGTTTCATATGAATCAAAATCATCTAATCCTCCTTTCAACTGAAACAAAATATTTTGGCCCTGATAAATCTTTCCTGACAGAAGTTTAACCAGAGCAAGAATATTCCAGCCAAACAAATGGTGCTTTGTTCCCAAATTTCCTCTAAATAGCTACTCTGTCAGACACTCACAACCACATCTATTTCTAAAAATCAGGCAGAGGAGCCAACATCCCGGGTATCTAGTCCCACCTCTAAGGCTGATTTATTAAAAAACTTACACGGTTAATCTATTTGTGCCCTCAATAAGTTCTTGGTGGAGAGGCAAGATGCCTGTGCAGCTGCAACGCTTTGGTGGAGGGTGGGAAACTCTGGACTTGGCCGTATTTCCTCCCTTCCATCTCATAACTGTACTTCTGCACTTTGGAGGAGGGCGACCAATAATATTTATGAACAATTATTGCAATATTTGCTCAACTTCAAAACATAAACAAGGTCTTTGGAAAAATACATGGAGTAATAAGACAAGAGGGAATGGCTTCAAACTTCCAGAGGGCAGGTTTAGATGGGATATTGGGAAGAAATTCTTCCTTGTGAGGGTGGTGAGGCCCTGGCACAGGTTGCCCAGAGAAACTGTGGGTGCTCCATCCCTGGAAGTGTCCAAGGCCAGGTGGGATGGGGCTTGGAGCAACCTGGGATAGTGGAAGGTGTCACTGCCCATAGAAGGGAGTGAAAGACAGTGACATTTAAGGTCCCTTCTCACTCACCCATTCTATTTCTGCTTCCCACTAGACCGCATTGGTCAAAGTCCCATCCCACACTTACTGCTATTGTCCTTCCCAGCCACAACCCTGGAATGTGGATCAAAACTTTGAAGGTCAGGTTTCAATCCTGTTGCAATAGTGACAACAGCATGTGTTTTTCCCTGACCTTACAAAAAAACACGCACAGGAACCTTCTCGTTTGCCTTTTCTTGAAGACATCAAAAATTTTTTACTTTTTGTAATCTCTGGGATTTTAGCAACTCTATTTGGCCAATTCTCATCTCTGACACAAAAATTATCTTTGCTAAACTGCTCCTGTTCATCTCCTCTGGATATGTTGAAAGTCATGCTCTGTGGTGTGACGACTTTATCTCATTTGGAGATGATTTGGCTCAATGCAAGAATTGCTGGGTGATATTTTATGATTCATGTTATGCAGAAGGTCAGACTAGATGATCATAATAGCTTTAAAAATCATTAATCTCTCTGCAGAAATATCTGTGAAAGGATTAAATAAAAGTCCTAACATTTATCCTACATGACAAGAAAATTGGATTCAAACAAAGGTCTTCAAAGCTAAAACATAAACACCAAGCTGCCAGCTCCAAAGTTTGAAGGGTCACACTAGCAAAACTTGCCACTGAATGAGATTGACTTTACCTAAATTTTTCTTTTCTTCAAATTTTGGAGGCACTTTCCTTTAAAATTAAAAACATGAAAATATTTCCATTTGAAAGAAACTTACCTTTTAAAAATTGAATTACATGATAAAGATGATCGAATATTTCATATTTATCTAAGAGAATTTTTGATTAAACCAGAGAGATATATTTTTTCACTTTGAAGAATTTTTTTATGATTTCAAGATTTTCTCTCTATTCTGGATTTTTATTTTTTTTCCAATATCATAAAAATATTCATAGGCTAAGGAAATCACTACCTTTTGAGCACTATCAACCATCAAAACTTGGCCTTGTGATTTGAAATTTCAAAGCATCCATGCTGTTTGATGCATACTGAGCTCCAGACACAGAGAAAGAAATCTGTACAGCTCTGCCTGCCTTGGTAGCTGCAATGTACTGTACAGTCTCTGTTAAATATTTAATAATTAGCTGTAGTTTAAGAAATGTTGAAGACTGGAAGTGGATAATGAAAGAATGTTGTGTACTGAAAAAAAATGCCTTATTATACACTGTGATTCAGTGGTTTCCCCACTCAGCAAATTGAGTGACTTTGTCACTTGGGGGGAAATAGGCAATTGTGTCTGGCAGACATCTGCTTTTGTAACCTCCTGTATCCCAGGGAGAATCCATTTAGAGATCTAAGCAAAACCCTGTATGGTAATCCCAGGCCCAAAAATACTTCATTGGAAAGAGTTTCCTTTAGACTTCTCGAGTTTCCACTGAATAAAAGTATCTTTTAAACAGTAACAGAATTAAGCAAGGGTTGTGTGCTGCTCTTGACATACAGACCATCCCATCAACACACAAAAATCTGTTTTGTGGACTGTGGAGGTCCAGGTATGGCCTATGTTTTTGCTGGGTGTGTGGGTGTTTTTCCCATTTTTTAAGTAATTTAAATCCCTGGCCTGTTTAAAACAGACTCATTCACGATGGTCACGACCTCTTAGCACAACAGCATCTATTACATTTTCTTCAGTGGAAGTGTTTTAAAGCCAGAGCTTGGATTCTGCTCCTAGCTAAGGGTACAATCTCAAAGTTAGAGAGGTTGGGATATGTGTGGGTCTAACACCATATCTCCTGCAGCTTTATGGACAATCTTGCTCTGTGCCTGAATCTGTTATGTGTAAAGCAAACCTAGCAGTTCCTCACCATCAAAAGGGGAGCAACAATGAGGAAGACTTCTCTGATCTTCTTAAAATTCTCTGTGCATATGACATGAAAGACTATAAGATGGTGTAAGAGAAGATAAACAAACAAATTAATAAGATCAGATGAAACAACAGAGCGTGGGGAGTTTCCTCTTCAAGTCAGCTTTGTGCTAGCTGTGATTTGTACAGAGCTCTGTCATCACTAAGAGTTTTAGAAAAAATAAGTAAAAGGTAGGTTAAGGTGACTGGGTGCTGTAGGCTCTGGGTTTATGGAAGGACTGAAATGCCTCCAGTGAGCACAGATCATCATTTTCCTCAGTCATATCACATATTCAAAAGAAATCAGTCTCTTCTCCAAAAATATTTCAGTCGCCACAGGACTGACTACTTTTCATAATATTCTGGAGCCTTTTGAATTCTAAAGGGACTACCGAGTGAATTGCATTTTTAATTGCTACTTTTCACTGCAATGTCTCTGGCTCCCCTTTCCAGAGTACTCTGAAAGTGTCTTTCCTTAAGGAGAAACTTTCTTTATAGCCCTCACAAGGAAGCATTTGGCCATAGGAGAGGACACTAGTTTTTCTCAGAAGACTGGCTGTGCAGGAGTAGAGCTGATGCACACGACTGTTTCCTGCTTACCAGATTCTGTGTTGCTCTTCCTCTGCTGATGTATTAGATGATCTATTTGGGTTCTCCTAGTTGCTATTTCTTGATTAGTTTGTTTACAAGGGATAACAAGTTGACTTTTCAAACAGGCATTTTGTGACCAGCCATAGACAATTTTGACCCGGGAAGAATAATCTTTGCATATGATGAAGGTGTACATTTTGTATGAGTAGATTCATTCTAACTTCACAGTGACCAGCAAATATCTTCTGAATATATCTGCTGTTTTTACCACCTAGTATAATGTGAATAATATCCCTTAATCCTATGAGATAAAGATCCTGCTCTAACCACCAATGAAATAAGGGAATGGCACCTCTTGACTCCATAGTGTGACTTTCTGGGTGCAACAAGGTCTGCAACTTGTCTCACAGAAGTGTTACAGAGGCAATAATATAACAGGCTCCTCCAACTTAGGTCTACAGAAAAATATACGGAAGAATAACAAAGTCAAAGGTTCTTCCCTTAGAAGTAAAGTCCAATGGAATATCTCAACAACTGAGGGCATCATAGTAAGAGCCTGTATGTATAACTACCATGAAGTTCTGCAAAGGCATCTCCAAGTGAATCAGTAAAAAAAAATCTGGAACTTTGTACTCATTTGTAGCCACACAGGACTGAAAAAAAAAAGAAAAATTGTATCAATACAAATACAAGAGTAAAATTGTAAAATATGTTTGTAATAAACAGTAAAAGACACACACACACACACACATATATATATACATATAGAAATAAAGGTGTGCATTCTACAGTTCTTACAGATCATATAGAATTGTTATCTAGTCCAGTATGCCTAAAACTTGGAAAATATATATCTAATCTACTGTAACATTTTTTAATATCTAGACAAAAACTGATCAGCTTTACACAGGCACAAATATAGAAAAGTCACTTCACATCTCCATTTACACTCATGCAGCTGGGTTCCAAATCCAACCCAAGATAGACAAGTCCTCTTGTTCTTCGACCTCTCTCTAACCCCCTCTTGCACCTGCTGGTGTGGGACTCCCTTTAGCTTTAATGGCAGCCACAGATATGTGCAGAGGGTAGAACACACCTGTGAAAAAATCGTCAGCATGTAGGTGAAAACATCACTCATATTTTACAATCTTTACAGCAACTCCCTGTAAAATTCTCTATTGATTTCAAGGTTTTACTGCTGACTTTTAAGGCATTCAGCAACTATGTCCCAATATATCTGACAGGTCTTTTGTCATTCTCTGTTCCTGAGGATCAGAATCAGCAGGGTCCTTCAGTCTCTCCAGGGAGCAATCTTAGGTCTTTTTGGAGGTAAGATTTTCTAGCAATGATAGGGTGTTATTAGAAGAGTCGTGTCAGAGCTATTTCTGAAGCACTTTCCTTTATGGTATGTAAGAATAAAACAAAGTAAATGCATTTTGACAGGTTTTATTCTCATTATACTCAAGTATCCTGTGACTTCAAGCTGAAATATGATTGGAAGAGGCATCATTGAGGTACTGTCAAAGTTATAGATGCTAAAATCTCATAGAGTTCTTTCAGGTCAGTAATCTACAGGTCAGTCAAATGTTATTCTTTTCACTAGAATTCACTAGAATTTCCAAGTGCTTGATGTTACCCAGCTTGAAGATGTACCAAGAAATGTTATCCAGCGTTATGTCAGTAAGGAAAACCTGCAGCCTATAATATACATCTCATCCCTGTGAGTTTTCCCCTGATACCTATCTTATACTTTCCATTGCTCATTTCCATCCATTAGGGAATATCATTCAAACTTCTCAGACTTGCATTCAGTAGAATAGTGATAATCAACCCCATGTGAATAATTTATTGGAAATGACTTTAACTTTTCTGTTTAGCAAGACACTCCTGCTGAGAAATGAATTTAGGGGAACTGAATTCAGTCTAGGATATTCAGAAGCAGTCTGTGATTTCTTCAAAATCAAGATTCAAGACAATTTTTTTTTTTTTAATGGTCTTGAACAGGTAAGTGACTCTGGGTGCTTAGAAATCAAGTGGAGCTGTTTGTCTTTAATGACCCTAGAAGTTGCAAACTCCTGTTTCATTTCCCCAACTAACTGAGTACAATTCATCAGGACCAGGGCTTATGTAACCAACATGGATCTGAATATTTCAGAGGTAGGAGTAATGTAGGAAACACAGCAGATAAGGTGGATTATAGAATTTAAAAAAAAAATATTATAAACCTTTTCCTTCTGGACTATTCATCCTTGCATGAGACATCACTTATTAAAAAAATGTATATAAAAAAACTAAGCTCCTTTAAGATTTATTGGCTGGGTGCAGTTTAATTTTATCTTGTCAGACTCAGTCTAAACAAGCATCCTCGCTGTGAAGGTGGCAGTCAGATTCATGTCTGTCTTGTCTGACTGTCATGTTGACAGAGCTTTGGTTGAGGGTTTTCCTGGTGATCCTATCCCCCTGCTGTGCTAAGCGGTGTGATCCCATGCAGCTTCCAGTGCAAGTGGAGAAGTTACTGTAAGCTTAATACTTGTCTTCTCCCTCATCTCATGCAAGAACTCATTTACTCACAGGAAATAGCTGTCGAAAAAGTGCACACCCAAGAGAAAATGCAAATTTAAGTGGGAGCGAAGGGGCATGGAGAATTTCTCCTGGATTTTGTGTAATGGGGTGAACTCTCGGGGTGAGCACAACTGCTGTTTTGTGAGCTGTTCTCTACAAAGCTCTTACTTTGCTTCAGCCTCATTCACAGCCTTAATTCTTCCTTTGTTTGCTTGAAAAAATATGTGCACCTATTGATCAGTCAATAGATTTTCAGTTCTACACTGCCTTTTTGTTTTTCCATTTCAAGACCTTCCCTGTTGTGCCATTTTCATTTAGATAATAAACACTAACTCACAAACTGGACCTGGTTCCTATACGGAGGAATAACATCAAAATGCTGCAGGCAAAAATATCCATATTTGGATTCTTCCATCATGACACTACTGTTCAATAGGATACTGGTAGTAACTGTTATTTGACAGCCCTGACATAATTCCTAGAATCATAGAATGGCCTGGGTCAGAAGGTAGCTTAAAGATCACCTTGTCCCAACCTTCCTGCTATGTACACCTTGCGGTATCCCAAGTTGCTCTGAGCCCTGTCCAACCTGGCCTTGGATACTTCCAGGGATGAGACAGCCAAAGCTTCTCTGGGAAACCTGTACTGGTGCCTCATCACCATCACAATTAAGAATTTCTTCCTAATATCCAATCTAAACATACACTTTTTCAGTTTGAAGCCACCCCCCCTCATCCTGTCACTCCAGAACCTTGTAAATAGTCTCGCACCATCTTTCTTGTAGTCTCCCTTAGGTAAGACCTCAGTTAGGCCTTCTGTTCTCCACACTGAACAAATCCAATTCTCTCAGCCTTTCCTCATAGCACAGGTTCAGAAGGTTTTACTATTTATGACCATTGACAAGTCCATGGCACTTTGTGTAAAGCCTCTTTTCTGCACCATTCACATTCCAGTTCAATGAACATCTTGACCAAAAAAAAGTATTTCCCTGATTTTTCATTGCCTTTTTCCTGTATGTCTGTGCAATAGCCTAATCCAACCCAGGGAAATGTGCAGTTCAGTCACAGTCAAACCAATCCCTGAGGCTACGGACACGTGAACAGAGAGGAAAAGCTCAAGGCATAAACCCGGACTTTGTTGCGTGGTGGCAGCTGGGCACAAACCTGAGTCTGAGCATGAGAAACAAGAGCTGGGGTCATAAAAGCCAGGCAGCAAAATGCATGGGAAAATTGCCCCTGACTCATCCAGGAGTTAAATTTGGCATTCCTGAGGCTGACACAGGGCTCTTTTGGAGGTTGTGGCATCTGTTTGCAGCTTTCTAAAGTCCAGACAGCTTCACTTGGGAGAGATTAATCCATCCATGTGCCTGTGGCTGGTGTTGAGTTTACAAAACATGTAGCTGAAGGCTTTTCAGATTAGAGGGAATATACCAAAACATAAAGAGGCAACAAAACTGGTCCTACTGAAAGTAATTATGTTTCCTTTGACTCCAGTGTCAAAAGGACATCAACCAAGACATAGCTACCCTCCTTTATGGAAAGGATTACATGGAGATGTCTGACTACTCCAAACATTGAGCTTTCTCTCAGTTTTACTTCTAATATCAGTTTCACTTCTAACATCAGTTTCACATCTGTGTCATGGTCCTAGTGACTGGTAGATTTATGTTCTCCTCTGCATGTATCAGTGGCTCATAAAAAAATGAGACACACTGCCATCTGATTTTATTTTTTCAGACACTTCGAGAAAATTCTTTGAAAAGCTGATTGTCTCCAATCTTTTCTTACTTATCTCAACATCTCACTGAAGACGATGAACTCTAGGTTTTTCCTATAGCTTGCTTTAGTATGGAATTATGGAGAATAATTGTAAATGGAGGTAAGAAATTTAAACATTTTATTTAAAAAAAATTCAAACTTATAAATGGTTAATATTTTCAAATCTCCAAACAAGAACTTGAAGAACTCCAGTGGTATGATCTGTTGGCCAAGACAACATGTATTTTTTTGTTTTAAGATGCTTTTCTTATTCATCTGGTAATTTTTTAACATGCCTTATGTTAAATTTAATGTACTTCTTTCCTTCATGTGTAGGGGTTTCTCCAAGCTACCCTTTAATGATGAAGTATGGACCCATGCAGCCAATAGTCTTTGGCTAGAAAGTGAAAGAGAGATGTTTCTTGATAACATCTTCCCTTGGTGGCTTCCTGTAGGCTTTTCTTTAAGCTCATCTTTCATTTCTGCAGATCCAACAGAGAGAACAAATTCAGAGAGCACCTGCATCCTCAGTCATCAGGGTTTGAAGCATGAGACATCTGTGCTGAGTGTCAAGCCTGACCAGAGCACCTCCACTCCAGACTCCATGACATGCATTAGGACCCTTGGCTTGAAAAACCTCTTTCCAGCTGCCTAGCAGCTTCACAGTAGTGTGATTTTTCAAAATTAATTCCCTCTGGTCACACGACTGGGCCACTGTACACTGTATTCTTCATAAAACCTATTCAGAAGTGGGTATCTCTCACTTGATTGCTGTGTCATTAAACTATGAGAACAAGCAAAAATGATGTTCATCTTCCAAGAGGTTGCTATGGCACACTGTGCACTGAAGCCATTGTATCTTGACTTGTTTGTCATGTAGGTGATTTCTCCTGCATTAGTCATCCTGGGCTCCTATAGAGATCTTTCAGGATGTGATTCACTTCATCCTGAAATAAATCTAAATTCATCCAGATGAATCGTGCCCCAAAAGAATTATTTTCACCTCTCCACTCTTCCCCCACCGTTGACCACAGAGTGAGACCAGGATGACCAGCTCTGGTTTTGCCATTTGTGTGGTGGATATGTAAAGCTGGATCACACTCTGGAAACATATTTCATTACACTGTGTGGGACCACATGCACTAAGACTCTGTGGTTCTCCCTCTAAACATTGTTGGTGGCAGCAAAATAGAAGGTTTTCTCAGTGTAAGGTGACAGTCCCTGTGGGAACTCCTTGTTTCACTAAAAACACAGCACCACAGCAAGTTGTCAGTTTAAAGAGTAGTTGCAAAATGAGGCTTTTGAGGGTTTTTTTCTTGGAAGAAGAAATCCTTGAGGAAGCAGCTACCTGAAGGAAGGAATATGGAAAGTGCAAGTGTCACCAGGGCTTCATTGCTAGGTGAGAAAAGAGAGGATTTTCATGCAAGCTCAATTTTAACTAGTTCTATGGATCCTCACTGAAAGAGACTATACATGAAATAGTCATCCAGATTCCTATTATTAACAAAGAATGTACTCAAAGCAGTTAATAGAAATTAGGAAGTGATTTATCTAATCAAAAGTGAAGAGTCAACTCAAGGGTGAAATTAGTTTTGCCCTAGTGCCTGTAAACTGCCTTGCCTAGGTTTCCCTGACACAATGTAGCTCACATGTAGATATCTGCACTGTAGACACCTATGGTTAGCTTAGACTACTCCTCTCTAGATCTTTCTATATCTAAATTCAAGGTAATCATCCCAACATCCCTGTGGACCATGAGACAGAAATACACTTTTCCAGACAGTAATCATCTGACTGTGTTGAGCACCCCTCTGAGGCTGAGAGGAATCACTTTCCAGAAGTGTCTTTGTCAGGATACCCCTTTTCTCAACAGGAACATCGTGCCTGTATTTCCTCCTTTTGTAATTTGCTCTATACTTTTGAGTTTATCTGTGTACCTAGATATTTCTATGACAAGAAGACACAGAAGAGAACTTCTAGATGAAAAAAGGTCCAGTCATCCCTGGGATATAAATGATATGTTACATCATGTCCGTCCTACAGGTTAGAAAGCTTCAGGGAAAATATTTACATCTTTATGGGTATCTTCTGTCTTTATTGAAGCAGCTCCTTGGACAGACTCGGCCATTAGAACAGGAAGGTAGCACTGAACAGCATGAACTCTTCTTGTGCACCAGGGAACTTCTTGATTGGGCTATGCCCAGGATCCTAAATATTAATATTTATATATCTGGGGGTTAACATCTACATACTCCAGATCAGAGTCCCAAATGCTTTAGGGGTTGAGAAGTTGCCCAGGGAAGCTGTGGCTGCCCCATCCCTGGAAGTGTCCGAGGCCAGGTTGGATGGAGCTTGGAGCAACCTGGGACAGTGGAAGGTGCCTCTGCCCATGGCAGGGGGTGTAGCAAGATCCAACCCGAATCATTTCATGATTCCATCAATTCTATGACTCTGTGATTTGCCACTCATCTCACCCTGTTGCACATTAATGTGTTTTGCAGAAGTTTGGGTGCAGATACAAAACAAAGATGCTTCTGTTGCTACTTGGTGATTTGTTTCCTTTCATTTGAGTGCAGCCCTGTGTAATTTGGAGGGACATCAGCAGGGCAGTTTTCCACCACAGCTCTCCCCAGTTCTGATGGTGGTGGTCCAGAGCTCCTCACTTACTCTCTGCAAGTGGTTTTACTCTAAAATCTCCAGTCTTCAGACACTATTTCTTTGTAATGCACGTGGTAAGTTATTCCTGAGAATGAAAATAGCAAATCCTTGTTATACAGATAGGGACATAGTTGAAGCAACTTGCCCAGACTGAAGGTTTTGATGACTCTGTTCATAAAAGCTCTTGTCTCTTCTTCTTCATCTACTGTTTTTATGATTTCCAGATGAACCTTTTTTACCCATCTGAAATGAGTGCTCATTCACTCTGTTCTTCATTTTCGTCCTGTGTTTGAATGAGACAGAATTGTAGAGAATGATATATTCTTCTTATACTGGTGACTTTACAGAAAGGAGGGCATTTCGGTATGGTGTGCCTGACAGCTGATTCAAGGTTACATCTCAACATTTCTGGAGGGAAAAAAAAAATAAAAAAGAGGATGTTAGGGGTTTTTTTCCACTTACAGTCAGCTGTTTGCAAGAGTAGCAGAAAACAATCAATATACTTGAGCAGAGATTTTCAAGAGAGGTCTTTTTGTTTTCCTTTCTCAATATTAATGATGACCTGCACTTCCTACCATAATGATTATCTTAAAAGTCTTTTTGGCTTTGAAGAAGTTGTCTCTTCTTGTGAAGGAATATAGTCCAAAGAAGTCTACTACCTTAAAGTTGGTGGGGGTTTTTTGAGACATTCAATGCTGTAAATTAAACTGCTTGAGTTGGCTTTGTGTTTTTTTGCATACACAGCAAGGATAACCACACATCAAATTTATGAGCATCCTGTACAGGTTGCTATGACAACCCCTCCAGCCTCTATACACCAAATAACCTTGTCATGTGAACGTTTATCACAAGCACATCAAGTATGGGGTTGCTCAGTATAGCTCTTTGGCTAAACAGCAGGATTTTTTCCTGAATAATAATTGGTCATGGCCTTTTCAGCTATAAGTCAAAGTTAATAAACTTCTATATTTGAAATTAACCATCGACAGGACATAATCTAGGCACCACTCTTCACAGCTGTGGTGCTTGGCAAGAGGAAACTTTGCAAGAAGAACTGGTCCCTTCTCAGGAAAACTGTGGATTGTTATTTTATTGCCATTATAACCTCACAAAACCCATATATAAAATGACAGGCTGTGTCTGTGTGTGCATAGAACACATTATTGTGCTGTAAATGAAATGCGAGTTTTAACTATCTAATAATTTGTGGGAAATAAAGCTTACCTTTTTTTTTTTTTAAAAGGAACTTCTAAAGCCAGACCCATATTCTAATTTTCACACCCACTTTCAGTTATATTTTTAGGGGAAATTTGCAGGCTGCACACCTGGTCCTTCAGTAGACCAGTTGAAAGGGTTTCTTATGCATTTAAACTCCTCCTTGTGCACCCACATTTTAAAGAAAATACAGGAATTTAACTATGTTTCTAATTTATAGTTTCAGAGGGTAAGATTAGTATGTGTGAGGGATTAGTGAGCTGTGTAAATTACTCCAGTAGTTTTTATACAATAGTTACATCATAGGTAAACTCCAGCTCATGCATATGAGCAAGTATAATGTGTTTTATTTGTTCCAGAAGAAATAATATCTTAGGGTATAGGTATAGAAATTTTCAAAAAAGCTTCCAACTCAAGTATAGCTCTCATATTTAATGTCTCTATAGGGCTTTTTTAACCACATTGTCTTACATGCCCAAATCAGTAAAGAGCTTTTTAAGTGAGTTTACAAAATAGCAACAGCAGAGTAAGCAAATATCGGCAACATTCTTTTTCTTTCTTTCTTCCTTCCTCTTTTCTTTTCTTTTCTTTTCTTTTCTTTTCTTTTCTTTTCTTTTCTTTTCTTTTCTTTCCTTTCCTTTCCTTTCCTTTCCTTTCCTTTTCTTTCCTTTCCTTTCCTTTCCTTTCCTTTCCTTTTCTTTTCTTTTCTTTTTTCTTTTCTTTTCTTTTCTTTCTTTTCTTTTCTTTTTTTTCTTTTCTTTTCTTTTCTTTTCTTTTCTTTTCTTTTCTTTTCTTTTCTTTTCTTTTCTTTTCTTTTCTTTTCTTTTCTTTTCTTTTCTTTTCTTTTCTTTTCTTTTCTCTAATAGGTAGGATTAGTTGAAATAATGTATGGTCTTGCCCATACATGTGTTTTTAAATGAGGTTTCATTGTTTTATAGGTTCTAACAACCACCACGCTCAAATCAAAACTTGCTCAACTCTTTAGAATTTTGTTGGCTTGAAATGGGAATAGGAAATGAAATGGGAAATGATTTGATCAAACACAAGTTTGTTCGTCTTAATCCAGGCAAAACAAGGTGGCATTTTCTGCTTCTTAAATATGCAGAATAGTGGATTAGATTACTTAATCTCACAAATTTACTACATAGACCTCTCTTTATATTTTACATCTGCTGAGATGTAGATTTCTGGATACAGTTTCTGAACACTAAATGCAAATTTTGTGATTTCCTTGTGTAAATTATTTCAATGTGAATACACTGCATTTCCATTTCCTTGTCTTCCTATTCGACACTACTCACAAACTACTGGCTGAAAAATAGACTGGATTTCATGCACAAATTCATGAATCTTTTGGAGTAGTTATATTTTCATTTGACAGCCTACATAAGGCCTTACTAAATTCTGTGGTTAATATTTTCACAGACCTTAGGAGTATTAGATACATAACCTGCATACTATTGGGATCATCAACCTTCATGCATTTCTTCCTTTGCAATACTGCAAATTGTCTTTATTAGCAACCAGATCTGGAAGGAAAACAAATATCAGCTAATGTCACCAACGATGGATTCTATTTATTGAGCAAATCAATATGTGTAAGGAAATAATTGCATAATTATTTAATTTCATAAGGATGTTAATTTCTGATTTCCCACTCTGTTTTATGTGCAGTTGTCATAAAGATACAATCACTGTACATAATCAAGGCTGAAGATGAATCCACCTGTGGCCAGCTGTGCATCAAACATGTTTGGTTTGTTATACTGCTCCAGCCTCTGGTAGAAGGGATGAGTCATCTGCTGTAGCTGCTCATTTGTTCTTTGCCTTTTCATCACTCTGTGGTTCTAACAGGCAAAGGAGCTGTTCAAACATGGAATCGGTTGTGGGAAGGACACTGAAATTCAGTTCTTTATCTGTTGAATGCATTCACAGAAGTTTCTAGTGCAGCAGTCAATGCTCACGAACTCAATTCTTCAGAAACTGTGTCTAAGAGAACTATAAGGCATCTGTGCCTTATACAGGAGACTCAGCTCCTGCTGTGTGAAAAATGGAAGGGAAAACTACAATTTAGAAGTTTAACTAAAAATGCTTATATGAAACTTCAGGCTATGTCATATGGGAATGATGTACACTCTTTTTCTTCTGACCATAGTTTCCTATTTTAGTTGTTGCAATTCCAAAACCATTAAGTTATACAATAATATTTTTTAACCTGAAGATGATTTTTTTTCTCTAACAGAATTCCTGCCTGGCCCCTCTGATGCAGTAAGAAATAAGTAAAGTGCCTTAGGATGGTGAGGCCCTGGCACAGGTTGCCCAGAGAAGCTGTGGCTGCCCCATCCCTGGAAGTGTCCAAGGCCAGGTTGGATGTGGCCTGGAGCAACCTGGGATAGTGGAAGTGCCAATGCCAGGAGACAGGATGAGATGATATTTAAGGTCCCTCCCAACCCAAACCATTTTAGAATTCTGTAATTCTATGATTCTATGAAAGTATGGAGGATTTTGTGCACAAATGGCATGACAAAGCCACCACCAGTAATTTTGTCCCTGTGGCCCTTTTGATAAGAATAGCAATTAGGTTGATTCTGATGATATTTTTCTGATTGTGACTAGTACCTTCCAGACATGAAAGAGACCCACTTTCTGTTCCCAGGATGAATAGAAATAATGTCATAACATTGGGAAACTGCATGGTTTTCCTTCATTATCAGATAAAAACTCCCAAAATGCACTTTTTAAATTCCAATTCCACCAAATCCAGACTCCAGTCTAAGCTTTCAAACCAGTTCTTTCTGAAGGAGAAGGACTGAGTTATTTTTGCAGACTCAGATGACTTGACACTTTGCTGATATCACTGAGGTGATTTCCAGATAATCAGAAGACTGTTGTGTTGAGTACGGAATTATATAGTTTTTATGATTGCTTTACGGGTGTTAAGTACAGGTTGTTCTATGGCACTTACAAAAATTTTGAAACTTCTTGAGCACCATGTGCTAAGGTCAGTCTCTGTAGGTCAACTCGTGGAAAAATATTCTTTGGTACTCCTAAATTTAGATGTCATGACCCAACATCAGCCCACAGGGCTAACAAGAAGTCAGTAATCTTCACAGTGAACTTTAAAGTTGAAAAACTCACAGAAATTTCAAGGTTTTCTGCAATCGCCACTGCAAAGCTTGAGTGTGCTGACCACAGGGGTATAAATAGACATATAATTAAACCTATTTTGTTCTGTAATGGAGAGAGCTATTTTTTCCAGGAAAATTGAAAAATTAAATTATTAGCCACATTAAAAAATTACTGGATTTTTACAATGTGGCCTTTTTCTAGATTGTTTTGCTATTCATGTGTTGCATCATCACATCCTTCTTGAAAACCAGTTGTTTGCATTGGCAGGGGAAGTTCTAAAGAAACTGTATGAAAGTACTCTGGCGGTTTCTCTTAAGAAAATGAATTTGAATAGATGCTATGACTCTAAGAAAAGCTAAAAATGCTGAGACTGCATAGAAAGCTCAAAATCAAGAAATGTTAATAAGCAGAATGCATCATAAGTTCATCATATTGCAATGCTTAGACAGTGATCAAATTTTAAGAAGATAAAAAGCAAACTGAGATTTAGGAGCAAAAAGTATTTATTTGAAGCTGTTTTTCTACGCTGAATTAGTTCATGCTATACTTTACTTTCTAGAGTTCTCATTTATAGCAAGATTTATTAAAGACTACAAATTTCTAGTTAGTTTAACAAACTGAATGAAAAGACTATTAAAAAAATAATGAAAAGCCTATCTTAAAAAACTGAATGAAAAACCTATTTAAAAAATTATGTTTTCCAATCTGAGACAGAATGGAGCTATACATTTTCTGAAATGAGCCGAAATCCTTAGAAGACACAGTCATTTTCTAGTTTACTGCTAGACTTGTAAGATTCTTTCTCCTTCTACTCCTTTGAAGGCATAGCTCAGTTAGGAGCTACTTTCAAACAGAAAAGATGACACATGGAGTAAAATTGAGATAATCAACAAGAGCTGATCCCGAGCTTGGGAAAGAGCACTATGGTCATCTTGTGATGTCAGTTATTTTGGTATAAATCTGTGTTATTTTATTGACTTCCAGAGAAATTCACCCGCAAAAACTAAAAAAGAAGCTGACTCTTCCATGATTTAGTGACACTATTACAGAACCAGAGATAATCACCTAGAAGAGCATGTAGAAGAGACTGACAGAAAAAAAAAAACTAAACAGGTCTGGGGAGAGATGAACAGAGAGCCAAGGATGTTGAGCCTGAGCTGGTAACTTTATCCTGAGAATTCCATTGCTTGATGGAAAATTGACTTTAGAGAAGGTCACACTATGCATATTCTCAATTTAAAAAGTTAAAAGAATCATTAGTTCTTTTGTCAAAATTATAAAAGAATGGATGTAAAGTATTAGAACTTTCTTTGTGTTAGGCACACCACATGTTTTTCAGTAAAAAGGACAAGGCTGAAAGCAAAATCCTCCAGAAAAGTATGCAACAGAATCTGAAGAAAACAAATAAAATATCCAACAGTATCATCTGCTATTTCCCATAATGTGCAATATACATATATTCATGCACACATATAGGTTATAGCCCCTCCCTCCCCCTAAGGACTTCAGTTTTCTCTCTTATATTCCTACCAATGAATCTGCTTCCCAGTTTCTCCTCATTAACTGGAAAGAATAATCCTGTCCGTGAGTATCTCAACAACAGGGGAAAATTCAAAAGGATGAATAAAAACTATTGTTTGGCTCCTACTGAATTTTAGTAGAAATTTGTCCCTTCACTATCCTTTGCACCTTTGAGAAACTTGATAGAAATTTTGGGATGCCACATTTTAGTCTTGATCGTTATTAACTACATTACTGGAACAGTCTGTCTCATCCTGTACCAATGTGAATGCACTGCACAGCACAAAAATGAGCCCATTCTGGAGTATTCCTTGTGGAAGATAACAGGCTGATGGATGTGTCCACTTTGGGATTCACGTCCCTGCTAATTTCCATCCATCCCTTATGGGATCCCTTCACCATCCTGGGTGAAGACTACCATAGAGTTTTTACTGCTGGCAGCTGCAGCTGAGTTGAAAAACACGTAACTGAAGGTGGGGCTTTGTCTTCCAAGACCTTGGACAAAGAACTGGGCAGGAAGAGGAGGAGAAAGTCCAAAAACTGATGAAAGGACATGGGATCTCTTTCGCTCTTCAAATTCTCCCATAACACCACGAAAAATTTTCCACCGCCTTTCCCAGATCAGTCAGGTGTTTCCTCTGGGGGGCAAACAGAATAACGACTGAAAGGCAAGGATATGTGTTCAGAGATATCACAGTGGGAGGGGAGATGCTTTAAGAGAACTCAAGTTGTCATCATGTTGTGACCTTTGCCAGTTCTTGTTAGAACTAGTTGTAAACTTGTCAAGTGACAAATTTGTTTCCCATTGGAAAGACTGATTTTTCAATACTGAATCATGTGGCTTGGAAGGATGGTTTCCTGGAGGGTTTGATGGTAGAGGGAGGAGAATATAAGCTCTTTTTTTGACATTATCTTGACAACGGAAGACTTTCTTAGAGGAGCTGTACCAGAAGAATGTGAAAAGTGATGACATCAGAGGCAGGGGGGACAAATAGCACTGTTACCATAAAGCTGCAAAATACAGGCTTGTTTCACTCCTGGATAAGGAAACCTTATCTCTGGATGGTTTAAATTTATGTACCTCTTTACAAAGGGTGAAGTATGAGAATCACTGTGTCTTAGAACCAGAGGAGACCTCCAGAGTCCATGGGTCAGACTTGGCTGTGTTAATTTCTAGTTTTGTGTCTGTGAGTTACTTATTTATGATAATTGCCTGTTTTATGAAATTAGGAGTGGTTGATTTGTGCTCAGTTACCCAGTGGGAATCAAGAATATGCTACAGCTTTTTGCATAGACCTCAAGGGAATCCATTCTCATAAACTCAGGGGAAAGAAAGTTCCCTTCACCTCAAGTGCAGTAAAAAGCAGACTTTTGGGTAGTGACTCATTTAGCCACACAAGCCCCAAATGGTTTTGCATGTTGGTTTTGTGGCACATTGACTCTGTCTGTTCTAGACAGAAGTTCAACCCACTGCAGGAGGTCAAAACCACAACAAATACAAACATCTCAGAGACAAGTTTTCAAAGTTGCCTAGGAAAAAAAATTCAATGCCTGCATATTGTTTTGGAGACTAAACTACTTAAAAAAAATATCCTAATCCAATGGAAATTATATGCTTCATGAGTCTGAAGGCACCAGATTTTTTCCATGGTGGCGCATGGAAAGGTTCCTCTTAGGTCTTCTTTTTATGAAAAACAAACTTTAAAAAAGCATTTCCTCTTCTAAAGCAAAAAACTACATTGACCAGATCAGTCTTCCTTTCACCGTTGGTTTTTTTTTTTTTTCATTTGTCTACCTCTTATCCCACATTTAAATTGAACACAATTGGAGTATGCAAATTGATTTTATAACATTGTTGATCCAAATAGCTTTACTTTTGATGTAGGTAATCTACTTTTTAAATCTCTATAACTGTTGGAGAGTCTGTACATCTCTGTATATGGACTCCTTCACTTTCTAAAAACCTAGTATTTCATTTTAATTCAATATTTTTCATAGGTCCAAAAAATTTCAGGATATGTAAAAGCAGCTTGTGACATTTGTTTGTTCACACAGACCTTTCAGGATTTTTGTCACTGCAGTGAGACTCACTGTTCTGCCATCACAATAATTGTTTGCAAGATCTTAGGACTCCATATGTTTTCAACACTCCACTTCTCTTGGAGCAACATTAGAGAAAGGAGTACTTACAGAGAGTTGCCTGAGAGGGATGGAAATATCTGCAGATTTTCCTTAGATCCCATTAATATTGCATGGGACAAACCTACACAAGTTCTGAATGCTCTGAATTTAGCATAGATTTGGTGGTGGGTTGACTTTATTTTGAGGAGTGTATTCCTTGGTGTAGGAAACAATAAATCTACCACCTCTTTCATGCCTTACTACAATATTGACTGAGTGGCAGCAGACTTCTCAATCTGTTGATGATGGGAGTCATTCCTTTAGCAAGCACAGGTTTAAATTTCAGAAGTACAAGTCCATGGGTTCTGCTGATCTCAGTGATTTGCTGTGCCCTGCAGGATCCTCATCAAGGATGAGCATCTACACCACCAATGTTTGTTCATTGGTTTGTAATCTTGTGATTGGCTTTTCCTCAGCTCTATAGTATCACAGCAGTGATGCAGAGATCATACACAACCTCTCTGTTTCTTTCTTGTGTAATTAATGATCTGGCAGCTGCATGCATTATAGTTTCTTGTTCTCTTCTATAACTGAGGTTTTTTCTCAATGGATTTTATAACTCAGGTGACTAACATCCTCATGGGCAAGTTGGCATGGAAGATAGCAATGTTGTTATTTCTCTATGTTATTCATGAGATTCTTTAACAGGCTTTAAAAAAAACCCAACAAAACCAACACCAAAACAAAACAAAAACAAAAACAAAAAAACCAAACAAACAAAAAAACAAACAAACAAAAAAAAAACACCACCAAAATCAGAGTCTTGCCTTGCTTTCCGACACCCCTTACTTCCCTTGAGATCAGAGCAATTGGGGGGTTGATCCCAGATAATAGCAAAAGAACAGAAGAACGGTTTCCAGATTATTGTTCCTGAAGATGAAGTTCTGTAGTAAGGTCAGATGGATTGATGATGGGTAAAAACTAGAGGATGAATCTGTGACTATTCAGGGAAGAAATAGCAAGCCCAGAGCAGTGCATAGAGTTTTATTTCTTAAAGCCTTTTAAATTTTATAGCTCATTTATGTTCCAATAGAATTAAATATGTGATAATGCAGTGTTCTTAATTGCAGTCTGCAGAGTAAATTCTGCCCTTTCTAAAGAAGTATCCCTTTGATACAGAAAAGATTAATGAAGTATTATAATTTAGAAGGTACCACCATAACCATCTAATATGATGTGCATAACACCAGACTACAAAACCTTGCTAGCTTCATCTGCACCAGGCACTTAATTGAGTTTAAATAATAGTTTATCTTTAGCTCATTTTCAAGTGACAGAGTCTTCCATATACCCACTTAAACTGTTTCACTGGTTAATTATCTCCACAGTCAGAAATGTACGCCACATTCCTTCTCTGAGTTCACAATAGCTTTGTTTCAGACTATCAAATCTCATTAAGCTTTGCTCTCCACAATTAAAGAATTGTCTGTATTCTAAAACCTCTTCCTAACATAGACATTTGTAGACCATAACCAATTCACTTCTTAATATACTCCTGGATAAACTAGATAGATTGGACTTCTTAGATTTCTCATGGTGAGACAGGTTTTTCCTACTCTAAATCCTGCTTCTAATTTTTCTTTGAGGGCTTTCTGACTCATACAAACCCTCTTCTGAAGTGTGGAAACCAGCACTGGGATACCATCTTCTATACCAAGGAACATTGGTTCCATGTTTTATTTGACAATTCCCCTGCTTAGGTGTTCAGGGCTGCATTTGCCGTCTTAGTGACAACACTGGGTACTTATACATACTGGAGAACCTACATGACAACAATTTTTTTATGAGGACACCTCCTTTTGTGGTGTCCCTATAACTTCCTGTTCCAGAATATAGTCATCCTAGTAAAAATTCTCCTAATCTGAT